>JAJEKV010000044.1:0-582500 GCA_021234155.1 Isoetes taiwanensis | reverse complement strand
CCTAAGCCGCCGGAGAGTAATCGTGGGTGGTCGCTTATGTCGAGATCAAACGCATTTTTTTCGATAGAGCTTCCGATGTTAAATTACACAATTTTTGCGTGTTCTCGATGTTGCCCGTGATTTGAAAGCTTGCCTTTGAATAGGGAGTCTATGGCATATTGGGATTGCTTTTGCATCTTATTCTAAGGCCGAGGTATGGCGAACTGATCCCTTTTCACCATGTTTGTTATGCCCACAGCTGACTATTTCGGGTGCCCTATTTTGCTGCAGCTTATGTGGGAACCTGTCACTCTAACCAAATGCTGCCATTGTACCATCTTCTCTGGGTGTTTTCAATGAGGATATCTGCTGGGTGTTTCTGGAATATGGATGCCTTTTTGAACTTATTTACTTATTTACTTCTGTAACTTATATTCCGTATCTCCTCCAACAACAGCCTTGAAACTAGATGTTTACTTAATATTCAAGTAAGATTCTCTTCCCATTCTCTGTTATTCCAATAGATCGAAATACTTGGGTTTTAAGTTTTACTCGCAGTATCCTAGGAGCTTGGTCCAAGACTGCAGCTTGCCACTATCTTCCCGGTATTACCATATATTTCTACTGCAGTCTTTGACATTTGCTTATCACAGTTCACAACCTCTCAATGATCGTAATCTCTGTAGCAAATGCACAAAAGAATAGGCAAATATAAGAATTGGGGATCTAGAATCGCTTTGTTTCAAGTACAGAACATGTAACATTACAAATTGCATTTACATTTATATTAATAATAGAATAAGCTTTTTACATTTGCTTGAGAGAGTGCTTTTGTTGCTTTTGCAGAAACAGTACACTCTCAATTTTTGCAGTTGAATTTAGAGTTTGAGAAAATTATTCAAGCCATGTGTGGACATTGTACCACGTTTGCAATATTGGCGCTAGATACGGAGCGAGCAATCGACTGTAAAGATGGTGGTCAGTAGACTCCCTACAACCGAGCTTTCATTCTGAGTTTCTATCTGTACTTTCCTCAAAAATTTTTGTTGCCATATTGGCTACAATTACAGGTAAAGTTCCATTACTGCAGCTATGACCATGCAGTTCCGTATTAAAGGCATTTGCAGACTATGCTGATAGTCTTATTGGCACTCCTTATGCAGTTCATTATGATATTAATGAGATAAAGATTTAAGTTGTTTCCTACACTGTATTGATAAAAATAGAAGATACTTGAGCGGTACGAAAAGAGTACACCAAAAAAGTCAAAGGACAATATCATATTTTGCCTTTGTTTCAGAAGTTGTGACACAGATGACTCAAAGGGATTATGGAACTGCAATGTTGGTATAGAATAGAATTCCAGATTCCATTGTCGGCGGGAACAAGCTGTTTCAGACCATGATGAGCATGGTATGACATGGACCGCAAAGGCCATTATGGCAGTGGAATATTTTCGTGACATGGTAGAAGATAAGTCTTCTACTTCTGCCAACGGAGATCTTATTCGAGCAATTGCGTTGCTGTGGGAAGACAAGACAGTTGAGTCTTGGGTACTGTTGTTGCATACAGACCATGATATAAGAGTACGGCATGAACTGCAAAGGCATTATAACAATAAAATGTTTTAACTTGCATATGTTAATGCAGCCTTTGATTATATTAAAATGCCAAACACTCTTTGACAAGCTATACAGACCTGTGTCTACAAAAGTGTTGGACGAAAGTGAACTGTAACTCGGAGTCTAGGCAGGTTTTAAAACAACAATACTGTTAACTTTAGTAGGCTTTATAGTCCCATAGTTGATGTTTTCAAAATAGTTTTGAGGATGCATATGTTTCAGAAGCTGTCACATGCATGACACAAAAGGATTATGGAATTGCAAGATGTTATTGTATTTGTAACTTCTACAGCTGGTACTTCACTTTTCTAAGGTTCTTCATAGGTTCCTTAAATTTACTAATGTTTGAACATTTACATATAGCAAACAGGTATGCATTTTCTATGGATAAATTAGGGATCCATGAATTTCCAAACTGTCGGAAATATTTTGAGGAATGGATGGCACAACACAAATTAAATTAGAACTACATGTTTAGATGTTGCGCAGGATAAGTTAATTCTGTTTCCTTTGTTGTGTTTGCAGTTGTACACAAATAGGAGAGCTGCAACTATTTACAAGACTACAAGGGCCCTATATGTATGTTACATTGCTGGTCAGATTTTGCATAGACCCTTTCAAATCTTCTATTCCACGTCAATGCCAAAGCTATTGAGAGTATTGAAAAGCTTTCTAGAGCGAAATATTTGCATCCGTATTTAGCTTTCAACATGTGTTAACATTATTAGATAGCATTCAAATGCAGACCCTGCTCTTCTTATTTCTAGAATAAGCTGTGTCTACGAAGTCCCTGCATGTATGTTACATTGCTGGTTAGTGGTAAGTAATTCTCCAAATGTACCGAAATTTATATTGTCATATTAACGCGCCTATTTATGGGCAAACCAATTTTGCAAAGAGCCTTTCAAATCTTCTATTCCATGTCAATGTCAAAGCTATTGACAGTATTGAAAAGCTTTCTAGAGCGAAATATTTGCATTCGTATTTAGTTTTGCAGGCTAATCACTTTCTAGAGCTCCCCTATTCTGGTATAGCCCTGTCGATTAGATGAAGCTACACATTTGTGCATTGTTTAGAAGATGTAGATCTAGATCTGGATCTAATGATAATCAAGGATGTATTTGCATGAAGGGTGGTGGATCTCACAAGGGCTAGAGTTTCTTACAGGTTTACATTGAACTTTTTTCCAAGGTTGCAGAACACATGAACCCTACACTTTTCTCAACTCTAGTACAAACTTCAGCAATGGTTTTTGCACTCTCAAAATTTCCTATCTATGCATCTCAATAAGACTATCTCATTATAAAACTATGTGTGTTCTAACACCCTTAGACTAATGCAATCCCAATAATGTTATTTCACTACACCCTTCTTTAATGTTCTTTAACACCCTTCTATAAGAAACTATTGCTATCAGCGTTTACACAAAGGGATAAGATAGGTTATATAGTAGGCAGTTCGGCCTACCTATTACTCTGCCAATCTGCTTCAAGATTTCGATTTTGGTTGGCCTCTGTTTCTCAAGCTAACAGAGTTGTTGTCCAAGTAACCCAGCTGCAAAATTTTCTAGTTTATTTTATAACTATGTAGTGGGACTTGATTGTGTACTTAGAATCGAGTACAATTAGCTTTTAAGATGCCAGACATTTATTCCATGATTTTTAACAGCAAGGCATTCTTCAGTAATTTACTTTAATGTTTCAACAATGCGTCGAAGTTATCTAGAAAAGGTGGCACACAATTTTGTATGCCATGCCGATAGTATCTTTTTGAGATCAAGTTAGGGCATAGCAAGTTGTTTGTTTGGTGTTTTATGCAAGATGACCAATTGATGCTCCTTCATAAACAGATTACAGAATTCTTAAAGTAGTGTGAAGGACAACATAGAACCCCAGATAACTATAGAAAGTAAAACAATATTTGGCACTGCGAATGCGTCAGTTCAAATGTCTGCTGCAACACAGCCAGGCAACTGAACTCACAACTGCACAAGGACATGAAAATTTCCAAGCGCGAAAGGATCCTTGAGGTTTGACCTTGCCAGCTAATTGATACAATTCTTGAAATAATTGCCATAATCCTTATGCTCTTCTTCCTCATAGAACATCTTATATTTTTCCGGCTTCTTGAAATGGTTTCCATAATCCTCATTGTCTGCTTCCTCACTATCATCATTTTTATTAAACGCATTAATGATGCATTTTCCATGACTTGGTTTAGCACCTTATCACTAGTTTAATTCTAATTTGGGTTTTAAAAAAATATAATAGTTGGCATGGTTGTGTTGCTTTATTGGCGGTTCGTTTACATAAACAACTCCAAACAATCCCAATGTCCAATTACATCGTGATAGTGTAGTGAGTATTGAAATATATTATGATGTTCTTTTCTTTTTACCTTACCCTTACTGCGTGTCTATTAGCAATGCTTTTTTGCCTTATAACTGCTGGATGATCTCTATTCTTCCAGTAGCATGACCCTAGATAACTATAGAAAGTAAAACAAGCATCAAGCTTAGATTTTCACATTATAGGGTTTGCCAACTCCAGAAGTTATACTGGACCCGTTGTGAAGTAATATTCAGACCAGATATTCAGATTCAGTTGATCATGTTGATAAGGGCAGACATGGTAGATTGTCAAGATAGCACATACAGATAATGTAAAACCTGCTCTGCTTTCTGGGTAGATAAAGCCTACATTGTGTAGGAACCAGGTATGTTGCTACTCCATCAATTATCTGGGAACGCTTTGGGGACATAGCAAGCAAGACAAGTAGCCGTGAAGCTTAGTTTTAGACTTCATTTTTTCCTGTATTCTTACAGTAAGACAAGTAGGCATATCGATTGGTTTTAAGTTTGGGCTGCTTCTCATGAGATCTTGCAAGTCTAGAATGTAGGGATGCTAATATTTTGTTTGTAGTCATAAGCACAGATACTGTTCAAAATGACCTCAAAGCTTTTTGCGTCAGTTCAAATGTCTGCTGCAAGACAGCCAGGCAGATTGAGCCCACAACTACATAAGAACATAGAAATTTCCAAGCGGGGAAGGATCCTTGAGGTTTTGAGCTTAACTTATCATTTGAGCTGTTCTTTGCCAGCTATTTGATATGGTTCTTGAAATGGCATAATCCTTATGCTCTTCTTCATCATAGAACATCTTATATTTTTTCGACGTTTCTTGAAATGCTTGCCATAATTATTGTTTTCTTCCTCACTATCATCATTGTTATTAAATGTGGTTTTAACACGTTAAAGACCCGGATATACCCATGGTTTAAAAGTGATGGCATCTGATATTTATAGGGCTCCTCAAACTACTGGTAACACATCACTACCCCATTGTTTGTGAACAATCACATGGAATGATCACAAAAGGTGAACAATCACATGTAAAGCCCACCAACGGTGGGCAATTTACTAGTCTTATTTAATATTGTGATAGTGAGATTTGGATCAGCATGAATGTTTGGATAGTTCAAAAATGCCTTACAAGAGAGTTTCCCATTAAAAACCATAGCACCAACGACATGTAGGTGTATGAAATCTTCTTCAGGAGCATCCTTAGGCACATTGACAAAGTGTGGTAGAGTGGTCTTCTTCTGATCTATTCCGTCAATAACAACCGATATGTCATTGAGTGCTTGTTCAAGTGCCTTCTTCGTGTGTTTTGTCAATTTTCGCCTTTCCAAAGATTGTTGTTCTCTGTGCTTGTTCAGTTTCTCTTTCAATGCATCTGAAATGTAAACATGTTTAGGAAAACGACCTACCATTGAGTAAAACTAGGCAAGAGTACGTTGTGGAAGCTTACGTTTAGTGTGAAGTGTCCTTGCATTCTGTCTCTGAGCTTTTAATTCCGAGCATGTAGCACAAACAGACATCCGATGCTTTCTAGGAATAGACACACGAGAAAATTCTTTTTTCAAAGCACAGTGAAGTAAGAGTAGCATACATGGCGTTCTCTAGCCTCAACACACAATTCCTTATAATTATCAAGCGGTACATAGAGATGTTAGGCAGTTTCTTGCAAGACTCCTTGAAGAAGCCTTCCATCCGGGAAATACATTGAAGGGCATGAATTCTGGATATACTTCCCGAATGGCAATAGTTGTTAATGCCATGATTCTTGTCAAGCCTTTTCTTCAGGCGGTGAAGTCGTCTGCTGCCTAAAGTATGAATTATTTTACAGGCAGTTTGACAGACGGTGTGGCCACCAGCTGTAAGTAAACTTGTCACCATAATCTGGCCAAATTCTGAAGGCTAAGTAGCCCCTGTGGTCTAACAAAGTCATTGAACTGTAGTTGTCATGAACCAACTTTAATTCCTTTAGTCCAATCTTTAGCAAACAGCGTTGATGACAACAATGCTTCGTATGTATTGCCCTCAATTGACCCTCGTCCATTAGTTTCTCTCTTCTTTGTGATGTGCAAGCTTAAGATTTTCACTACTAGGAGCTATGTGGCTTTGCTACATCATCGTCTGAGAGATCAACATGAGGTGTTTCTTCGTCTGACATGGGAGGAATGGACGGTGTACTAGTAGATGTTGTGAGGTTGGGTGTGGGGAGGTCTTGGATGGAACTGGTTTGCCTTTCTCTAGGAAAAAGCCGTCGAGGTTGGTGACGTAGTTGAGCAGCTCTTAAAGTGTCATAAAACATAGGAGTTGCATGGCGCCGACTGCTCCCACTAAGAGTAGTATTAGGTAGCGAGATGGATGGTGGAGTGATTTGCGCTCGGGGAGGTTGTCTACGCTGGACTAAGAGAGACGGACTAAAGCGAACTGAAGGAGGGAGTCTGAGCTCGTCTTTGGGTGGTGGAGTGAATTGAATGGGTGGAGGAAAGTTGCGTTGTTCTGTGGGCTATGTTGGAGTAAAATGCATTGGTGGGGGCAAATGACGTTCAAGAGCAGGAGGTGGTGGAGTAAACTGCACTGGTGGTGGGAAGTCGACGTGTACAAACGGGAGGGTTGGGGCTTTGAATGTCAGAGTCAAAAGTATCCTGGCTAGCATTAGCTTCTGAAATATTCGTAATAGGATTAGCTTCCGTTGGCATTGGGCAGGGTGGGAGGAGGGAGCTTGCGAGTAGGACGGGGTGGCTCGGCCATTATGAGCAAGTAGACTCAGACGATATAAATTTATATGAAACAGAAGCACAACTAATGACGGACTGATATAAATTTATACAGAGACGGTATAAATTTATATGAGAAGTTCAGATTACCGTATACAAATCGCTATGGATAAATGCTATACGAAAGCACACATAGCAGAAGTGCTTAAGGGCAGCGGGGGCGCGTCCATTTCCTGTATACTCTGTTTGGATTCGAAGGCGCTTGCGATCCGCCTTACATACTCGCCCCTATTTGTTCCCTCGAATAGCTTTAAGCAAGTCTTTCCATACATGGCCACGTAAGTCTCCAGCCCTTTTAGTTCTGTATTTCTTTCAATATCTTTACTTTGCTTCTGTCGTCGGTCTATTCGTATGATTTAATACCGAGATCTCTCTCTCTCTTGGTATAAATTTAAACAGAGGAGGTGGTCTCTAGGTATAAATTCATACCGCGAGAGTTCTGCCTCGGTATAAATTTATACCGAACGAACATGGGCGCGATAAATTTGTCCCGACAGAGGCTCAAGCGGTATAAATTTATACCATGAGAACTCTCGCGGTATAAATTTGTACCGTTGCAGTTCCCTCGCGGTATAAATTTGTACCGTTGCAGTTCCCTCGCGGTATAAATTTATATCGACTCGGTATAAATTTATACCGCGAGAGTTATGCAACGGTATAAATTTATATCGTTTGCGCACGGGCGGTATAAATTTATAATGCTTGAGTCTATCTCGGGATAAATTTATCCCGTCTGTATTTTTATGGTATAAATTTATACCGAGGCGTCTCTCCCCCTTGGTATAAATTTATACTGAGAGACCACCTCCTCTGTTTAAATTTATACCAAGGGGGAGAGACCGAAATAAGGTTATGAAATCATATGTTTTGGATAATAGTGGTGTGTTTTAGAGGCTAAAGCCACCAAAAAGGGGGTATAATAACCCCAAATTGAGGTCCTTTAAGGCACCATTTCTAGGAGTAAAGTAGTTAGACATTTGAGATAAATTCAGTTTTTGTGAAGTTAAAGAGTCATTTTTACGCCTTTTCAGCACCAAACTTGTCCTTAAAGGCAAAGGTCAGAGTCGTCTGCGAAGCCACAATCCTACGAACTGAAGGATGTTATATAGTACGTGCAAAACGGAGCGAGAGAACGCTACCCCACTGATGCGTACCTGTACCTGTGCAATAAGACAGGAAGGAGGAAGTTCAAGCCTGAGGATGACTACCTCGCGGGCGAAATGACAAGCTTGATGTCCACAGTAAATGAGGATGAGATACTAATGAACTGTGTGAACGATGAAGGAGACGCCGAGTACATTCTGAACAACAGAATGTTTCGAATCAGCATGTGCAAGCCAAAAGATGTCTATGAGTACACCTTTGAAAACAACAAGCTTGGTTATGTAAGTGTCTATTATTCCTTTTGTTTCGTGTCTTCTCCGTATAAATTTATACCAACAGCGGACTAATTTATCGCCCTTACTACAAGATGTAGTAGACCAACCGTCTTCAGTGACACTCTGTGACGAGAGTGAAGGAAAGCCCTAGTTTTGAAAACACAGGCTACAAAGAAATTTAGAACCACAAAGGCCTTGACAATCGAGGAGTCGGCAGAAGCACTTCAAAAGGCTCCTGGGGCAGATATTGTTTTGAAACCCTCAGATAGATCAAGTGCTATCCTGAAAAGGGCTAATGAGGCGAAGCTGTTGAAGCAAACAATATCATTGACACTGAGCACGATCAAGAGGCCACCAAAAAGTGAGGATGGGGTCAGAGTGCTTCAGGGGAGGAAGTTGTACGCGTCACATGTGGCTATCCTGGAGCAGAGAATGTGAAGAAATCCACATGCACATGTGTCGCCACTTGTTGTGATGGTAGATAGAATGCAGGTCCAAGAGCTCAGGCACTACAGGAAGGCTGACTTTGAGGACTACACTGGGACACACAGTTATAAGGCGAGGAAAGAACTATCTAAAGAAGAAAACAAGAACGAGGTCTGGAAGAGCGTGGAAGCCCACATATACGTGGTGTTGACAGACGAAGAGGCTAAAGTCATTGTCGTGAGCCACAATCTTGACAATGGCTTCAGATTACAGATGAGCCTTATAGATAAGATCCGCTTCATGCACAGAGAGTATGTCGAATTCAAACAAATGCATGGAGAGGATTTCAAGAAGCAGAAGAACAAGCTCCAAGAACTTCGTGAGACCTATGTGACTGAATGTTGCCTGAGCTAAGATTCTGATAAGAAGCCCCACATGGCAGTGAAGCAACATGATAACTACTTTCAACTTGCTTTCAGAGATGGTCAAGTAAGAACAATTCTAGCCTTTACTCTCCTTTCAATTAAAGTTTTTTTCCACGTCATCTAGAACGTGTAGATCAGATGGAAACCAACATGCCTCTGGTATAAATTCATACGGCGGCCACTGCTGTTTGAGTCCATACCCTGGCATGGAGCGGTATAAATTTATACCGTGGCATGGACAGGTATTAATTTATACCGCGGCCTGGAGCGGTATAAATTTATACCGCAGCCTTCAACAGTATAAAGTTCTACCACTGTGTATACTGATATAAATTTATATCGCGGCAATGGTATAAATTTATACCGTGGCCTGGACTCTGACTCTAGCATCTGTTGTACCACAACATGCCATTTGCACTAAGCTACTTGTCTTCAACTTTTAACAGGTGTGGGATCTACAGGAAAGAATATTCTGTATGTTCGAAGATGGTGAACTTAGGAGCAAGCCAGCACTGCTGGAAGAAAACCATCAAAAATACTGAAACAAAACAAAAAAAAAAAGAGCATAGTACCATGGACACAAATACAGGGCCTGAAGAGCAAAGAAATTTTTGTGCGGCTCTTAGAAAAAGTTGTGGCCAAAGAATTACTCTCGATGAAATGGCAAAAGAAGCCAAGAGATAAGCAGCCTTTACCATGTACTATTCTATTTCCCTTACTTTGCCTTACAATCTCTTTCTCTTTGCAGTCAGAAGGACATTGTCATCTGCCAGTTCGAGGTAATGAAACAACTAAATCTAGAAGACTGGGAAGAATGCAAGCTTCTTTATCCAACTTGTACGACAGACAGCATAATCAGAGAGCACGCAGTGAACTTTAGTTTGTTGGGTGAGCTTTGTAGAGAATTTGTCTTACTACTCACTTACAGAACAAGAAGAAAGGTCTACTAGCAGGCTTTTTAAACTTGGTTCGGAGGGCCAAAGAGGAAAGGCAAAGATTGAAGGCCATCAAACAGGGAAAGCAAGTCGCGTCAAGAAACTTCGACAATGGCTATGAAAGATTTACTACATTTGGTCAGGACTGCTTATACAAGATTGTACAATGTGACTGCACTAGGCTGGGGACTGTGGTGGACAAGTAGATTGTGTATAGTCGACATTCCATACGGCTTCAAGATTAAAGACATCGCCTTCGATGATGAACCTTTCACACATGTGCAAGTACGAGCTTTTTTGGATGGCTTGAAGGAAGTCACCCTGTCAGCAAATTGGCAGGTTATTATTTTTCACTCCGACCTGCAGACAATGTCAGTGCTCAAATCAATAGGAGCGGTCTGCAACGCCTGCTTCGAAAATTGCATTTGGTAATCTTTACATTCCTTCACGTTCTGGAATCCAACGGTATAAATTTATACTGCGGGTGCCCTGCGGTATAAATTTATACGGTTGGTGCCCTGGGGTGTAAATTTCTAGCCAGAAACTTGCGTTATAAACTTATATCCTGGTGTCTTGCGGTATAAATTTATACTATCTTGTTTATTTTAGATTTCTATTGTGTTAGAATTATAGATGTAATACTATGTTTTAAGTCTTGAATATAATAATAATGTTATATAAAAAATTAAGCATCTACAGAGTGGTTTAATATGTTTCCATCTTCAAAGCGGTCTCTATGAATCATTTTTAAATTCTAAGTGTTTTACAATGATCATTATGCAAAGGGAACGCCAAAACTGTTTTTAGATTTTAAAAATTCGAATGTTGGCCGTTCCCGTTCCGATTTGTTCCCATTCCCGTTCCAAATTTTAGGTCCACGTTCCCATTCCCGTTCCCGTTCCCGTCCCGTTCCGGGTAACCATCGTGCCAATATGTTTAATGAACATCAAGAGCTTGAAATATTGTGTTGTCAATGAGGATATGTCGTATGGGAACGCTAGCCGTATGAATTTATATCGTTTCCTTATTGCTTTTAGCTTACAATTTCTTTTTCTGCTGCCCGACTGAAGACTAATGTCAAAGGTCATGGTGGTGGTCCGCGTTTAGTCAGCATCTCGTGTAAATGCACCCAGAGGGGGCTGCTGAATGTGGATCAAGCTGAGCCTCCGGCATAGTCAGGTGGAAGCAGAAACTAAGTATTCAATTTAGTTCAAATGCTAAAGTTTTATGATTCCATTCTATGAACCAAGAAGCAAAAATCAGGCATCAATCAGTAACAACTACTCACCTGGGCAACATCAGGGTCCACTCTATCGTTGCAAAAGGGAAGGACGTTGAAGTTAAAAGGATGGAAAAGTATTGTGGACCTAGATTTTGTGTGGGAAAGTAGCAGTTGGAGTATGTCGATGCAGTTGGAGTACGTCGATGCAGCTCAATGCACGTGGAAAAAAAGTGGCAAGAATTATGAGAATGGTACAGTCTAGTAATATGTAGCATTATAACAGGGGTTTTTTTTTGTGATTTTATACGCTTTTTGACATGGTTTTCATATGATTTCACGGGCGTATTCACGTGGACGTACTAAACAGTATTTCTAGAGTGCACCCATTTGTTAGCCATTGATTTTAAAGAAGAGGGAAAATCGTGTGGTTGTGGGGCTCTCATTGTTCGCATGTTTTTTTAGTTTAGGTTTCAAATCTTAGGTTAATATTAGGGTTCCTGATTTGGCATGTGGAGAAGAAGCAGCAATTCCGTGTAACCACGAATGCAGCGCAGCTAGATATTTGCACTAGTCTTATTTCAGGGATTTAGCTGGATCGATCAATACTTCTCTGTCGCAGTTTTGAGGGCATTTTTCTGGGCCTGTAAGTAGTTATCATTTCCTTGCTGCCTGTATCCTGAAATATTTTACTCTTTTTTTCATTTGGATCGGTAGCAGTTATCTCGAAAGGCATTTTTGGGGCACGCACTTTGTTTCTTCTAGAAGTACCGGGTGTTGTATAACCTTATCTGATTCAACATTGATGTACCAAGAGTGAAATGATGGTTTTTGGTGGCGGTTCTAGGTCAAACTGTTTTTGAGAAGCTGAAGGGGAACAGAGGCAGGCAGAATCCACGAAGAGCTTGGGAATGGCTCACAGAAAAGATCTGGAATTCCTCCTTCCGGCGAAATGAGCAGGGTCCGATTCGTTAGAAGAGAATACACAAATGTTGAAGCCAAGGAAATGATGCTGTTGCCCAGGCCGGATAACGTGGCCCGCCCACCTTGCCAAGCTAACCAAATGAAATGCTGGATTTTTCTAGTGCACCATAAGTTCCAACTATCCACCAGATGTGACAATATCTCTTCTTTCTAATATCCTATTCGATTGCAAGTCTTTAGTGGCTCTCTATGTCGCAGCAGATTATATAAAACCCTCTTTGAGAATTTGCCTTCTTTCATCCTTGATTATCCATTGCTCACGTGTTCCCTCTATGCCTGAAATCATGTCCACTTTTTCCCTTATTCATTCAAAGAGCTTTCTGTCCCCTTGTGTATTTCCCACAATCTTCTTGATTGACGACCAAGCTTTCCATTTTCCAAATGTCCTTCAGCTGGCATAGACCCTTCTCCTTCCATCTAGAGTATATCCTAAGATGAACTAAAGCAAGTGGAATTCCCTCCTCGTTACTGAGATGCTGACACTAAAAAATCAAATGGGACCCTGCCTCCCAAGGGATCTCATCTGCTGTGAAAAGTTGGGCCACTTGAAGTCATGCTGATAAAATGTAACTCATCATGGGAGAGATATTTGTCCCTAACTAAAACTATACAAAGGCAGCGTTGGAAATGATCATGAGAACTGGCCGCTTGCCTACTGATGGCATTTCATTAAGTTATGGAAGCCAATTTGACTGAAGAGGAGGTACGTTGTAGTCATTGTTTTCTTTTCATACATATGCAGCTCTCGTTTTAAGAAACTATCACCTCACATTTTGGTTAGTTTTTTATCTTATTGTCTGTTACCTTTCATGAAGTGCTCAATCAATATTATTGTTTTAAGAATGTTACAGAAATCTGATATTTCAGAATTTGCCTTCATTATGTCATTGTTATAATTGCACTTGGATGGTTGGAGGTACGTTGTAGTCATTGTTTTCTTTTCATACATATGCAGCTCTCGTTTTAAGAAACTATCACCTCACATTTTGGTTAGTTTTTGATCTTATTGTCTGTTACCTTTCATGGAGTGCCATGTAAACCTGCATGCAAGAATCTCAAATTCGAAATGGAAATAGGGAAGAAATCACTCTTACTTCTGATTTTGCAAAAAAATCTAAGGGTTTGAAATGCACATCTTGCAAAGAGAGCTCTTTGCCATACATTAATATTTGTAAAGATTGAATCGTAGGCCCATTTCCCATATCTGAAGAAGGATACGTGTAAGCTGGAGCTCATTGAATAAAGGCAATGAGCGAGAAACAAAGTGATGAGAGATGTGGGAAGCCCCCCTTCTTATAGGGATGCACATTTCTCGGCTTTTTGTTGATTGTATGTCGAGTAGTGTGTTCTACTTCACTTGTAAATCACGGAGCAAAGAGAATCAAGACACAACTCTCTCTAGTGGACACTTCAGTTTAGCATGACAATTGCTTATGGGATGAACTAGTGTATAGTTTCACCATTAAATACTGCATAACGTGGGCGAATAAGGCTCCAAATTCTTTGAATTGGCAGGGAATTGAGATTACAAAATGTACTCATAGTTGTTTCCAATGGGAATAATTTGTTTGTCTTGATGTTATTGTGCTTTTTAGTAATTAATATTTAGGCCCATAACATTTATCTATGTTTGCGTTAGTTAGGGCCCGAAGGCCCCAAAATTTTTTTTAATATAACAATCAACACACAACCACCATTAACATTATTTACACAAACCATTGCATTTAATACATTTAAATTAAAATCCCCCTTAAACCCCCTTTGGTTTGGGTGCATATTCACACGGAGGGTTACGTAGGGCAGCGAGAGCTCCAAAAATATATTTACAATACATGTACAAAATTAACACCATTAAGTACATTCTCTCAAACCTTATAGTATTTTGCAAACCTTAATATACAGTATATAAAAACTTGTACATGCATACCCCACAAACGAGGATCGCTATGTACGGTCCAGATTTAACTTCTGTTGATATTAATAATTTGTTTTGCTTATGTTTAGATCAAAGTATGATGGTTACTAAAATATAAAATTGCTTTCTAAACTAATTTTTACTTTAATCTATTTAGAATTAAAATTTCATCTAAGATAAGTTCTGTATAATTAAATGTTATTTTTTAAAATATTTAACGAAAGTTTTAGTTTGAAATTAATTAAATGATTACGTTTATGTTTTAATAAGAAAAAAAAAATTGAATAATTTTTAATGATTAACTTTCAATATATTTGATTTCATCAATAATAAACCATTCATATTTATAATTAAAATGTTAACTTTATCATTTAATTAATTTCAAGCTAAAACTTTCTATAAAGTGTTTTTAAAAGTGTCAAAATTTATAAATTGTGGATTCTTATAATAGTTTTAAGTCATCGCTTATCAAACCATCAAATTTAATTTAGAAATTATCATGATTGCCAAATATTAAATTACCAAAAATTAAAATTTTATATTTTTGAAATGTGTAATTCTAAATAGATTCAAATGAAACTTAGTTTGAAAAGCACTTTTATGCTTTGATTAACCATTAAGTACGGATAAACTTATATAATTAAAACTTATAACTAATATAATACTCAAGAAGAATTAAACAATACATTATTAAATCTGAATAAGTCCAAGATTTGTTGAATATGTCATAGTGTGCAGTCCCTATTCATAAGCCACATCTATCGATGGGGATTCTGATGCATGCCTCGGATTCTGATGCATGCCATCCGGGATCGAGGATGCATGAGCTGCGATGGGGCGATGCTGATTCCATGCATGGCCGAGCTAATCAGGAATTTTTGGCCGAGATTACCACTTCTCGGAGTAGGAATACAGCGCTAAAATAGACACTTGACGTGGCACGCTATCTCACCACCCAACCACGATCCCTCAGCTAAGACACAGCTGCCCCAGAGCTCTCCCCCGAGCTACTATATAGCGTGCACGCCTCTTTGGTCCATCTTTGGACCAAAGCCCCTCTCTGGACCATAGGCCCCCTTTTGGACTAAAAGCCCTCTTTGGACCATAGGCCATCTTTGGACCATAGGACATCTTTGGACCATAGGCCACGTCCTTGGCATATAGCATTCCCCCCCTCTTGACATTGCAGCAGTCCTCTGCTGCAAAAGGGTGTCTAAATACCTTTAGCCATCCGAGCATAATCCTTCCTTGGCCCTCGCTTAGGCCGGCTAGTAGAAGCCTGTGCTTGGACTTCCTCTCGTCTCTCGACTTCCTTTGCTTTCCGATCTTTATATTCCCTAAGAATATCCGGATAAGCTTCTAAAACATTGCCACGCACCCATGAAGCATCCTCCAAAGGTTTGTGAGCGAACTTAACCAAATATTGTCTTGAACCACTAGTGGATTTTGTCTTCCAAAATTGTTTCCTGATTCTAAAACTTTGGAAATACCAATCAATTCTGGCTCACTTAACCTCTCAATTGGAGGTAAGTCTTTACCTTGATAACTATTAGGAATCATACATTCACTATATCATACATTTTCGAACATTGAGGCAATCATAATTGATATGCACTCTCCTTGACCACTTATAACTTGAAATGGTCCATGGAAATGGGGTTGACACTTAAGACCTTTCTTGCGCGCACCTTTCCTAAAATGTCCTTTATGGATCCTCATCCATATCCAATCTCCTTTCTTAAAAACCATTGGCAGCTACCATTTAGATGATTTATTGGCAAAATAATCCTGGGGATCTTGAATACGAGCTTGAAGCAAGTCCATGAGATCCTTATCAGGAACATACTTACACACTCCAAAAAGTGTGTTCCGCACAGACTAACCATAGATGGTCTGAACATATGTCATCTTTATGGTAGACTGATAGGCATTATTGTATACAAATTCAGTTATAGGCAAATACTCTTTCGAATGACCTTGATGTTCCTTGACAAACCCTCTTATGATGGAACAAATAATCTTGTTCACCACCTCAGGTTGTCCATCAGTTGTAATAAAGAACCTTAACTTAGTTTTCAACTGCATAAGTAATGCCTTACAGAATTTACTGGTATACTTTGTATTATAATTAGATACAATACCTTTAGGCAACCTATGTAGCCTAAACATCTTCTTGATAAAGAGCATAGCTGCAGTATAAGCTGTCAACTTATTCAAATTGTCCAAACAACCATCCAATTGCCAATATTCTTGCGAGGACTTGTGGACAAACCGACAATAACATCTATCGTAATCGGCGTCCACTTCGCTTCCTGAATACGTAAGGATAAACGAACACCAAGAGGCTTCTTGCTCGCTTTCTTTATCCATTGGCAAGTCACACAATGACTAATAGGAAGGAAGCCATCTCTTTACAATCCAGACCACAAAAAACATGGTTTAATCTTTGCCGAGATCACTCCCCCATGCCACAATGTCCAACAATAGGCATATCATGGACCTTCCTAAGAACAAATGGTCTAAGGTCACGAACAATGCATAGTTTTGGACCTTTGTATAAGAACCCATTAACGACCTTATACCCCTAAGCATTTCCACTTTGAACCAATAACCACATCTCCGTATAACCATGGTCGGTGGCATACAATGGCTCTTCCCAATGGATGGAGTGTACTATAGAGAGAGAGAACAAACACAAAATGTCAGCTTAAAGCGTCCGATACAACATTCTCTTTACCAAAACGATAGTCGTTGGAGAAATCATATTGTTGCATAAAAACAACCCAATTCACTTTCCTTTCCGAGTGTCTAATGCTTTGATGGTCAGTTAAAATATGAATCGTCGACCCTAAGAGATAGTGTCGCCACACTTTCAAAGCATAAATGACAGCCAGAAATTCTTTATCATAAATACTAGATCTACTTTCCTTGTCAGAAAACTTCCGACTGTCATAAGCAATAGGATGACCATCCTACATCAAAATTGCGCCCAAAGCCATACCACTTGCATCAACACACAACAAGTAAGGTAGACCAAACTTTGTCAAACGCAGAACAGGAGGATTAACCATGGCATCCTTTAAAACTTGGAAAGCAAACTGATGATTATGATGCCAGTGGAAAGGAACATCTTTTCGTAGCAACAAATACAAATCTGAAGCTAAATGAGCAAAATTCTGTACAAACTTCCTATAATAACTGCATAAGCCCAAAAAGGAACGCAACGCAGCAACTGAAGTAGGTACTGGCCAATCCACAATTGCTTGTACCTTACTGGGATCAATTTTAAGACCCTCAGCGCAAACAATATGACCTAAATATTCAATTTCCGATTGGAAAAAGATACTGTGACGTTCCAGGGGAATATACGCTATAAATACGTATATTCCTGAACCCGTCACCATACAAGTCTACCTAGGTAGCCTTGTATGCCTTAGAAAGTGGCAAGGGGTGCACATCTAAGTTAATTACTTAACTTAGATAACCTTAGGATAAGGCCCATTTCCACATGGCCTCATCCTATTGGGCAACCGCCACACGGCCTCATCCTAGTGGTGCCACGTGGCATCCCATGTGGACCCACACCTATATTGGCTCTAACCCTAACCCTAAACCCTTTTCCCGGAACCTAGCACCTGAACTCTCATCTACGTGCCCGAAACCCTGTTTCGAGCACCGTTCGTCATAGCCTAGCCTGGAGCAGCAGCCCCTGGGAGGTGTGTATGATCGTTGAGGGAGCAAGCCATCGAACCACGTCAAGGAGCATGGAGACGCCAGGGATGGGAGGAAGTGCTTCTGGAGGAGGTAGGTTGAGTAGAGTTCATGTTAGTTCATCTGGAAGTTAGCACTCCAGATGGGTTAGTATTTCGTGTCTAGCGCAGAGCCACCCTAGAACCTTTGTTGAACATCTTGAACCCTAATCAAGGAACCCTAATTGTTAGTTAGATATGTATGATTAGGTTAAGATGTTCATATGATATTGACCATGCTGGGATGTATGTGATGTTTGGTTGATCATGTTGCTCCTCTTGTATTGGGAAGGGGGGTAGAGACCTAGGGCCATATGTAGTATGCTCCTAGCGTAGATCCCTTAGTTCCTATTAGTTGCGGCCTGTGCATAGGAACCCATCGGGCTATGGAAGCTATGATGTGACTCAGCACCACACAACGGGGCTAGAGGTAAGATGGAGGGTGGATCCCTGCCGAGTGGGGGCTTCGGGGGATCCCACAGTGGGCTAGGCTTATGGTCGGTCACTTCGTGTGGGCCGAGCATGGGTCCGACACCTCCTGGGGCAATGGTGCCGCCCTGCCTCTCAAGAGCTGCAAGTGTCTGCTTGGCTCTTGTTTTGGGGGGTTCAGTCGGGTATGAATCATGTGTCGTCACGATTCTCTAGCTGCCCGTGGAGCCTCTAGACCCCGGGAAGGGGAGATGCAACCCTTCCTACCTCGTCGAACCAGGGAGATGCAACCTGGAGTAGTCTCGAGGGGTGATGCCCTGGCATTGCGTATCCGGAAGGTTAGAGTCATGCCCCAGCTTGATCTAGCTCATCTGCAAAGTATGCACAGGAGGGGCGGATGGAGTGGTCAACCCTAGCCGTTGTCTTATGCCAACCCTGCCATTGTTATGACTCGGTCTGCTCTATCTTGAGGCCTATCCAGTCAGTCGACTCCCCTTATGTGTCGGAGCCACGGGTAGGAGCTCTCATGTTTTATGGCATATGATTATGTTCCTTGCATCTATGGATATGCGATTGAGCTACCCTTTGAGGTAGCATATTGTATAGTATTGCTAGTCCCTCGACTTGTTTATAGCCCACTTTGTGATAGGAGCCCATAGGGGAAGGGCCGCCAAGGCACCGTGTCCCCTTCCGACTACCTGGCTCCAGAGTGCGGGATAGACGAGAGGGCCTCAGGCGGTTGTTGAGCCGGACGGGGGATTTTCTGCCGAGTGTATGGCGAGCAATCAGATATTTAGAGGAGCGTCACAATGGTATCGAGCGATGTTCTTGGTTGACCGGGAACTAGCACCGACCATAACCATGAAAGTAGTCTACTTGAGGCCTATAGGGGTGTGAAATAAAAATTTCCACCATCGAACCTCGAAAATAGGAGGAAAAATTTTTCTCCTAGGTAGGGGTCCGGAATTAGGTAAGTGTTAGACGAAGAAATGAATGAGTCAAATTCACCTTCTAGTAAATTTGGAGTGAAAATTATGCATCTGCATCAAATTCCACCCAAAATGGGTCAAAGAATCATGCCAATCTGAGACCCGTGGGAAAAATGGTGCAAATCTATAATTAATACTTCAAACTATTAGGAAATTTGAAAGTCTAAAGGTATAATACGAATTTAAGTATGTATATTAAAAATTAAATATATGTTAATAATAAGGGTACATAGGAGTAATTAATAAGGGGGGCTAATAAATAGGCCTAATGATGGTAGGAGAATATTCCCAGGGACCCTCCTTTTTAAACAGTCTTGCCACCTCATTTTCCCTCCAAACTTTCCTCCACCATCTCTCTCTTGATCAGCCTTACGTCACCCATTTTCTGGACCGTTAAGTATGGCTCGCACCAAACAAACAGCCAGGAAGGCGGGCGAGAGACCTACGCTATCGATGGCTCAGCTAGCAGCGGGTCGTCATGTCAAGAAGGTTCCGGAACACCTTCGACCCAAGCCGTGAAGGGCTGCTTCCTCCAAAAGCGTTTACCACTCCTTCCACGCCTCCGAGGAGGAGGAGGCGCCTGCCAAAGAGCCAAAGCAGCTTCTTCGGCCTACGGCACCCAGAACCCGGGTAAGTCCTGCCACTTTGGGCCCTCGTCTGATACGGAGGTGGAGCAGCAGGAGGGAGACCAAGAGGAGCTTCGACACCAAAGAAAAAGGGCAAGGAGAAGGTTGCAGAGTGGCCAGAGGAAACGGCAGCAAGAAAGAAGAGGTTGAGGGAGCTGCTCGAGAAGGAGCCGGGCGACGACGAAGAGAAGAAACCACGTGCACCGCGACGACCGGGCCGTGATTGAAGAATCTCAGGCCCGGGAGCGGATGAGGAGGAAGAGGGAGGAGGGGGGCAACGAGGGAGCAGGAGGAGGAAGCCGAGGAGGAAGAGGAAGACGCTGGGGAGCCATCAGACCCCAACGCGCCCACCCCACCCGGCGGCCCAAGCCACCGAAGGTAGTCAAGAAGCGAAGGTGGCGAAGGGCATTCAAGGGCCCAAGAGGATCGCTAATAAGCGCCGCTGAAGGCATACCAGGAGTACCTTCGCCGGACCAGGTACAATGATTGGTATTGCAAGCGTAACGGGAGCGATTGCCGGCAAGGGCGGCCGTACCGAAGAAGGACCAGCCGAAGCCACCACCTCCACGCCCGTGAAGCCGAAGAAGGTCCACCATGGGCCTAATTCGCCGCACCGCTGCCGGAGATTAAGCACTTCCAAAGAAGCACTACTCTCGGATCGAAGGCTCCCTTTTTTAACCGATGCGGAAGTGATGCGTGAGTTCGCCACCCACTATAGGGTGACATCTCCGACGCACACGAAGTCTTGTGGTGGCAGCCGGGCGTAGCTGACCCAGCCTTTTGAGGAGGGCAACTTATGCGCAATTCACGCCAAGAGGGTGACCGTGAATGCCCAAGGACCTCTACTTGGCGTGGAGAATCCGCAAGGAGTACCCTTGAACCTCCTAATTTTGTACCTGTAACTAAAATTTTGGTATAATATAATTCTTGTCTTGAAAAATTGATGTTAAAAGGTAGTTAGAGAAGTCAAACTGTACTAAAATTTTTTGTATCTAACTTGTAAGAGTTCAATTATCTTACCCCTAAATTAGAAAAAAAAAAATCTGAGCAAAAATTCGAAATTAGGGTTGGTGGCGCCAAACCCCTTCCTAGCAGTTTAGGAAGGCCCTTTCGCTATGGACCAACCCTATTTAAGCCTATAGGTGTCCATTTTGCTCAAGAAAAGTTACATGCTAGGCTAGAATTGATCAATTAGTCATGTTAGCATCTTTCCAATCTCAAAAATTCGTCAACATTGCTTCAAAAATCGCGAAACCGGGTTGGTCCGCGCCAAACCCCTTTCCGACAGTTTCGGAAGGCCCTTTCGCGCGAACCATCTCGATTTGGCCCTTTTTTAATTTGACCAATTTTGACCCAGCAACCTGCCATGTAGTGTTTCTTGCTTTGTTTTGCTTAGAATTGCACTTCATGGTAGCTCATTTGAACACTCATAGCCTTTGAACAAAGTCCTTCCACATCAAGAACCCTTGTGCACGGAAACCGAGGCACCCCTAGCCTATTTGTCATTCTCTCACCATCAAAATTGCTCTCAGCCCTTTTGGCGATTTTCTAGCTCCTTGCTTGTCCTCATCAGCCATTTTTCATACTCTTTTCTGCTCAATGGTGCCCTCAAACTTTGTCAGATGGTATGACGCCGCCAATCACATCCGTGATTTTCCTGCCGACCAAGCTTTCCATGTCTTCGATCACCTCTTTGATCTCCACGCCACATTGACTAGGACTCCCTATTACACCGACATCATTTGCCAATATGACCAGCAGATACTACCCTGGGAAGTTAGTTTGCCACTTAGGGGAGGGAAATGGGTTTCTCTAGACTCTCTTACCCAAGCCATAGGTGGGGGAGCTAAGGCCAAGAATAAGGTGTGGGATAGAACCAGAAGCATGCCAGACTACATGACATGTAAGCATCATAGGCACAGATACCTCTCAAACCAAGTAGCCTTAGCTTTGTTCATGCAGTACAAGGCAGTCAACCAATCAGGGGAGCCGTCAATTTAGCCCTTAGATCTAGCACCTCTCAACACCCGAAGGGAGCAGATCAGCATCCACTAAATCGAGTCCGCGAGTAACGAGTACTATGGCTCCACCTCTAAGAACACCCATGCCGCAGATTGAGTCACAGCAGCAAGTGGAGGAGAACCCAAGTTGGGAAATGAGCGGAAAAGCAAGGATGGAGAAGCAAATAGCTAGGCAGAAGGCACACTAAAGGCGAGATTTCGAACCACCACTTGGCATCACAGCCCTGTCACCAGTGATCATCGACGGCGAGGAGTACATCTTGGCTAACGACATCCTCAACCTTCCCCATTGCCAAGAAGAAGGCCTCAGAATCGACGAGCTCCTAGGCTTAATTGCACAAGAGCAGGGCAGTGACTTCATCGACTACTCCTACCAGGAATTTCCAAGGGAGTTATCGGAGCGACACACTCATACGCGCACAATGTCAGATATAGAAGCCTATCAGCAGATAAGGGAGATCTATCGATAACAAGAACCTGTCATCCCAGAGGAGGAGTTCCAGCAGATACAAAGCAGATTGTATAAGCCAGGAAGGGGTCCAAGCTCTAGCCGACCAGTCCGTCTCCAGAGTTCGCACACAGGCACACGCCAACATCAACTTGAGAACGCTACCACAATGTGGAGGGACCACGAAGACCTCGTGAGCAATAGACATCTATGGGGAAGCACCGCGTAAGAGGCACTGTGGTCCAACATCACTGTAAAGGCAAGCATGCCGATACTATCTTCCAGCCTCTAGCCAAGGGCGTATGATAGTATTCCACGTGGAGTTTAGCCCAAGGGGAGAAGAGTCCCTGCTATTCCCTCATAGCCCCTCCTCGGCTTTGGGCAGCACACCAGACTAGACCACGCATCGGACCATGTCATCCTTTTCAAGAGATCAGTAGCTCTTCACTGCCTTGACTTCGCCAGGGGCCACCTCAGGGATGCACATTTGTCAGTAGTGGCAGCTTCCGCTGTGATAGGAGCCCATAGGGGAAGGGCGCCAAGACAACCTTCGTGTCCCCTTCCCGCACTACGGGGCTCAGAGAAAGGGATAGACGGAGAACTGTGCGGCGGTTGTTGAGCCGGACGGGGATTTCCTCGCCGAAAGTGTATGGTCAAGGCCAGATATTTAGTGGGCGTCACGATACTTTTCTTAGGATTAAGAGTAATAGACTCCTCCCTTAACCGACGGAAAACCTCCCGCAAATGCAAGTGATGATCTTCCTCGGACTTACTAAAAACTAATATGTCATCAAAGAACACGACAACATAAACGCCATGCACATCTTCAAATATTCGCCCCATTAGCCTCGCAAAAGAAGCTGGCGCATTTGTAAGTCCAAATGGCATGACCAAAAACTCATAATGACCAAAGGTTGTCCTAAATGCAGTCTTATGAACATCTTCAGGCGCAACCTTAAGTTGCCAATACCCTGACTTAAGATCAAGACGGCTAAAAACTTTGGCACCTTGGAACTTTGGCGCCAAGAACTATCTTTTTCTCTTGACCAACAAGACAGGAGCACCAAAAGGTGAAAAACTATAGCGGATCAATCCAGTTTGAAGGAACTCCTCAAGTTGGCACCAAATCTTTGTTTGTTGGCCATGCATTCTCCAAGGAAGAGCTTGATTAGGCAAGTCTTGTCCAGGAAGAAGACAAAATATTGCAAAAAGACAGTTTGACACTCATTCAATGGAGATGCACTAGACTTAGGACGCAAAACCACCAACTACACAGAACGAGTTTTCATTGCCAAACGTTTTAAACTATTGGAATGGGTTTAGAATAATTGTTTTTTTTTTCAACAACGTCAAAGGTTCTCACTCCCGCTAGCCAAGGCTAACCCAAGGGTACGAGTAACCCAATCAACTAAAGGATTAAACTCGTAACACCCATTCCTTGGTGACAACCTAAGCATCACCAACCACAACTGCACACCAGAGGGAGACTGCCCTGCATTACAAGACAAAATAAAATACCAAGACAACTAAATCCTACTTACCTTGAGGATAATGTGGATCTAAGAGATAATTTAGGCAATCCAGAACCCAAATCTTCTACTTAGCCAGAATGATTTTCTGTTGCTACTTCTATCATGAAGAGTCTAATGCCAGACCCCTATGCTCATGCCACTTTTGTCCCCTTTTCCTGGAGAATAGACAGGGAAACATGAGGGTCTTTGGTGTGAGAGAATAGTCCAAAAATTGGTACCAACTATCATGTCCTCCTTTAAGCATGGGCTTTTGAGTTGTAAGTCAACCAACATGCTTGACCTTAATATAGACGTGCTATTATTGTCTTTGTAGGCACGAAGGCCCCCTTTGGTATTTAAAACACCACAAGCAATACACGAGCTATTATTGTCTTTGTACAATAAAGGTCCCTCTTTATTGACATCCTTTATGTGCCTTTATTCCTATCATTTAATTTTTATCTTCATGTCATATCTTTTAACTTTGATATGGCAAGTTCTAATTGTTAGCTTTGAACACTCACATAAAGACGTCTTTGGCCTAGACTATTCCTTATGAATTAGTCTACCCCTTTGCCATCAAAAGAAATACTTTGCCACCAAAAAGAATACGTGCCCTTAAGTTTTTTTTTTCTTTTTTTTTTTTAAACCCAATAGAGGCTTCCCTTTGTGGACAATCTTGTCTCGCCTTTATTCATAACGCGTAACCTTTTCCTTTATGTCATGAGGTAACTTTCATGGCATATACTTGTTCTAGAGTGTGTCGTCTAAATGAGATATGACACAGACTTGGCCTTGGCCTTGGCCGTTCCTTATCTATACCATTAACATTCACACATTCCTTAAGATTATTGCCTTTTTAAGAATATCCCACAAGGTCATAAACCAAGGGACATATTTTAAGTACTTTACCTCATTATCTTATATGCATAGCTCTATGCTTGCCAAGGCCAGACCCAGCTACAAAGCATAGCTTAGCCATACTAGAATTCATACTCGTTGCCAAACACAAGTCGGGATCCACAAAATCCACAACAGAACAACCATGAGTATGCCTTGCTTGGAATTACTTGTGTAAGCACCAATCCCATCTCTAATGGAACACCTATCGAAACCTAACGCTCTGATACCACTAAAACAGACACTTGACGTGGCACGCTATCTCACCACCCAACCACGAGCCCTCAGCTAAGACACAGCTGCCCCAGAGCTCTCCCCCGAGCTACTATATAGCGTGCACGCCCCTTTGGTCCATCTTTGGACCAAAGCCCCTCTCTGGACCATAGGCCCCCTTTTGGACTAAAAGCCCTCTTTGGACCATAGGCCATCTTTGGACCATAGGCCATCTTTGGACCATAGGCCACGTCCTTGGCATATAGCAAGCGCTTGGTTTTGAATAAGTCTTTGAGTGTTCTGTGGTATCCGCATGACCCATAATCCCATGTTATAGATGAGGATTTTGCTGAAAGAGAATAATGCAAAAATAGAGGATTTAAAGAAGCAGGAGCGATGCTGAGGATCAAAGGGGACAAATGGCTAATGCGATGCATTTATCAGATGGGCTTATCTCTAGTGTATCAAGCTTCAAGTAATTTCAAGTATTTTTCTGCCATTATATGCATGGACAGCTATGGCAGTCTATAGCTTCTCAAGTTGGGCCTCGCAGATTGGAAATTAGGGTTCCAACAATGCTATTCCGTCCCCAAACTATGTTGTTCGAGCTGTTGGCGAAGATGTTTTGGAGCCAAATCTACTCTGAGAAGAGAGTTATTGAGACAAAGAAGAAGGTCCCATGAAGCTAAATGAGATTGAAGGAATGAAGTAATTGATTGCTGAGGCAAAAAATTTCAAGGAGGCTGAAAAATTACAGGAGGAGCTTCCCACAATATAAATTCTTTCCTTTTCATAGATTTATCATTCTTAGTGGCAAATTAGAACTTGAGTCTACACGCATTATTCGCAGACAGAAAATTAAATTCAGTATGCATTTGGACCTTATGTCGAGCCCTTTTTCAAATCTTAAGAAATTACCTAAAGCTTGATGGGTTACCTCTCTCAACTGCGACAATGAAAGCACTCCTAAATCGGCTAAATCCAGCACAAATGTGCAGATAATCTCTTCTCCGTTCCTTCCTATGCCGCATGCCTTAAAAAAAAAAACGAAAACAAAAGGAACTATTTTTTTTTGTTGATGTATTATGGGTTGTTGCCATTTGTTTTTTGCTTTATTATTTTTTTCTAAATCCAGTAACACAACATTCAATAACATACCAAAACAAAAAAATAATATTGAGATTTAGATAGGATAAGTATCAGTGACATCAAGTAGCAATTTAATAAAAACAAAGTGTGCTTTAAAGATTTAAAAGTATTTTTATCTACACAAAACAATCAAGTACAATGTCATGGAACTCCTAGTCAAAAAATCAATTGTCGTTGTCATGAGTGGCAAACAATAAAATACGTGACAAACTTTTTTGGTGTGGCAAATGTGGCCGTGAGAAAAGACCCTTGCACCTTGCAGTTTAGAAGTCGTTGATCATTAGTAGAAGAACCATAGTATGCCAAAAAGGTCGTTTTTATTATTTTCTGATTTTGTTTCTAATGAAGCTATTGAGCACCTCACAGCATAGTAGAAAAAAATGTGGAATTTGTTTTGGAGCTATTGCTGTCTGTTGAGAATAGGCATTAGAGTGTTTTTGGGGTCAAATAACGGCTGAAACCTAATGCCACATCAAAAAGCTCGCGGCCAATGGGGAGCCGAGCTTGTACAGAGTTTTTTTTACCGAGCCTTGGTTTCGCCATTCCAGGTGTCAACTGCACGTAGCTTCGGTAATATCCGTGCCTCTAGCTTCGGGTGTCAGATTACACATGTAGCAATTATGACCGTTAGCTCCCGCCCTCAATTCCCGCTCAGGTGTTTTCTTCAACAGAGTTTGCGCGAAGATCGATTGCCTGCGTCAATCGAACTTCGATTTGCTCCGGAATAGCTTCGACCTACGCCAAAGGGAGTTTCAACCACAGAAAAGCTTCGATCAAGGTAAAATCGCCGAGCCTTTCCTAGTATTTCGATTCCGCGGCACATTCTGATTTGATTCTTGTGACTCTAGATGGCTGTAAGCTCTATCACAGTTGGAAATGAATTTGAAATCTCTGTGATGTCAACCAGGAGCTTTGTTACACTCCAACCCAAAATGAGAGGTTAATGGCGAGTCAAAAGATGCAGGAGAAATGATGTTTCTGCACATTGGAAGGCTTTGGTAGTCGGTTTTCGATCATGCAAAGAGATATTTGTACAAGTGAGGCATGTATACACTCCAACAAATATGGCAAAAGAAAAAATAAGCAAGCGACGAACTTTTTCACAATTAGAAGCAAATTGTGAGTATGTATTTTTATGCAATTCATATCTAAATTAGTTCAGTTACTTATCCAATTCATTCCTATTCTCTCAGGTTTGTGTATATCTGATGTGGAGAACACAATCTCTTCACATTTGATAAGTAGTTTATTCCAGTGCTTTCACCAAGATATGGGCTCTTTGTTGTCCGAAGGGGGCACACCAGTGCAGCTCAGAGAAAGGGGTATATGGTTCTGGAGGTATGAATACTCTTCATGAAGCTCCAAGCTTATTGAGCTTCCATTGCCCAGCCTGTCCGAGCTATACTACAGGCCTCTGGATGCCACTTCTATCTTACGAGCATGGAGTAAGTTGTCACAGGAAATATTCACGGCATTGAAGGAGAAGGGAGGTTTCTGTGGGCATGTGAAGATAAATTTAGAAATTGATCTGTTCATTGCCTTATTCAAGAGCGCCAATAATGTTAAGAAGATCTTGAAGATGTTTACAGTTCAACAGTTGATGGATAGTTTTTTAGATAGTCTATTTCTTGAAGGTTGGAGTGCTCGACTTCATGATGAAGCTGAATCTACTGAATGCAGGATAGGTCGAGACACGGTTCAGTTCAGATATTGCATCCGTATATGAATCTATGTAATATAAATATAAGTGACGGTTAATTGGAGATCTATTGTATATTAAGTGGAAAGGTTTGCTTTCAATGTAACATAAATAATTAAAGTAGCTACGATGCGAAAATATGAATCTCATAAAATAAGGAAGTGTTGTTTTTGCACCATAGGCACGGTGCAAAATTATGTATAACATAAAATATGGAAGTGTTGTTTTCGCACCGTAGCTACGGTGCGAAATTCATTAGAGGTTTGATGGGATCACTTAAGGGCCCAACCTCGATGCCAGCATGGAAAACCCGCTAGGGTTGAGGCCTGAGACTCTAGGTTTCTAATGAACAGGTTGTAGATTCAAATCTGTATTTCGTTAACAACCTCAAGAGCGTGGTTACAGTGCGCATTTGCCATATCCATAACCAATGGATACATGCATTTCGTACTGTGGCTATTATGCAACACTTTCTTTCTTTCTTTTAAGGGCGTGGCTACGGTGCGAATTTGCCATTTCCACAGCCCAATGGATACATGTATTTCGCATTGTAACCACTGTGCCCTTTTTTTTTTTTTTTTTTTTGGCATAGCTACAGTGCAAATTTGCCATGTCCAACAGCCCAACTGATACATGCATTTTACTTGTAACTCTGGTGTGTGTGTGTGTGTGTGTGTGTGTGTGTGTGTGTGTGTTTTTTTTTTTTTTTTAGTCCGTGGCTACAGTGCGAATTTGCCATGTTCACAACCCAATGGATACATGCATTTCGCACTGTAACCACTGTGCCCACTCTTTCATAGTCAATTTGACAATAACTGACGAGAGACTACTTTTGAACTCACAAAACACTACTCAAAATTGAATAAAACAAAAAGAGTTGTTATTGCCTAAATATCAATGTTCATTGCTCTGAATTACTGAAAGCAAACTCATCAACTTCCTCCCTTCAATTGAACCTCTTCTTGTATGGCAACTATAAAATAAGAAAGTGTTGTTTTTGCACTGTAGCCACAATGCGAAGATGTGTATAACATAAAATATGGAAGTGTTATTTTTGCACCGTAGCCACGGTGCAAAATTGTGTATAACATAAAATATGGAAACATTATCTTCGCACCATAGCTACGGTGTTACTCACTCTTGCATATCAAGCCGCTAGTAAGGCGCTCACCTTCAAACTATCACAAATCGAGGCGCTGCTCAACGAGAATGGTAAAGAGTAGATCAGATAAGGCATGGGAGTTGTTTAGCACATGGTACGAATAGTAGAAAAAGAATGGGATTTTCGTCAGAAACATCTAGAAGAGTTTGAGGAGGAGATAGAGGAGCCAGTTGATGCAACTACTGTATACAATAATTTTTGCCTGAAAGTAAACGTCATGGCAGAGTGTAACAGGTCTACTAATGTATATGGGGCATTCTTCATAGCTTCATGGCTAGAGCTGGACCTGATCTGAAACCATATCATGTGACTACTGGTTTGCCTTTACTGAGCATGCAAGCTTAATTAAGATATTTCTGAAGGCTGATCAAGACCGAATTAGGAGGTTTTTGAGGAGACTACCTGCAAAACTGTGCAGGGAAGAAGGCAAAGAAAGTTTTTACAATGCAGATATTATGTTCAACACATACATGATTTACAGTAAGTCAAACCAAGATGCCGGTTCTTCTTCAAGTGTGGAGGTCACTCAGATAGAATGTCCTGCCTCACCAGTAGAGGAGCAAATAGATCCTGAGGAAAAGAAGCTGCTACTGGAAAACGAGGAGAATGAGGAGGTATTGGAAGAAGAGGTCTCCGAGAAGAAACTATCTACTTGGGGGTTATCAGAAGCATATCCCATTTATGGGTTTCAAGTTTCTTGCCCTTTCCCTGAACCCCAGTGGAGTTGTTTTCATTCTTTTGACTCGCTTGTGGAGGGAATCATTTTCTTGCGCAACCCTACTTCATCTCCATCAACAATTTTTTATTTTCTACCTCCAATTCGTTGAGCTTGTGGCATTGTGAGACATCAAGTAGTTTGCCTGTTGGAGCTGATTAACATCTAATAAAACTTTGCAGTTGAATCCATATAGCCCGTAAATGTGTATCAGTATTACCATTAACCAAATTATTACGGTAACTGAGTAACAATTGCTGACCCTTGCAAGGAAATTCAATAAGACCGGATGCAGAGTGAAAGTTTGGATGGGCTCGAGTGAAAGGATCACAAGGATACAGTTGCCCTTTAGCCCAGAGATCTATATTCATGACTCCAGAAGCTCGAAATGCATCTTCATCTATTGGTTGCTTCCAAGTGAACTTATTCCTATAAGGCATGCATCTTTTTGGCACTTGCACTTTAAATTGACCCTTAGAATTAGTTTGATCCTGAAACATAAGTATCAAAAACAAGAACACTCAGAATGCAATGAGAATTCGAAAACCAAATACCTTTGCCATTGAGATTGCAAAAGACCAAGTACTGGAGCCGAGCTTAGAATTAGGAAGATTCTTGCCGACAAACAGAGCGAAATTGAAAATTTTCGCTCTATTTGCTGGCAAGAATCTTCCATAATTCGAATTTAAATGATGCTTGGGCGCGATAGCAAGCTCAATGGCGCGATGGCAAGGTCAGTAGCGCGATGGCAAGCTCGATGGCGCTGAAGCTCGATGGCTGAAGCTCGATGGTGGGAAAGGGGAAATCTTAGATGTAATCATCAAATTTTGTGGTCGTTAGGAAATAATGATTGCAAAGTTAGGTATGAGGTTAGGTTTGGAGGGGAGGAAGTTAGGTTAGGGGAGAGTGAAAGTTAGGTATGGAGGGGGGAAAGGTAGGTTCGGGATCCTACGTGGAGCCCCCCCCTTCCCCCCCACCCCCAAAATACTCTTACAAGGCCCTTAATTGACTTCAAAAAACTCTAATGGAGAGCTTTACACTAGAGTTGTCCCTTGATGAACCCAAATGGGTTCATTCGTACACTTTTTTTGAAATTCTATTATAGCTCCGAGATAAAGAATTTGCCTACATACTTACAATATGTTGTCCTCCATCGCTTTTTGGGTTGTATATTGATAGCTTGGAGGCGTGGATGCGACACCATGGGGGGAGGGGTGCAATTATACGATCGACCTCGTGAGCCGGTTACTATATGCGGATGATGTAGCTTTTGCTAGCCCACACGGCCGGCCCGGTATCACGGAGCATTTGGATGCCCTCAGTGGGTTCTGTGGGGCAACGGGAATGACAGTGAACTTGCACAAAACTAAGCTTCTCGCGATCCTGTCCTCGGGACACCCTATCCCGGAGTTATATTAGGGGGGGGGAAGTGGAGATGGTGCTTGAGGAGCTTCAAGTATCCGGGAATTGATTTCACTACTAACATCTTTGTGGGATGAGTGTGTGGAGAGGAGAGCCGGTGCAGCTGGAAGGCTTTATATGCGATTGCAAAATGCGTGTTGCCGGATAGATCTCTCGCGGATCGGGCGAGGAGAGCACACCTGTTTAGGGCTTTGGTCGGCCGGTCTTTGCTATATGGGGTGGAGGTTTGGGGCCCAGCAGTTAGCAAAAACAATGGGATAGGTTGGAAAGGGTGCCGAAAGCTTTCTTGACATATAGCTTGGGAGTGAAGGACACCGTATCGCATCGGATTTTGTTGTATGAGGCGGGGGTTACGGCCTTTTACAACGATACGCTATGCGCGAGGCATCTTACTTGCTTCCATAAGGTGGATGGGATGGATGACCATCGCTGCCCCCACTGGCCCGGTTGTTAACGCTATAGGCCCCCAGTGCCGAAGAGGGTATGGCACGACGAATCGTAAGGGATGGCTTAGGAGGTGGTCTATGGATTACCAAGCGGATGGTGGCAATCGGTATTCCTCGATCTTGTGAATGGGCAATTGGATGCGGGCTATCGCCACCCCTGGGATGCCTCTACTCTTGCAAAGCCCAAGGCTGAGCACTATCACGCCAGATTAATCCGGCCTTGAGCATGGACCCCATCGGATTTGAAAGCACACATCTCTGTGAAGAAACGGAGAGCTATTCTTTGCCATAAGGACGGGTCCCATTACCTCGAATTGAAACAGTCATTTGGGGGTGAATGGCGGGCACGGGATGCCCGTGGAGGAGAGGATATGTCGGTGTTGTGAGATGCACGTGATAGAGGATGAGCACCATGCCCTCGGTGCCCAAAGATATGCCCATGTCCAGCAAAGCGCACAATCGATCTTAGATGCTCGACACACCGCTACATCGATTACTCACATCACCTATGGTAGCTGTTGGGAGCTTACATCCTGAGATTTCGGCCGTCAGACTTGCTCTTCTGGGGCATGGTATTTGAGAGCCTACTGTTAGGGTTTTTCCTCCCAAGTGGGGGTTTTTTCATCCCGGTAGTAGGGTTCTATTGTACAGTTATATTGTTTGTTTTTGGTGTTGGGGTTTTTGGCTTTTTTGCCTGTTCTCTGCATGTACCGTCTCATAGGCCTCTGGCCTCCGTGGACGTTAAAATAAACTTCCTTCCTTCCTTCCTTCCATGAGTGTACATATAAGGAAAAATTTATGAAAAATATAGAAAGCTTCTATTACCAAATATAATGTGGAGCCGAATGCAAAGGGGTCAAGTTTATTCTCAAAGTCTTTAACATTTCTCACATTATTTTGCAAAAATGAATTTTTCTTGGAATTCTAATTCTTCCATCTTGTAAATCATGATATGAGAAATCTATCACAAAAAGAATTAGAAAAATCTATGGTAGAATTTTTGAGAAATAATTCCTTAAAGTTTAAAGTTCAGAAGTTCTTTATGGACCCAGTTAGGTCCCCAGCGGATCAAAACTTTGAAAATTCATCGTACTACTCCACTTTTTGAAAAAATGAAATCTATTTAGCAAGACGTTTAGTACTTAATATCTATTTCCACTGAAAAATAATAGTACCTTCACATTCTTATTCTATTTCAAATATTATGGATATGAAATGGTTCCTAGATGTCTGTTTTTTAGAAATTCCTTACAGACCTGATTGGGTCTCTCAAGGATTGAAATTATGATCTGCTCATTGATACATCAAATTTTTATGAAATCACATGAAATTTGAAAATGAGTAGCATTTGTCAACTACGTTTATAGAAAATTAATGTTATCTTGAAATTTGTATTCCATGTTGAGTGTCATGAGATTATATCATATCATCGAAACCATTGAATTGGGTGTATTTCAAGGTGCGATTGTGCCAAATTTATGAAGAATTTTATTTTGCCATTGAATATGGTGGTACAACTTCGAGTTAATCTTACAATTCAGGTATTCATATTTCAAATCTCATAAGTGTCATGAAGAACTAGTCCCTAATATGGAGAAGGGATTGAGGGACCCATACGGGTTGATGAACCCAAACAGGTCCCTGAGACAACTCTAGTGTTAAAGTCTTCAATATGAGCTTCAACGCTTTGGTCTTGAGTAGGCTTACCTTTGGCTGTCTCATAGACTAGATAAAGAAGTTTCAAATTGAGACCCGTGGCTGGAGAAGTGCCAAGAGAAGTGGGTCCCTGCAGGTTGTTGTCAAATGGTAAAGGATTACCAAAGTGAACAATAGGTGGCCTAGTGAAGGAGGTTTTGAATCAAATCCACAAAATTGTTGTAGAGTGGTGCCAAAAAAAGTTGGAGCAGGGGAAGTTGATGGTCTGGATTTTCAACCACAGGGTCACAGTCCTCGTTGAGGGGGAGTTCGTCCATGTAATATAAAAGAACTTGGCCCAGTGCAGAAGAGCAACTGCTAATAGTTAGGAATATGATCTTGTCCTAAAGAATCGTGTGAATATTCCCGATACAGGGTTGGGAGAATGAGGGTGGAGAAGGGGAGAGCATATGTGGGATATGAATATAGGTACTTTTCGGAGTGGCAATGTATGGAGGGGAAGGACCTAAAGAGGTGTCTGATCAGGGGAGACATGAGATAGAGGAGAGGGTGGTTGAGAGCCACCAAGCCTAAATTGGTGGAGAGGATGGAGATTGAAAGAAAGGCCTCGGGTAGGAGGTGCCAATTGAGTTCTAGAGCGTGGAGAGCCTCGTTCGACATCATAATCATTTAAGGAAGGCTCGAGATAGCATCCCTGTGTTGCTGGCGAGCTAATGAGTCTGCAGTTTGTTGAAGGGCATTCTCCTGCAATACATCTTGGTAAGACATGACAAACTAAGGAAGAAAAAAATAAGACCCAACAGTGGCCACAATGTTTGGGGTCAATTTTGGGATAGCTTGCAAGGCAACTTACAATGTGGACCCTTGAATCAAACAGACAGATTATAAATATAGGGCATATGGGATTTTGCAGAGTGAGAAGGAAAAGATAACAGAATGAAATGAGAATGACAATCGAGAAATGATGACATCTTGATAACTAAGAACTGACAACAGATTGACCTTGCTGAACGCAAAAATCAATGTGACCGGAGAAGAAGCATGAGTCTTGTCTAGAATCTAAGTCTACACTTATGGTATATACAGTAAAAATGGCCTCAGGCCCAAAACCCTTACAAATGAAATAGCCATCGTCATCTAAAATATCTGCTGAAGAATATGAGTGATCATCCTAGCTGTGGTGGTTTGGCAGACCTCTGAAGAGAGTCACGCTAAGAGGGCCATGACGCGTTTAGAAAAAATGGTCACTTGTGATGCATGAATCCAAGGTATCATGACGTGATGGTCGTGATAGCTAAAACAAAGATGATCACACCATGAGGGTCGTGATACCTCCATGCTAAGCCTTCTGCTTGTCACGCCGAGTGTTGTAGGCATGTGTCTTCGGCCATTAGGACTAACGTGGCTTATTACACGTTTGTCATGTATCTCTTTTGGTCTAGCGGCTAGCGTCGAATCCAAGCTGAAAAATCCCCTTTCCCAATACGAAAACCATCAAAACTCATAGAATTCAAAGGATGCATGTGAGATTCTCTTAATCATATATAACGGGACCAGCTCAAATAAAATGCCTCATTTAATTTGTTTTTTTCCTATTCTATGCTTGAAATGTGTTTATTGCACAAAGTTAAAAGGTTGTTCAACCACCTTTGTGCTAACTAAAGTTCTCGCGCAAGTTATACCTAAATTCAGATGCATATATTGGGATGGTGAGAATCTTTGTTGGGTTTCGATGTAAGGTTCTCTTCTATTATTGGAATTATGTTGAAGTGATGTTTGCACTTCCAAGTGGCGACTTCATATGGCATGCCATATTCTTTGACTCCAAGCTACATACAAAAACTCACATGTAGAAAGAGAAAGAATCCACATCAAAAAATCACACCCCAACTAGATAAGGTATTAAATAGTACTAAAAGGTTTGGATCTTTGGGACTTTTTAGACTTCATTTATTGTTTGATCAGGAGTCATGGTTTTAAGATTAAAATACCAATTGAATGCTTCTGTAGCAAACAAAGACAGTACTTTGGGATCAAACATGATAATTAATATTCAATTGATCATGGCAGCACTGGAACTACCATGCAGTAACGGTATTTGTAGGAAAGCAATTGAGATCTGTGTAGAAGCACTAGACCAGTTAACTGTACAGGGATTGAAAATTTCAAAAAAAATGAGACAATGTTAGGTTTGTTTGTTTGATGTCTGTCCTTGAAGCTTCAAATCTATGGCTGATTCAAAGAATGCTGGGGTGGCCATCAAACAGAAAAGCTTATTAAGCTTGATAAGCATCTAACTTTGGAAGTATTCAAATCAACAAGACAAGGAAATAGGTAGGCACATCTGTTTCTTTCTTCTTGGCATGTCCAATCCGTCCGCGAAAAACCGATAAAACATTAACCCTAATCACATGCAAAAGGAATAAGAAGAGGATGTAACAGCAAAACCTTGGCAGATGGAAAGCTCTTCCAGATGGAGATGTACACAGAAAAAATAAATAAATAATGAAACCAATTGTCTCTAGATCAAAACATGGAAGAAGTTGAAGAAGAAGTAGAAAAAGAAGAAGGGAACAGAGATAAGACCTCCTTTTCTGTTCATTTTGTTGAAGGATCAAGCTCTGTCTTTGTTGATGATGATGTGAAGAACATCCTTTACAATGGAGTCATGGTGGTTGCCTGAGAACTTGAGAAGCAAGTTGGCTATGGTGGTAAGTTTGTAGCAAGAAGCTCAAGGGCAAGCTTTTGGCTATGGCTATGGCTAGAATGCTAAGCCACAGTGGTAGTCAATGGATGGTTATCTTTGTGAGAAGAAGAAAACAAGCGTCTGAAACTATGTACCTTTACACCCTTGAGGGAAGGGCTGATACATGAAGGAACATGTAGAACTGGAGTAACCCTTACACTTGAATAGGATCCTCCACCACTTCCAGCTCCTCCTTTCTCTGGCCTTCTCCAGATCTGATCAGTCTGATTCTTCAAACCATTCTTCCGATTGCTGCCACTCCTCTGCAAACTTTTCGCCATAATTCTGCCAGAATCAACGTTTCTAGCATCGTTTCCAGCCACCTTATCTGATGCCCTTAAAACCAACTTCCCTGGTGCATTTCTTCTCCGATTAGGGCTCCCAAATCCTCTGTTTCTGTTACCATTTCGAACCCCTGGATCATCTGTTCTAACAAACCCTTTGTTTGTCGAAGATTTTGATCCGCTCCTGCCCATCTGACGAACGTCTACCTGCACATGCCCTGCATCTGGCGGATCTGGAGCATAACATTGCGATGCTTCCGCAAAAATGGCTGATGCAATCGTGGTTGATGAAGAAACCGCAGATCCGCCATCGCCCACCTCGCGATATGAAGATAACAATGGCTCGGAGGTCTGATTCGACCCATCTAATCCCGTTTTTGAATCCATTCCTGTGCTGCTGCTTCTAAAAATTAGCTTCAAAAGCTTAGAAGAAGTTGCCTGCTTTCCAGAATGAGACGAAGAATCCTTCAGTGCCGGAGTTTGTCCTTTCCTGAATCCAAATAGATCCTTCCAGCGGCTAGAACATTTTGTTACCTGGGGTGCAGATGGTGGAACTGAAGAATGGCCCGGTGGGGGGTATGAAGAAGATTTAAAGGAATATGGAGAAGATTTGCTTGGCAAGGGCGCAGAACAAAAGAGCCGATCCACACTAGAAGAGTTAGCTCTAGTTAGGGATTCTTTCTTTTCCCTCATGGATAAATCGTGTACCATTTGAATCCTTGGAGGCAGATGCAATGGCAGCAGTTTCCCTTTGTAAAATAGCTCATCTGCAGAAAGCATAGCCCCGTTTGTTGGAGCTTCAGAGGCAGGCATAGACATACTAAACTCAAACTCTGTAGAATGACTACCATAATCTTCCTTTACCTCTGCCAGAGAATTGGATTGCCCATCTGCTTGCTGTATATCATTTGAGAAAGAGATCCGGGGACTCATCCAGCCAAGACCTGGAGCTCTTCCTGACACATCATGATCGCCATAGCCGTCTGCTAATTCCACACTCTCTATAAAGCTCCGGCGGGCCATTTAAGGCTTAGAAACGCAAGACCCACATCAAATCGATCCTCGAAACTTCTTCCGGACCCGATTTGAACCGATTCGACTTAGTCAGGCTTAATCCCTGCCAATTTGCAAAAGAAATGCCTGATTTTTTAGTGGGCACAGCCCAAATATTGAAGGGGGGAAGGATATATAGGGCAAATCGATGAATCGAGAGCTAGAAACGGCGAGAAAAAGGACAAGACTGCATGATTCACGACCAAGACGATCGAATAAACACGTATATTTTGGAAAAAGAGTGGAAGATGTCCGGGGTCGTACCCGGGCAAGGGAAGGTCTCCTCCCTCCGCCATAGCCAGGCCTCACTATACACAAGGAAAGAAAAGGTTTGGGAAATGTGGACGGCTTCGATTTCCAGGAGACCATACCGGAATGCATCGTTACCGTTGAATGACCTGAAGAGTCCCGCGAAGGCAAGGGGTGGCGAATCAGCGGCCGACACGTAAGCCACGTTTTTTCGAATTTAAAATGGCGAGAAATGCCCGGACAGCCTGGGGCAGTGCTTAATAAAGACGGTTAAGGCAATAATCGGCATTAATTATCTACACCGTTAATCTGAAGGATTTTGCAGACCAGAATATCTTTATCAGGTGTCTTTTCCATATCAGATTACTCATGTAATGTTGTGTGTGTGGCGCCCCAATTCGTACGGATAACGCCGCCGGAGTAAGTTCAAAAAATAGCGAGGGTTATGTTTTTTTTTCAAACAGACGCTTTTTGGGGATTTGTTTATTATTTACCCCCTTCGTATTTTTCCGTATGCCTGGAATTATTTATCTCTTCTTTAACGTATTTAACGATTTGTACTTCGGCTAAAAAAGAAAGGCACAAAATATTGGCCAATGGTATTGTTTTGTCTTTTGTTCATTGGGAGCTAACGTGGCATCTAGAATGGAGGGTTGGCCAGAGCCACGTTAGCCGGCGGCCCATGATGGGAACCATCGCGTAAAGTCCGAAGAGAGAATTCCATCCCACAGGAGTGGATAGTCTACCCCACCTCAATTCATCGTGTAAGGTCCGAAGAGAGAATTCCATCCCACGGGACTGGATAGTCTACCCCACCTCAATTCATCGTGTAACGTCCGAAGAGAGAGTTCCATCCCACAGGATTAGATAGTCTACCCCACCTCAATTCATCGTGTAAGGTCCGAAGAGAGAATTCCATCCCATGGGATTGGATGTCCTCCTCACCTCAATTCATCGTGTAAAGTCCGAAGAGAAAATTCCATCCCATGGGATTGGATGTCCCCCCTACAACAATTCACCGTGTAAAGCCCGAAGAGAGAATTCCGTCCCTCCTCAACTTAGCCTCCCCACCTCAATTCATCGGGTAAAGTCCAAATAGAGAATTCCATCCCATGGGAGTGGATGACCTTAATTCATCGTGTAAAGCCCGAAGAGAGAATTCCATCCCACAGGACTAGATCTCCACCCCTCCTCAACTTAGGAGAAGAGATTAAGTCGACACCACCATTTCGCCTTTCGCCCACTTGGTAGCTGACAGGGGATAGAACACGCGCAATGATATGAGCATGTATGTACCGAATCGACATGGTCGTAACGGGTGCCGACTCGATACGACCGTAATGACATCCAACAACATGCCATGTCTTGTTTCCTAAAAGAATGACCTCATGGGGGATTGTCTCTGTCCTAACATGGATGTTCTAAGGTTGGGACAAATATCACCAACTTAAGTCCTTCATGCCTAACATTACCTTCTGTCTTGTTGCAAGCAGTGTGACGTTTGTCCGGTTGCTGATGTCATCTATGTTACATCTTATCACAGGAGGGTAGGTGGGAGGTGGACCTTCAAACTCTTTTTTTGTTGCTTTGACTAGGTTTTTGTGGGACCTTATATAGATATCATGAATCATGGGGTGCATATAAAAAGCACACATCCCTCCTGATCCTATGGTTCAAACCCTACCCAAGAAATATCCGTGTTGAGAGCATCTTCTGCAACGTTCCGAGTGTGTCATCATTTGACTTTGAACATCACTTCTTTTTTACGTTCAGATCTAACCTATGGACAGAGAGGTAGGTTTAACAACAAATATTTCTAAGTTTGTGCTCCTGCCCTCTGGCAGGGCATCGGCAGTAAAGAAAAAGGAAATGTGTGGTGAGAGAGAAGGACCTATATGGACCAATTCATGAAGCACATGTTCGAAATTTCTATCTGTACGAGCCTATTTTTTTCCTGCTTTTAAGGGACGTAAAAAATACTACCTATCTATCTTTCAAGGATTCTAACGTGTTATTTGACTGAGAAATCAACTGGAGAGTTAGGCCTGATTAGGTAATCTCAAAGTGGATAAAATTCCATTATTAACCTTTGTTGGAGCACTCGTTAAATCGAATGATGAAAATGACCTCCATTACAACCATGCTTTTGGATTGATCTAATAATTGCCATCTTCTGTCAATCTAAAGAATTAATTGGAGAAATGGCTACCACACTTGTTGGCAAAACATATTTGTCCAAGTGTCTTGCCCATTTCCCATTGCCCAAGTGAATATAATGTATGTAAATTGACTTGAAGTGTTGTGCAATTAAGCATTCATGAAAGCTCCATATCTCTATTTGTGTTGTGACATTGAATGCTTGTCTTAACCTCTTCTAGATATGCCCGTAGGTAAATGCGACGTGAAAATATGTTATCTTTGACTATATAAATATTGCTACTTATTATGTGTCTTATCAATCGCTATTGCATCATTACACTTGGATGCCAAAGTTTGAGCAATATAATGGTCCTTTTCTTGAAGTACCATTCCTAGGTAAGGTTGTAGACAACGAATTGAATTAGACTAGGTAGTATGACTAATTTCTTATAACTATGCTAAGAATCGAGTCTAATATTGGATGGCATCATTGCTTTTTTATTACACCACTAGGAACATGTGCTCTGATGCCGGGCATTAGTCGTGGACGTGTGTCATGGGTGGATGTAATGGAGTTTGTAAGTGGAACGAAATGTTATAGATTTGCCATGTCTATAGGTGAATCAAAGTGCGAAGATGTGAAGTTTAGTTTGCATGATTAATGTTGAAATTGGATGATCCGTTGAATTGCATCCATCCCAACCTAGCTTGTAACAACCTCCCTACTATGTGCAATGTTGAATACCTCATCTCACATACTTAAAAATGGGTGATCAATGCCAAAACGTTGTATATCATTATTGAAAGGTGGGGAATAAGAGAATTGTATATTTAGAGTCATGTTTGAAATAATGGTGCATCTAGGAGGACTAACTGGTTCCTCTAACCATGATGACAATATTAAAGGTTGGTCCCTTTGAAAGAACCTAGGATGATAAGAATTATTTAAATGGGTAAAAGCAAGAAATTTGCATATAGCCAGCTTATGTTTAGAATATGAGTGACAGAACGATTGTACATGTTTGGCAAACGTAGACCTGATGGTTATTACAATGTCATGTTAAATAAATATGCAATTTTAGATAGATAGATAATTTTAACTTTTAGAAAGAATGTCGGGCATTATTAGTGGACGTGTGGACTGAGTAGACATAATAAAGTTTGTAGGTAGAAGAAAGAGTTATAAATCTAATTGTGTTCGTAGATGTAATGGAATGCAGAGCGTAAAGGGTTTTTCAATTGGTGCTTGGGATATGTAGGAGATAGCATATCTAATGTTTAGTCGACACAAATGCAATTGGAGTGTAGTGGAAAATAGGATATTGGCATTGTAGGTACATGTGATTGTAATGGGTATGTGGTAGAATCGAAGGTGGAAAATAAATGCTTGTGCACGCATACTTTCTTGGATTGATAGTGTTCCTGGATTGATTGTAATGTGCTTGCGAACATCATATTGGCCCAAGATATATATAATTAGGTCAAGGTTAAACATTGAGAAGGTTCTGGGTATAGTCCAAGATGTGTAAGATGTCAAGCAGTAATAAACATGCATGTAATATTAGACATTCTAATCCCTTCGTTTGCTAATGTAGTTAAATTGGTTAAAAATCTTACGTTGCATAATTAAAAACATCATGAAAAGTGGGTCGTTGATTCTGCCTTCGGAATGCAAAACGGCAGTGTCATTCCGCTCAAGCGGTTATCTGCAATCGATCAGCAGGTAAAAGTCGACGGCGCTCCCCACTTACCATGAGGTGGGGGGACGAAATAGAGTCAATGATTCCAGGACCCACTCCTGGCTCCCACCGGTCGCGGAACCCCCTAGAATCATCTCCCCTGTTTCCATCCCCCCATACGTCATGGAATTGAAAATGTTCAGCAAATGTGCCAATAATTTAAAAGACATTAAAAATTGTGTGAAAATTTCTAAGGAATGCAAAAGCAAAGATGCCTTAACATTGAAGTGAGAGCCAATATAAAATGGGAAAGCATTTTATCTGATCATATGGTTCTGCAACGTGGTTAAGAATCAGGGAGCGCAAGAAGCAAGTTTATAAGCTTAAGTTATCTATACTAAGAATGTTTTCAACATAATGTGCTTCACACATTTAAAAGGAATCAAATTTCAACGTGGTTCTTGGTATTCCCTTTGAAATTAGGAGTAGTCCTTTTGATATTTGGGAGGGTATTATTGACAAGTTTCAAAGAAAAGTTGATAGCTTAAACTCTAAGTATTTGTCTAAAAATGGAAGGGCCATCATAGCTAATTTTGTTATCTCTTCTTCTCATGTTTACCAGTCTTCTGTTATCCTTGCTCCTAAGAAAGTTTCTTCTAAGCTTCAAAGTATTATTGGAAGATTTATCTCTGCTGGTCAGAACAGAAGATGTTGGACACCTGTGTCCATGGAAGAGTGCTGCAAGAAAAAGAGAGATGGTGGTCTAGGTGTTATTAATATTGAGAAGCAGGGGATTGCTCTCACGGCCAAGTATTTTTATAAAGTTGCCTATGGTCAGATAAAGCACCCTATTTCCATTATCATCCAGCACTATATTAATAAGTGCCACCCTTTTGGCTGGAGACAAATTAAGATGCACCTCCCCCACTCCATCTATTTTCCTTTTACTGTTCCCAACTCTACTCCTGGTATTCTTAAGAAATGGATTAAAGCCTGGATTCAAGTTAGAGGTATGTATACTTGGAAGGAAGGATTGTCGATGGATCAAACCATTTTTTGGAATCCAGCCCTGATTACTAACAATGGGAACTTGTGCTTAGCCTGTCACTTTCCAGATCAGGTTAAAAAATGGAGTCTCAAGGGCATCACTTATGTGCACAATATGTTCAATGACCAGGGGCTGATTCCATTTGAAGATTCTCTTTTGGCTGATGAAGGAGAGGAATGCAAATTCTTGTACAACAACATCTGTACCACTCTGACTTATGGTATTTGGTCAATTGATGGAATTAACTGGAACCATAATGGGTTGCTGAGCTTTACAGTCAGGAAAGCCTACAGGCATCTCATGAGGAATCAGGAAATCACCATCCATAGAAAATGGCATACTGATCAAGACAGATGCATCAAGAATCTTACCTTCATGTGGTCCAGCCCTATTTATCCCAAAATCAAGTCGTTTATGTGGCAACTCTGGCACAGGGCCCTGGCCACAAACAAGAAAAGGCACAGACTACATATGGTCAACTCGGATATCCTCAGTATCGGATGTATGGCCACTTGAGAGGATGAGGACCATTTATTCGTAACACGTGATCCGGGCCGAAAGTGGATTCTTGATTTAGCATCGGTTTACTTAGGATATGATCTTCTTTCTCTTAGCTCCCTGGATTTCTTTCTCCCAGCCAACCCTACGGATTAGAGGATATACATCCTCCTATGGAGGATCTGGAAAGGAAGAAATGAATTTGTTTTCAATTATGAAATTATTCACCCGGAGGGAGTGATAAGACAGATCAAATATGATGTTGACTGGATTATTGAAGGATTATCAAACTAATGGCCTTTTTATTTGCAGGAATTATGTTCGTGCTGATGAGGAGAATCAAGTGGAAGAAAATTAATCTGGAGGCAAACAGGGAGTGGACCAGGCTATTTGGCTCACCCAATACACTTGGGCATGAAGAACCCTGTATGTGTAACTGCTGCTGCGACCAAAACTATGATATCAGACGGGCTTTAATCTGCAAAGCCAAGGATGCAAAGGGGAGATACAATCTGGCGATGGCAGGGTCTTGTATGTGTATGTTCTGCACCCTTAGCACAGAGGTCAGGGGAAGAGGAAGGAAAACTACTAATCTTAATCTCAGATCGAGTTTCTAAGTGAAGAATTCTTATCTGTTGGAACAAAAATATCATACCCAGTACTATTTTAAGGATTATATCTACCTATCTCGAAAATTTTTTTGACTTTTAATAGATAGGAGGGATCCTTGCCCTCCTTTCTATTCTTGGGTTAAACTTCCCTGTAAAAAGTTTTTTTTGTACTCTCTTTATTTATACTTTAATATATACCGACTTCAATAAAAAAAACAAATTTCAACGTGGTTAAGAATCAGGGAGTGCAAGAAGCGAGTTTATAGGATTAAGTTCTCTATACTCAGAATGTATTCAAGATAATGTGCTTCACACATTTAAAAGTAATCTTCATGATATTGAGGGCAACATAACACTATCAAGGGCGAGGTATTCTCAAATTCCACCTTTGTACGAAAATACAAATGACCAAGATCCAGAACTCTATGATTCTTTATCTGTGGCACTGGCACATGATCTTTTCCATATACCGCATGCTCTATAGTAGCCATTGCTATAAATAAACATCCAATAGCAACAGCCAAGAGAAAGGGGTAAAAGCACGCTGTGGTGTATCAAAAATGTGCATTTTGGCACCACCTTTGTGGTAGAATCGGGTGGTGCATACTGAAGCGGAGATTGCAGGAGTGCGAATTAATGAGCGTCGGTTATTTTGAATTTTATGCCACGTCATTGTCCACCTTTTTGAATTAAGAAATAATCACCTCTTCTTCTGGTTTTTTGCCGCTTCTTGCCGATTGAACCCTAGTGGAGTCAGAATTGAACGCCACTGGTTACACGATGAAATCTCTCCTCAAACAAGAGATTGTGCCCCACGAAGATCTAAAGAAGCTTTGGGGTGACCGAGTTCCAAATAAATCTGGTTACAGGTATTTTCCACCAAATGTTTTGTTCAAACTGAAAAATTAAGGCATATGTTTTCTTGTACAGGTTGAAGAATCTGAGCAATGAACAATACAAAGAGTTCATGCAAATTTACAAAAGAATTACAGGGAAGCCACATACATGGGGTGGAATGGCTCCTGGTATAAAGGGGGAGGCTGTTAATTGGAAGAGCTTCTCGGATTATTATAAAACTCCCGATGAGAAAGCAGAGGCCAATTCTTCTAGACCCAAGAGAAAGCATAGGCAAATCCAACCTGACGAGGAGGAAAATAGTAAAAGTGACAGGGATGATGAAGATGATAGGGAAAAAACCAAATCAGGTTCCTCTATACCACACATTCAATCTGAACTCACAATCAAAACAGAAAAGCAGAGCAATGTTCTGAGACCAAAACATGCCATTGCAGGTATGTTCAATTATTAGTTGTGTTATAACAGAAAAAAATCTCAAGCTTGATCTAGATTGTTTCTATCAACACAGAAAATGTAACATCAAATCCACTTCAAGAATCAGGTATGTCTACTACCATTTTGCATCATGTTGGCTGTATTGTCATGTTGTGTCTCTATGATGCCATCCGTGGGGCATTTAGGTGCAATGGATGCCGAATGATAGATGAGATATGTGTGGTGGTGGTGAGTTGTTGGCATCCACCATGTCCCACACCACACCCCACCATCTCCCACCACTACACTCTACCATCTCCCACCCCCACACTCCACCATGTCCCACACCACACACCACCACCACACTCCACCGGACTCCACCATGTCCCACACCACAATCCACCACCACCACACTACACCCCACCACCACACCCCACACTCCACCACCACCACACCACACCCCATCACCACACTCCACCATGTCCCACACCACACTCCACCACCACCACACTCCACCACCACCACACACCCCACCACCACCACCACCACCAAACCCCCCACCACCACCACACACGCCGGCCACCACCACCACCACACACACACCACCACCACCACCACCACACACACACACCCCACCACCACCACCACCCCACCACCACCACACACACCACCACCACCACCACCAGTGTTGTGTGGTGTGTCTTACCGCTTGGCACAAGATGTTGTGTGGTATGTGGTGGTGTGTAGAGACTACCTTGTGTTGTGTGGTGTGTGATTGTGGTTTTCCATCACTACGTGGCTTACTATGTTAGGAGGTGACATATATACGTAGTGTTTTGTTTTTGCGCACTATGGCGACTTGTGAAGGAATGGTTGGCTGCAACATCAGCCTAGGTTTGATAGATGCAGCAACGATTGCAAGCAAACGAGGATAGGAAAAATGATATCAAAAGAAAGATTGAGTTGATGGAGCATAAAGCATCGAAATTAGAGCTGACGGCACGGATGGCAATCAATCATGACAAAGAACCGAAGCGCCAGAGGGTGTTCGGGTTGTGTTTAACTAAAGGATGAAGAGCTAAAATCATGCAGTGTTGCCCTGGGCTGAATCAATTAAATAAGGAATTAGCAGAAACTGAAATTGAGCTAAAGGCATGTGAAGACTTACTGCTGGAGCTGCTACCTCGAATGCAAAGATTTGAGATTTTTTCTGAGCATAGTGGTCATGACACTCCTTTAGATCCTGCACTTCCAATGCTTCCTGAGGCAGAAGAAGAAGGTGATGAAGGTTGTCCATTTTGTGGACGTTGTTTGAAATGGGAGGGTAAAATGTTGCCAGTTGTGATAGCAGAATGCAGTCACCAGTATCACATTCCATGTCTATCACACAATTTGAGGTAAATATTATCATTTCTAACCCTCGTCTAAAGACTCTATTGATTTTGAATTTGTTTTGCAGACACTCTAGAACCTGCTGCAGCCCCAGTTGTGCCCACATTATGACTGAGACATGGCTTTTGGCTTTTGGTGTTCGAGTGGTACCACAAGAACCAATAGACACAAGTAAGTGCCTTAACTAATGTTTACTGATGTTGTCACAAGTCTACTGACTTAGTGTTTGCAGAATTGCAGAAATTTGAGACAAAGGATATCCAACAGTTATCCACGCCTCGATCAGTTATGAGACTGCAAGATACCTCCCAGTTGTACCTAGAATTCACCCCATTTGATACTCCTTAGTCAATCCCAGCTGGTGACGGCGTGGAGACTCCAAAACGAAATTTGGATAGTGAATCGAATGCGATCATTATCAAGCGGCACCGATGCCACATACATGATTTATTTTTTTGTATTTTTCTCGTGGTCTTCCTCATTTCAATTATGTTGCGGAGATAAATGCTACTGCAACCGGAAGCCATCACTTAAGAGATTCCTAGTGCATCTTTTTGGGGGGAAATTAATTCCCTTTGAGATTCATTCTCAAGACGGGGGTCCTTCACCAGAAAAAAGTTTTGGTGTTGAACATGAGCCAAATGCGGATGCAAGTGATGAAGTTGACAAAGAAACCCCGGATCCTGGACAAGATGCAGACTGCTCAACGAGTCCAATACAACCTCAACCAAGAAAAACCAAGAGGTTAACTGAAATTCTCCTTGTTCTAGATTTTAATGGGGTTTTAGGCAAGTTTTATGACTTGAAAGAGAGGATCCCCCAGACGGCCGAGCGTAAGTGACCCTCCGTAAATTGAACCATCAAAAGTTAGGTTTCGTGCCGGATTACGGGGAGTTCTTAGAATAGTGTTTTTCAAAATTTGAGATTGCATTGTGGTCCAAAGATGGCTAAGAGTAATGTTGACTTGTTGATGAGAAAGTTGCTACAGGAAAATAAGGGCAGATTTCTTTTTATTTGGAATCAGGATGACTGCACCAACACAAAATTAAAAGTGGTTAATAAGCCAATTTTCCTTAAGGATCTGTCCAAAGTGTACTAGAAATTTTGGAGATACCAGGTGACAAACACATTGTTGATAGATGACAAGAGATATAGGGGTCTCGCCAACCAAGTTTTAACACAATGATATGTCCAAGTAGTTTTGCTCCCGACAAAGTTGGATTCCAATTTCCTTTTGGAGCAACTCAAACCATGGTCGAGGGACTTCTAGCTGCGTAAAGTGTGCCGGCTTATGTGAAGGAACATCAAATGTGGAACATGTGGGATTCTCAAGAGTCACAAGAATCGCATGAAAATGCTCGACAAGTATTTTCATAAATGAATCTTGTAAAACTCTTTGAAAGTCAATGTAAGTAAAAAATTTCTATGATATGTGTTGTACTTTTTCAATTTAAAATATTTGAATGGATTGTGAGCAAATGTTCTCGTGTGTGTTTAGAACTAGAGATGATAGAGCTTCGGGCCCCCCGACTATCTAAAGTCAAATACACATCCGGAAGTGGTGCCGAAGTGGAACCGAAACCGTCGCGGATTAGCTCCAATCGACATCAAAATTTTTGAAGCCGACACGCTAGGTGGTTCAATGATCAATTGATCCTCCTCTTTCAAGGTGATACTTTCATCTGATTTGTGATCATCAGGATTGTGCCATCATATGCATATGTTTGCAGATACATGGAATACTACTTGATTCTCCAAGGAATGAGCCATCCCTTTCATTTCTTTGACCCTCTTTTTCACTCGACATTGTCCAAGGACACAAATAGTTACAAAACAATAAGGAAACGTGTGAATCTGGATAAGTGCCATTACATGTTTTTGCCTGCTTGTGATGGACATCACTGGACCTGTTTTTTCGATTGTACGCGTGTCTCGCCTGCAGATATAAACCGGGATATATCACTTTTGATAGCTCGGGCTTGCATGGCAGAAGCAGACATATTGAGAGGTTAGTGCTTGCTCATTGCATTTTGCTGTTGTGGCACAATGACAACAAACTTTGAGTGCAGGTTCCTGGAATTGCTTGGACACAATAATTTCAGCTTTACAACCTCAATTTCCAGAACGCCTCTTCAAACCGATGGTCATTCATGTGGCCCTGGCGTATGTTCGTTTATGCACAAATTTGTGAGGGGGTACTTGAAAGGAGTGAATATATTGTTGCCTGATCTAGTAAGTCAACTTAAATGCAGCAGACAAACCAAACTCTGTTATTGACAAAGTGTGGTTAACTGCAGGTTGTGGATATTTCAGACCAGGATCTAGTTGATGTTAGAGTGTTCATGCTTGAAGTTTTAAGATTAGGAGCAACAAAAGCTGGAACTGAGAGGAACATATGTATTGGGAAGTATGTAGGTGCATGAGTCACCTCGTACTTAAATCACTGTATATCTTTCTTATGTACATAATTGTTATTGTAACCTCGATTTATTTCAATGAAAATTCATATTCAATTCATCTCACAAACAAAGGAATCAAGTGTTTCAGAAGAATTCAAATCTTCAAAAGAAAATCAAGACAAACTCATTTTCACAGCTGAAGCACAAAACTTCACATGAGTTTTGAAAACCACAGAATGGTTTTACATTTCATCATCATCAGAAAGAACTTTGGGTAAATTCTGTAAAATTTTCTCCTCATCTAAAGGATCCAGCCTATATCTGATCCTGTTTTGGCGTTTAGTTGGTGGCATGTGAAGTCCGATTGTAATGCATCGTGTTGTTGTGAATACTATGCCTAAGGCGTCTTTACTGCAAAGATCATAGCTGACAGTTGATCTTGCGCCCTTCTTGTAATACATACCTTCTATGACACTATCACCGGCGAGGTACCATGTTCCATTGAGTTGGAAGTCTTTCTCCACTATCTATTTTGGTTTTGTGCACATCAGAATCCAAAATTCAGAACCCTCAGCATTCCTTCGAACAACGGCAACAAAATTATCACCAACTCTAAGTGCCTCTGCTAACATCGTAGGATTGGAGGAGAACAAGGACCCGCTGGATTTCACGGTCCTCAATGTCAAGATGCACATTGGAGGATGGTACAATAACTTGAAGTTTCCAATCATCAACATAGTGCTTGTTCACACAACTGTCCCACATGCCATCCAAGCATGCAGTGCGAAGCATGAAAGTTCCTCGCGGTGCAATCGCAATGGAGATTTCGGATTGAATACATGTACACAATGGATCTGCCTAGTGTCCAAAATCCTTCGCACCCCATGCTTTCTTTTTCTATCTATATCCTCCACCTTGACTTCCAAAAAGAACCTTTTTATATTCTTCCTTCCATTGGTTTTGAGATGTGTTCATCCACTTCGGATGTTCCACAAGTAAACATCTCTTAAGCAACTTCTACCACTTCATGAGCATTACCCAATTTTATGTGCTGTATTTTAATTGGATTTGTCTTAACCATCTCTTCAAGTCGTGACTTTGCCATCGTGTTCACCTTTCAAAGGTGGTTAGAACCAAAAACATTCCACATCATATAGACATCGATTCGGTTTGTGTACCTAGCCACAAAGTAAAATGGTCTAGAAGCCTTGAATTGAGATCTTTGCACCATCCGAAAATACATAATGTCTCTTTGGCACCCTTCCTTTACGCTCCGGATATTTGTGGTGCTTCATGAAGTGTTGCACCGAACAAAGTATCGTGTTCCCTATCATCGATACATAGTAATGTGTTTCCTTGATAATCTCATATCCGCCATCGAGTAAATCTTGATATGTTATTTGAACCAAAATGGTAATCTGGTTATTGACCCAACACATTGATCGCACCTCCTCTTGTTCCTTGAATGTATAGTTCTCTGCAAAATCCACTACCGAGAGACATGCAGACCTTTGGGAGATTCTCCGAAGCTCCTTAAACCGCTTTTGCCCTGCCATTGGTACCTGAAATTATGCGGTGGAAAGATTTTTTAGAGCGCTCTTCGGTTTATCCGAAGCTCCTTGGGTTACGTCTCATTGTAATGATGAGTCAGTCTCCTACCAGAACTCGAGACGTTGTCTTTTTCATAGTCAATGTTCTCCCATTTCACTTTCCTACTGCCACTTCCTTCCATGGGACAGGTCTGAAACTTCTTGATTCCACACGACTCACAATTTCCAAGGATGCGCCTTCTTGTGAAACTCATCTAATTCACTCTTTGGACACAATATAGATCTCCACAAGCTTCTGTACTTGCAATTTTATCTTTGGTGTGCCCCCGCATTGACCAAGTTCATGTGATCTACAAACATCGCAGTGCAAATGCAATTCTTCGGATGTTTGGTTCTCATCCCATTGAGTCCATCCACTAGCATTTGCATCCTCACGTGCTGAATGCAACAGCAACTATTGAAGTCCTTCAATTTCACAACAAACCAGGGTTTTAGCTTCTCAAAAGCTCGAAGACAAATCTTAATTTCTGGATGTTGGTCCAGAAACCTCTTGAACAATAGCATCTGCATGAAATGAACACTAAACTGTTAGGTTGTGTATACCACACCAAACCATGCACCATACCATGCCCCACTCATCATATTCACCAGAACGAGCACCTTAGTGCTGTGTACATTACTACACACCACACCCCACCACACACCACACCATTCACCCCCCATTCACCACACCAAATGGTGGAGTGTGGAGTGGTGGTGGAGTGTGGTGGTGGGGGGGTGGTGGTGGTGGAGTGTGGTGGTGGGGGTGGTGGAGTGGTGTGTGGTGGTGGTGGGGTGTGGTGGTGGGGGGTGGTGGTGGTGGTGTGTGTAGTGGTGTGTGTGGTGGTATGATGTGGGTGTGGTGGAGTGTGGTGGTGGGGTGTGGTGGTGGTGGTGTGTGCGGTGTGGTGTGGTGGAGTGTGGTGAGGGGTGTAGTGGTGGTGGTGTGGCGTGGTGTTGTGGATTGTGGTGTGATGTGGTGTGGTGGAGTGTGGTGGTGGTGGTGGAGGGTGTGGTGTGGTACATGGTTGAGTGTTTTGGTGGTGAAGTGTGGTGGTGGTGGTGGAGGGGGGTGTGGCGTGGGATGTGGTGGGATGTGGTGGGATGTGTGTGCATGTGGTGGTAATGTGGTGGTCGCAAAGATGTGGTGGTAGTCCATGGTGGTGGGATAGATGATGGGGTGTGGTGGGGTGAGGGGGAGAATAAAGAAAATTGAATCCACACATATCATACATTAACATGCACACACCCACATGACACCATGGACATAACGCACACCACACCACACCACACCACACCATCACGACACCACACCACACCATCACGACACCACACATCACATCACATCACATCACTTTTATCCTATTTCACCGACATAAAAATCTGCCTAGCTTTGCTCTCATAAACACTTCAAATTCAGACACCCCGATAATAATTACATTCCTCTTTCTAATCATTAGAAAAGGATCGGGTCCTAAATCCATTCCCTACGCCCGATTTTTTGGCGTTTCATTCCCAATTCGAACAAGTTCATTCGCAACATGGTAGGAGGGATGTTCGTGAGATCACTACGGCTATTGTAGGGTGGCGAGGAGGGCATCGGGGACATGTTAAAGGGGCTCGTGATCAATCTCGAAGGTGGATATGCCTAAATCCACCTTCTTTGCTGATTTCGAATCCAACCTAAAGGCATACAAATGGATCTTTGGGCCTTCAATGGCTATGCTTGGAGTCGATTGATAAAAGTGAGCTCTTAGACAAGGTCCATGAGCTTATGTTACATCTTCTTTGCAAGGCAAATTTGGTTTATTTGTTCTAAAACTTGTCCGCTCGGACTCGCAAAGCTTGCTTGGTGGAATTACCGGGCGGTTGCGTTCTTACCACCGGGGATCACGGGGAAGCAGCGGCAAACCTCATCTGTTAAATGCGGGATGACTGCCGAGAAAGCTTAGATGCTTTAGTGCAGAAAACAATAATTTTGGATGCACCGGGTTCGAGCAGTCATACCGGCATTTTCGTTGCTTAGGAAATGCATGTAAATTTAGTTCTCGGGTACAGCGCTTTCAATGGAAAGCCAAATTTTGTAAAGCCAAATTTTGTAAGATCCTTTTTTTAATTATAATTTCCAACAGAGCTGTGCTTGAATCTGACAACAAATTGTCTTTATTCAACAAAAATTTGTATCTTAGGATCAGTTAGTTATCATTCTCAAATATTTTTTAGTTGTACACACACTTTCGGAAAGAAGTACTCAATTTTGTCATGTTCTAATAATATTCCAAACATTAAATATTGCATTTCAGACTAGAGTCAACTACACACACTGCATACAGTACACCACAATCACTGTACAACACAATAACCACCACATGCACCACCACACTAAGCACCATAACTAAGAAAACATGAATAACAGAAATAAACTAACCTATGATTCCTCCAGATAGTGGGCAGCATGTTCTTCTCTTACATTTCTCTCCAATCTTCTAGTTCTAACATCCTTTGTGTTAGGAGACACTCTGGTGTTCTCAATCCAAAATTTTTGAATCTTTTCTATATGTTCATTTGAAATTGCATCGAATCTTTTAGCCCTCTTGTAAGAAACCCATTTCCCACCATTGTAATCGATGAGATGTCAGTTAGGGTTAGGGTTTTGCTCTACTATTTAGAGAGAGCATTTTCTCTCATTGTTTAGGTTTTTGCTCACATTTTGGAGCACCTCCTTTTGGAGCATCAATATGATTCAGTTTTGTTCATTCTTTGCTTTGTTCTTGTTCTTGGAGTTTCTTCCCACCTTCTTTTGTTGATCCATGAACATTTGTGGCAGCCTTGTGGCATCCGGCAGTCATGGACTGCTGCTGCAAGGTGATGCCAAGAACCCCAAATATCAACACTAGCGCCTCATGCCGGGGTCTCTTGGGCTCATGATCATCCTCTTGTTTTTGTTTCAAGTTTCTCCAAAAGTTCATAAAATATTATTTGGTTCTACATTGACAGTTTCTGGGATTTTATTTCTGATAATTTCCCACTGTTTCAACAGCGGAGTTCTTCTTCTTCCTTGTATCCAGCCTTGCTTTGGCAAGCAAGAAAGACTGAACTTGTTTCAATGGCTCTTCCACATTTTTTACAGCATTCTTGTGTGCCTGAAACACTGTTTTTTTACAGATATATTTTTTCAGAAGTGTTTTTACGGTGCCCTTGTTTTGGGTTCCTGCCTTGCATCATTCTTGCATGAACTTGTTCCAACGGTGCTTCCTTCATCGATATTTTTTATTCAGTTCTTATATTTGGGTGCTGGAGAGGCCCTGTGGATCTCCAGTACAGGTTCATAATTTCGATGTTCTGCAGAATCTCAATCTGTTGTCTTGTGCCCAACGGGCAAGCCAATGGATGGTCTCATCCTGAAGTGTCTTACTGCACCATCTCCACCTGTTCGTGATAATATCAGAAGCCCACCGGCTCTCTAGATCTCCCTGCACAGGTCCTGCACAAAGCAGAGCTTTGCAACCCACACAAACAATAGCCGTTTTTCTAAAAGGGGGCTATGTCTTTGAGCCCTCTTCTGCCACTGTTCGAGCTCGAAAATGTTATCTTCAGGCCCATCTTACTATGTCGCAGCATCCACATTTGGCCTTAAAGCTGTAGATAGTCCAAAAAGGGCAAAATCACTGGGTTTCCTCTCACGAAGCTTCTTCTTGCTTTGTTTTCTTGTCAAAATCAAGACATTGTGTCTATCGCCAAGGCAACACATCACATTTACTTTGTTAAACTTCTATGCTCACTCGGCGCGCAGATGATCGCCAAAACAAGGTTTAGTCTCTTGATTCAAAGTACAAGCAGGGCTGAGCATCCTTCCATAAGTTTTTCGCCCAACTGCGCGAAACAGAGGCCCAACGGTTACACCAAACACATTTCTTATTCGCTGCACATCTACTCTCTTGAGGTATAGGCCCTGTTTCTGTGGTTCAGCGTGCTACTCTCACCACATCTGTGACACTTTTTCTGGAATCATGACATTCATTTGGCTGCAGTTGGGGTTTTAACAGCCATTATAAATTCTATACAAGGCAATCTCAATGCCTGTGGCAGATAACCCAGCTGCAGAGCAAGCATGCCCAGTGTTCTGTACCGGGTAATACAAACAACAGATGACTCAAGTTCTTCATGGATAGCAAGAGTTTGTTTTTGGGCCAATCTGCTAGGCCAGCTTCACTCATGCCAGACTTCCCGGAATATCTTGCGAAACTTAGCAATCTTCGCACAACATGCAGGGCCCATAATCCCGATCATCTTCAAGGAGATTGCATCTTTTATTACCCTAGCTCTTCTCGATGAACCACACACGGGCTCTACTCTTTGCATCAAAAATTCTTAAGCCATAATTGTGGGCCCGCTTTTGGTTTCCTGGTCCTCCTGTTCGCCCAATCCATGCCATATCCGGCTTTCAAGAAAGGAGGTCCGCATTTGTCAGACCTCACCTCTACAATTAATTGGCTTCTTCCTTGTAAGAAATGCTCAATAAGGGCAAATCATTCTACCTTGTCCAATTCCTTTCGTAATACAAGCACAATCATGCTTTCTAGTTCCACAAACAAATCATCACAATCTCGAGAAACTTGAGGGATACGAGTTTATTATCGCGACAGAGAAATCCCCCGCCACAATCTTTTGCTTTGTGGCCCGACCCGAGACAAAGAAGTGGCGATGCACACTCACCCTCACAAAGTATTTTCGAGGCCATGAAATGCCATATCCTTTTTTTCGTGACAATCTTACTCTCAGCTCCAGAGATCCGTTGAAATCAAGAGTAACAGCTATGCATACCTCCACGGCCCCTCACGGCGTGGACCAACAAACGACTTTCTAGGCGCCACGGCCTGTCACGGCGTGGCCTCTCTTCCCTCAGCACCTCACGGCATCATCGGAGCTCCCACGGCCCTTCACGGCGTGGCCTCCTCACCCCATCGCCCATTCCGGCGTGGCGCTCTGAGAACCCCGAGCATCGGCACCCTCACAAACCGTCTGGCCGAGCATCGAGCCCCCACGCCCATCACGGCGTGGCTTCTCCAATGTTCTTCCACAAACAACCAGCCCACAGCCATCACGGCGTGGCTTCAAGTCTGCAAATCCTTACCAGCGTGCATTGCAACACCTTCGTAGAAGCCCACGGCCATCACGGCGTGGCTTCCCTCTGCAATATCTTCACATAGCTCCCACGGCCCTTCACGGCGTGGCCTACTCCCACGGCCCATCCTCTGGCGTGGCACATTTCTCCCATGTCAACACATTGTCATCCTCCTTTATGACTTTCTTTCCTAGAGAGACTTAGACACTTGAATATTCCACATGGCCCATATTTTTGGTGTTTTTCACCCCTTCTAATGTTCAAGCCATTTTTTTACATACCAGAATATCTCATCCTACCATTATACCTTTGGAGGTAAAATTTTATGCAACTATGACTTCAAACATCACGGCCCAACGGCGTGATTTCAAAAAATCATCACGGCCCCTCTTGGCGTGACTTAGAGCACAACTTTTGATCAACTTTTTGACTTAAAAGCATCTGGAGCATATTTTTGGCACATTTTGGGGGACGCCTCATCTTTTGCCCGATTCTTATATCTGCTTTGCACCTTTGTACCAACAAATTTCAAGTTCCTGCAATGGCGTGAAGATGAATTCTGCTTTCCGCCCCTTCGTGCATCAACCTCACATGGCCACATGGCATGTACAGGCCAATTTCAGCAATTTCTCTTTGGTGTCAACTTTTTCAAGTTCAACATTTTGATCAACCTCATCCGTCCATAATACATGGCGGTCGAGCTTCTTTCAAGTTCAACAAATGACGTGAAGATGACTTATAGCCTTCCGCCCCTTCAATTTCAACTCCTTCAAGTTCAACTATTTGCTCAAACTCTTTCAAGTTCAACACATGGCGTGACGCTGACTTGCCTTCCGCCCCTTCAATCACTTATGTTTCAACTCCTTGTTTCAACTTTTCAAGTTCAACTTCAAGATAAAGATGACTTAGGACCTTTCGCCCCTTCAACAATTTTTCTTTCCAAATTTTTGTTCCACTCATTACAAGACACTTTGATTGGCGCATGTATTCGGAGCTAAGTGGCAAGCTCTATGAGAAGTGGTGACAGCCTTCTCAACATTAGATTCGACTTCTATGGAATTAAAGGAGCTTGTGGCAAGCTCAAGAGAAGTGGTGACAGGCTTCTCAACCTCTCATGATTTCTGTACTTCATCGACATTTGCATTTTTGGGTCAAGAATTTTTACGACATTATCATTATTTCCCCTCACTTTGGCCTTTGTTGTAAATGTTTAACCCTGATGTTATAAAGGTTCTACATATTTTGGTGTGGTGGGGGAGTGTTAGCCCTTTGGGCTAAACATATGTATGAGTGGCATAGGCCACATGTATTCATCACATTGGACCACTTGATCTAGGGCCCAGATTTAGCCCATATATATGGTAGGTGGCATATGCCACATGTATTTGTCATATTGGACCCCACAATCTATGGCCCAGATTTAGCCTAGATCTGTGGACGGTGAGATGTCAGTTAGGGTTAGGGTTTTGCTCTACTATTTAGAGAGAGCATTTTCTCTCATTGTTTAGGTTTTTGCTCACGTTTTGGAGCACCTCCTTTTGGAGCATCAATATGATTCAGTTTTGTTCATTCTTTGCTTTGTTCTTGTTCTTGGAGTTTCTTCCCACCTTCTTTTGTTGATCCATGAGCATTTGTGGCAGCCTTGTGGCATCCGGCAGTCATGGACTGCTGCTGCAAGGTGATGCCAAGAACCCCAAATATCAACACCTCCATATATATCTAGGCCAATGGTCAGGATCGCGCCACTCCAATGGATGAGATCGCGCCAAGTGTTACGCATACATTTAGGTTCTAGAATATTCTAGAACCTCCTGGAGATAGTCCCACATATGAGGAAGACGTGAAGGAATGTCTTCAACAAATATTGGTAGTGCACTTGGCAAGGATGTGTGACTTGCAACTAGAAGGTTGCGAGTTCAAACCCTATCTTGTGCAACTACTCTTTTGCATCCGTGTGACGACCATCTTTTGTACATAGTACATACGAATATAATGTTCGTATGATATGAATATCCGTATAGTTGTCACACTATCCCCCTCCTACGAAGGCGACGAGTCCTCAGAGCTAGGGCCGGAGTACTCAAACTTAGCTTGTTCGGGTACTCCCTTGCTCGAGTATTTACAGGGGTATTTACAGAAGCTGAACTTGGCAGAAAATGAAGCAAGGGAGTTCATGAAAGACTCGAGCAGACTGTAAATACTCCAGATTGCGATGGTCTGTATACACAGTCATCTTATGAGGAGAACCTCAAGAAATCGTCGCCACTCCTGAAAAGAGTCAACAATCGCCAAAAGTTCCTTATCGTAAATAGGATAGTTGATTTCTCCAGCCTGGAACTTTCGGGAATGATAGGCGATCGGGTGCAGCTCATGATCATCCCCCTCTTGCGACAAGATGCTGCCAAGAGCAAAATCTGATGCATCAGTTTCGAGAATATAGGGACGCGCAGAATCCGGGTGTGCAAGAACATGTGCTGCTGTAAAAACATGCTTCAGAGTGATGAATATTGATTCTGCTTCAATTGTGCACTTAAAAGGAACATCCTTCCTGGTGAGACGTGTCAAAGGCAAGACGATCTCCGAATAGTCCTTGATGAAGCAGCGATAAAAATTGGCAAACTCCAAGAAGCACTGTACATCTTTAACCGAGGAAGGTGTTTCCCAATCAAGAACTATGCTGACCTTCTCTAGATCTATGGCCTGAGACTCGATCGTGTGATGCGATAGCCCAGAAACTCGACATTGTCCTGCTCGAACTCACTTCTCCAGCTTGGCATAAAGTCCATGTTCCTGTAGCTTCTGAAGGACCTTTTTGACATGTTCTTCATGCACCTCCAAAGTCTTCGAATAAACCAGAATATCATCTAGATAGACGATAACAAAAAGACCCAAAAACTCCCAAAAAACATCGTTAGCCATGTGCTGAAAGACCGCTGGAGCATTGGTAAGGCCGAAATGCATGATGGTATACTCAAAATTGACCATACCGAGTTCGAAAGGCTGTCTTCCACTCATCATCACCTTCCCTGACGTGGATAAGATTATAGGCACCTCGAAGATCAATTTTGTAGCCGCTGAAGTAACTCTGGAATCAGAGGGAGAGGATACCGATTACACACAGTGATCTTGTTGAGGCCGCGATAATCCACAACCAACCACAAAAAATCATCCTTCTTGGAAACAAAGAAGATGGCAGCTCCTGCGGGTGACTGAGAATGTCGAATAAACCCAATTGCAAGATTCTTCTCGATATAGGTCTCCAAGTCTCCAATCTTGTTAGTGACAAGCCATACATATGGCCAAATAGCGGGGTCGTTCCTGGCTGAAGATCAATGGGGCAGTTATAAGGATGATGCTCTGGAAGCTTGCTGGCTTTGACCTTATCAAAAACATCGTCAAAATCCTTGTACTTATCAGGAAGGACAGGAGCAGACGTTCCTGAAGCAGAGCTAGTCGAAAAATGGACTTGGATTGCAAATGCTGATCTGGGATCTTGCCTACCAGATCTAATAAACTTGTGAAGAGAGATCTTCGAGATACGGAGCTGAGGGCGCGGAGAAGCCTCTACAGAAGCAGGATCAAGAACAAGAGTGAGAGCAGGAACAGGAGCAGAAGTAGGAGCAACTGGGGCAGGAACTGGAGCAGGAATGGGAACAAGAACTGGAGCTGGAGCAAGAACTGGAGCAGGAGCAGAAACCGGAACTGGAGCAGGAGCTAGAGCTAGAGCAGGGACATCATCAAGAACATGGTCAGAATCTGGCGCATGAACTGGAACAGAGGCAAGAGTCGAATCAAAACATGGAGCAGAAACAGGAACAGCAAGGATGGAATCAGGGGCCCACGATACTGCACGAATCGAGGTCGATGTTGGTGTAGAGTGATATAGAGCAAGCACGGTGGAGTGGTCCACGGCGAATGGGTTATTGGAATTATGATAGGATAACATAACATTTGGGTGTGAAGAACTATTGATATTTATGGAAGGGATCGTGGCACTATCATTGGGATGATTAATGGTTGAGAAAAAGGCCATAGATAATATCCATATGATAAGTCATATAGTGTAATTAAAGGGAAGGAGATATTTTGATATAAAAGGCAACTGCCTGCTAAAAAATGCTAAAAGGCTAAAGTTGCAGAGAGATCTTTAAATAGAACCGAAACTTCAGTTCGACATATCTCGGCAACCAGAGGTCGAATTGTGGCGACCTTTACCTCGTTGAAACCGGCTCGGAGTCTAGTTTCCGAATTAGGGTGGCACATATCCTAGTTCATCTGTATGCGGGAGTAATAGCCGAAAAGGTGACAGGGGGTCACAAATTACTGCTATTGCGACTTTACAAATTTGCAATTGCTTTTTGACCCATGGCTACTTGCAGTAGTGAGATTAGTCTGGAAGGCCAATAAGCCAGATGTCAGAACTTTTAGTTTGCCATAGCACTTGTGTTTTGTCATAACCCAGTGGATCCGGTTGGGTGGTTAATGGTGCTGCCATATCACTTGTCCATGAATAAAGTTTCTTTAGTCCAGTGTTCTATTATTTCATTATGGTTCTATGATTCTGTGTTGTTACAACTTCCCAAATATACATGAATCGTATCAAGTGGTATCAGAGCGGAGGTTTGCGATTCTTTTGGGAACCATGGGCAATGGGATCACTAGTGGAATTTGGACTCTCTAATATGTGAGAGGAATTAAAGAGGTAGATTTGGCGACTATTGCTGCAAGAGAAGCTGGAGCATCAGTAACAGAGAAAAGAAAACTCGGTGCTTTCGTGGAGAATGTTCGAAGTATATGGACCGACTTGTTGTGAACGAGTTCAGATTGGGGAAACTTCTATGATCCTTTGGGGATTATGGAATAATAAGGGTGACTGCTGGGTTGTCGTGGAAAAGCTTGTCATGGAGACAAGTAGTTTATCGTGGAGACGAATTGTCATGGAGACAAATATCTTGTCATGTAGACAAGTAAACCACTGCTGCAAAACATTGAGCTCTGCTTTGTCATAATAGCCAAACTACCCGCCATAATCTCTTGCCATATCTAGAAGTTCATCTTGGTCATTTGAGCCAGTGTAAATTCCAACCTTTAAGCCTGTGTAAAAGCATCCTGCTTGGGATCGCGTAGTCATATCGTGGTGATCTGAGAGACTAATTGGCCGTGGGGGAATATGCGTAGTTTTTTATTGTCTTAGGTTAATACGTTTGCGCGGGCAGTTGTTTAGAGTTTCTTCCGCCTTTGTTCATAGTCGCAAAGATTGTAGGCGCGATGTTTGTAAGCTCAAACACTTGGCTTATAATAATATTGTTTTTCTACCCGTTGTATAGGAAGCCTGACAGACATAACATCATCAAGTAATACAAAGGAACGAGAGGCAGACATAGGATGGGAAGTGTTTATTCTTGTACGACAGTGCGTCATAGAAAATACGAATTAGAGTTTAAATGCACCCAGAGATCTGATGCACGTGGCGGATTCGAGATTTTTTCTCATCTCAATATTTACTGAACGGTCAAGGAGACTGCAGTTCAAGACGTGTCTTCTCTTTAACATCTTATTAGCATGTTCCACAATGGATCATCATGTTGCATGCCCACTATCCACTAAAATCATTGACAAGATATCCAACATATATAGTGATGAATGTCAAATACATCCAAACTATATCAAATTGACCTAACTACAGTTAAATTACCATAACTTATTTGCTATTTTTGCCATCTTCCTAAGATGGTCTGTGCGGAGTTGGAGAAGTTAAGATAATGTCATGTTTTATATCGCTACTTCTCTCTTTTATTTTTTATTCTCTCTCCTTTTTATGACACTTCCAAGGATCACCAATGAGATCCTTAAAAGATGTGGCTTACTTGTTTTTATCATGTTAGATGTTAGATGCGTAATTTTGTGTATAGTGCTTGGAAGGATTGCAGCTGTGATTTTCCCAAGGCTTTATTACTCGTAATGTCCATATGAGTTGCCATTAATTTGGCTTAGATGGAGATGGGTCGACAACAAATGGAGAGGATGGAAATTGAAGCAGTTGTCGATCCCGATGCTAATCATGATGTTGTTAGTGAATCTTCTCCATAAAATGTCTTGTGTAATTTACTGTATGTAATGTTCAAAGTGCAATACAAAATCATTTAACCTTGGATCACAATTTTTCTAAACTTTATGGATGCTATAATTCTTAAGTATAGAATGCTTTCAACCATACTTTGCTCACTATATCACATATTTTGGTACTAAGCATGCAACTTTGCAAAGTTTAGTCATTATTTGATTTTTTTTTTTGTTCAAAAAAGCCGCATTAATGATCTTCTTCATCTTCTAAGGTGGAAAACCAATAGAAAGTGATCTGATTCCAGACAGTCTTATACACTAAAATCCACTATCCTTCTTGTCATATGGTCTGTTGCAAGAAGATAATCCACCACACTAGATCCCCTACTTTGGGCCCTCTAGATGTGACTCTACCTGATAGCGGATATTTAGATGTAACATCGCCAAATCACAATTTTAATAAAAGGTTGCCGTGTGGTGTAACATATTCATAGTCATCCTCTATTTTTCATGCCCGACCTGCCATTTGTATTTCATTGTTATTCAAAGTATCCAACCAGATGGCATCCTTTGATGTACACAAAATATTTGTTTGTCTAGGACTCGCTCTTCCGTTAAAATCTCCTACTAATACAACTTCCCCCAAAGCCATTAGCTCTAATGTTTGTTGCTCCCGGTAATGAACGGATCTTCTGCTCACTTGGTTGTATACTGGAGAGCCACGAGGTGGAAAATAACATCTCCCTATGAATAATTTACCATTACAAGAATTTGTCGCGGCGGCAGTCGCCGCCGCTGGTTTGTTTTTTTAGTGGGTGCTTATGAGCATAAGAGATTTAAGATGCTTTTGGACTAGCTAATTGGCAGTGAAGATAGGATTATTATACCCGCCAGTGCAAAGCAATTGTCATATAATTTAGAATTTAGCCTAGCATATGCATTTTGGGATAATAGTTGGCAATACTTTTGGACAACAATTAGCACATTGTATTTTTGTCTGTTTTTTTAGACTATGGACACAACCATTGAGATAATGTATTACTGCACAATGACATAGCTCATTTGTTGGTAGATAAATAATTTTGGGTCTAAACAATCTAGAAAGTAAAACTATGAGTTCAAAAAGTATAGATTGTCCCGTCTTCACCTATTGATACAAAAAAAAAGAGAGAGAACAAAATTTTGAAAAGCTCATATGATGGGGTGGTCCTGACAATTTCTCTTATGTAATCTTCATGTTCAAGAGTTGAATCTTCATGATATTATATCAATTTACCGAGAACTTGGCAACGTTCTTCATGGAATGGAAGTCTTAGGACAGAAAAAACAATATTTGGAATCTGCTCTAGAGAGTTCACTAGAAGGCAACGTGAGTTTGTGAGTTTGTTGTCATTGCATAATTTCTTGCAACTCCATGATAAAAAATCTTTGCTTGGATTTCACATAGAAGATCTTCGCTTGGACTTCACACTTCATGCATACACCAACCAAACCCCAACATAAATTCTAAAGGTTCAATTTAACCCCATTAACTTGAAACAATATTTAACAACCCCAAAGGGTATGAGTGCTAGATGAATTTCCTAGATAGTGGCCCACATGGTCTTGACGTTATAGCAAAGGTTGGACCAACAATTATGCTTTCTTGCTACAATATATATTTCATAAAAAGTATCATTTAGTAGTTTCAGACAGAATAATCTGTAAACTCCATATTTCGGCAATATCTAAACTCAAATGGATTCACATATTATCCCATGTTCCAAATATCATGGGTAAGTATCAAGTTTTTGCAATGGAAACAAATAATGCAACATTCTATCTATATGTCAGGATGAATTAATGCCATTCTAAAAATGGTCTTTCTGCCTAGGCGAGGAGGCCACCATGTTGACCTGAGATGCTTTCTCTTGATGCATGAAATGGCCAGCATCTTCAATCACAATGGTATCCTGGAGGTTTACAACAGTTTTAGAAAAATCTCCACCATGTATAAACACGATCACCAGTGATAAACATGGCTCGGACATCTATTGTTTTGCCTGTCCAGGGAGCCTTTAGTTCCCATGTTCTGTCAAAAATCAAATTTAATACTCATTCCACAAAAATATTAACCACAACGTAGCGGGCTGAGTATTTCTTACAAATCAATCGCTCGATAATAATTTAGTGGGCCAGTAAAACCAGTCTTTCAATACAGATCTGAATAGAACTTAACATCATTTTCTGTGAACCATGATGTCAGTTCTGGCTCTGGAACGGCCCCTATTCCAGACATTACAATGTTATGCGTGTTTAAGAACATGATATTAAACACCGATTTTAGATCCCTGGATGGAATCAAGGAAAAAAAGGCATCAACAGAAGAACCACGAAAAGAAACTCACTCATGCCTGCCTTGGCGTTAACTAAGGTGGCCTCAACCAAATCTCCCGTCCGTTTGCTCTCGGAGTTGGTAATATCCTAAGATCAGGTCTTCAAAACCATAAATTCATACAAAAAGCCCATTTTTCCCAGAACTTCACAAATTTATACAGTTGCTGCGCTAAGCCTCCTCCGGATCCCTGAACCGCAGAGTTCGAATTTCTCAGTGTCCCTGGCTAGATGACGGAATGCTCTGTTCCTCTCCAAATATGCTCTGTTTTCAGCAACTGAAGAATCCAACTTTGGAGCCCACAAATAGCGACTTGGTAGTATCGAATTTCTTAGTGTCCACCCAGCGAAACCCCTCGGTAATCTATTCGGCCTTTGTGTATTTCGATTCTTGAAACATCCATCCGCTAACCCTAGGCGGCTTTCGATTTTTACTGTGGCTCAACATACGCCCATCCTACGCTTTTATACCAACAAAAAGAACAATCGAGAAGGTTCGACACTGATCCGGAACTCTCAAGGCATGGACCCTCCAGAAGCTTCGACGCCGGTCCTGCCGTGAATGGAGCTTCCAGAAAACTCCATACTGTTCTTAGAATTTTTGGGCCTTACACGTGTACAACACTAACCAAAAATATAAACTTCCGTAACAATAGCGCTTACCTCCAAGCTGCCCCCTTTCCTCCATATTACAATTATATATAAGAGATAAGAGCTTCCGTATTACCAAGAAGCAAATGAAATCTTGCAAACCTTGTCGTGAAACCTTGTCGTGTTGACGTTGTGTTGACGAATTAAGCTGCTATGTGTGCTTCTGGCAATTTGAAATGGTGGAAAAATGATGGAAGGCAAAGTAGACCATATAACCCAGCGGGCGTATGCATTATGTAAAGCCCGTGTTTAACGCAAAATTCACAAAAAACGACATTGTCTAAAAGTTTTTTTGCCAAAAATGATCGATCTCACAAAAGTAAAGAGGTTTTTTGCCGATAAGCACCAAGTAGTTATCCATTGCCCCAAGTAGTTATCCATTGCCTTCTCATCTTTGTCATTTTCTGATTTTTTTAGCCGTAGATTTTAAAAAGAAAAGATCTAACAGCAAAAATTAATGCCACATCAATTTTAAATTAATTTTTGATAAGGTGGAGGTGCTACATGGATAGGTTAGAATTGCAAAAAATGGTTGTAGGCTTAATTGGGCTGGTGTGTGAAAAAAAAAAAAAAAAAAGAGACTAAACCTATTAAAACAACTAAAGAAATAGGCACTCCGGTGGAAGAAGTCGTCATTTTTCTTGGATAGGAACATGGTGACAAAAGCCACCAATCCTCACCATACCATCATCATAGTGCTCTTCTTTAATTAGCTCTCGATGCCCTCTCGAAACCAGAAATAAAAACTGGCATACTTTGAAATCAAGCTTAAACAACTACAACTCTTAAACCAAGGTTAAACAACTACAATAACTCGAAAACAAAGAAAACGATGCACGCTACATGGATTGAATGATAAAAACGAAAAAGAGAATTGAAGCTTAGTATGGAATCGAGAAGATCCTGGATGAAAAAAAAATGAAGAGATCCTTGAGAGCCATAAACTATCTCAAGAAGAGAATATCCACAAACATCCAGCTCATGGATTCTGGAATCTGAACAAGAGCTCCATGGTAACTATTTCATTCTGACAAATAACTACTTTCTAAACTTTACTCAACTGGATTGATAGAATATGGAGTTTTCGTATGTCAAGCTACAAATGGCAAAGTTTGTACCAACGGGAGGGCAGAAGCTGGAAGGCATAGCGATTTAAATCCACTCCACTGTCACAGAATCTCCATGTTCGACATGCCGGCACAAAATGAAAACACAAAACAAGAAGTGTCTGATAGGGCAGAGACATAAAATCTGAAATGATAATTGGGAGCAATAAACCCAACATAAGGAAATACTCTAGCAATAAACCCAACACAAGTCTTAAGTTATTCATCATAGAAAATGTGGAAACTTTACACCCAACTTCTTTGATGGGATTTGTGGCCATCTCAATCTTCGCAGCTCCTCCATTCTGGCCTTGTTTTCGAAGTCTGCAAACACTATCTCAAGCTGGATGTATGCTGGGTAGTTATTTTAGAAAATAAGAAAATTATCCATGACCTTCTCCATCTCCATCTCGGTGGCTCCGTGCCCATTTTTGGCCGAATTTCTAATTTCCCTGGCCTTAGATTTGTAAAACTAGAGATCTGATGGTGCAAAAGAAGCCACATCAGATTTTGATGAGATAGAAATTACCCGTGGATAGGGTAAAATTTGAGGAAAGGCTGTAGGAAAAGTAGGGCTGGTGTGCTAAAAAAAAGGAAAGACTGAACCTATTAAAACAACTGAAGAAAGAGACACTCAGTGGAAGAAGAAGTCGTTTTTCTTGGATAGAAACATGGTGAGAAAAGCCACCAATCTCCGTCATACCATCATCGTAGTGCTCTTCTTTGATTAGAAGTGGATGCCCTCCGACGCAAACCAGAAATAAAAACTGGCATACTTTAAAAGGCAACCAAGGTCGTTTGAAGAAGGATAACTAAGCAACTTCGAGTTTATATCACCAAAGCCACACTCTTTCCTTCAATATGCAATCAAATTAAGAAAATTAAATGTAGAACCATAAGACAAGACACACTCTTTTCTTCATTGACAACTAGGGATTTGTCATGTGAACCCGGTTTAATTTTTAATCGGCTCTTCAACAAGGATCAACAAATTCGTCCTCGCTTCTTTTTAGTGCCTCAAGATTACTAAAAGTTTTAAAAGCTTGAACATTGTAAAAGTTCAATGCTTAAAGCCTATCAAAAAAACTCAAAGATGAATATGACAAAGATACATGCAATTTACCTCGAACTAGAGAAACCAGCCAGAAAGTACGAAATGTTCAATGAAAAATTTCATACGAAAAACCGGTTAAAGTCTAAACCTAACGAGAATAAAGACCTGACCTCTATGAACACTAAATCTTTGGGTAAACCCTAAAACCTACAGACCTAAAATCTTCACTCGGATCTAGATAATATATCAGCTCATCAAGGTTCGAGGAGGATTGTGATTCAAGTAATCATCATAGCGAAGATCCAAAACCAAGATGGGCAATGGTTCACTCGGTGCTTCTTAGAGGGTTGTGCCCACATATGGAAATCCATCAGTCACGTTATATCATCATTGTGAACCACCAAAATCCCAAATTTTTGATGTAAACTAAAACAGGAAATAAAAATAGGCTTCTGGCATCGATAGGAGCGAAAAGACAAGTAAGCAGAGTAATCGAGAGCATAAAATGCTCATATGAACTATGCAAATCATCACCGCCAACAATATCCAACGCGTTTATCAACAATCAAACGATAACCTCAAATTTTAATATATCCACAAATTTCGCAAGAACTAGCTTACCTCCGAAAAAAGATTGGTCTCGGATATCCAAGGAAGATTAAACCGCGACAAGACTCAAGCCTTGCAAGGCGAGAACTCTCGAGGCTGACCCGCTGCGAATGTTTGAGAAACAAGCCTTAAGATTATCATCATAGACCGCAGATGAAGCACACTGGGAAGCAAGGCACAAAAACATAAGAAAAGAAACGGATGGGAAGGACCATATCCATCGTGGATCCTCGTATATGCATTTAGGTTTAGGCTTTGAATTTAGGGTTAGATGGAGGAAATCCGGCTCCGTTATCAGCCCCTGGTAATAGACCAGATTTAACAATGGAAGGACTCCTATTGAACTGGAATCGTAACCCAAATCCCTACTCTGCTGCAAGTTATGAGCTACTGTGCATGACCTTAAATTTATTATAAGATCATAACCTCCCTAAATCCGAGGATGTGGCCTGTCTTCCTGCATAATCCATGATCGTTAAGGGCCAGGTCACATCTCGATGTCAACATTGAGCCATCGATATCAAAACACAAAAAATAAAGGGTCACATGATATATTTTGACGAAAAAAATGGGACCCTGAAATTACAGGGCTAAACAGCAACTTTTTTCAACACGAAAAACAGAGTCGAGATTGAGTCGACTCTGCCTCCGTCCCCTGCTTCGTCAGCCCCTGTGTCCCTTCTTCGGGCGCCGCCAATTTTTCCCGCGGTTAAATGCCGGAAAAAGCAAGAAAAGACAAAATTTCAGTGGTCACCGATTTTTTTTTTTGGCAAATTTTTGTGACCGAAAATTTCACTGAAATTTTTCACCGACGGGGCCATCGACGCGCTGAAAGTGGCCCCCCCACGCCACCGAAAAATTCAGTATTTAAATTTTCAGCTCACAAAAATTTCGCCTTCCATAGATGAGTTCATGTCAACATGGATCCCTTCAACCGGCTCTCTCCTCCATTGGAAAGGTTCGCCATTCTAAAAATGCCACATGTATAAAAAGTTAGTGAAACCATTAATAGCATTGAATAACTGGTCTTTCTTACTCCCCGCCATGTTGACATCAACATGTGACCCCCACCCAAATATCTAGTCCATGTGAACATCAAAGGACTCATGTCAATGGCAACGTGTGACCCAACCCTAATGAACACTAGCCCTGAATCGAATCATTACATTATGAAACCTTAAAAGAACTTTGTTATGGGCATCATGGTTCAAATTTCTTTGATTCAATCACAATGCTCCAAGCCAAGTAGGAACCACGTGATGTGTAGCTTAATATGTCTTCGATGCTATGTGATGTTTTGGATGGATTAGCGCCACCTCACAGGGTGACACCTTCTGTTGTTATAAATGTTAGTGCATATAGTTTGCTTCCGTTGTTATAGGTGCCTAGAGGTGGGACAGATGACATCTTTGTATCCTCTACTCGCATACCTGGCCATCCCAGGTAAGCGTTAGACTTGGGGGAAGGGGGGGAGGAGAGGGGGAGGGGGAGTTGGTTCTCAAAGAAGGCTGTTGAAGGAAAAAGTTTTACTGAGTGTATGGCAGACTGTCATATGCGTCATATGAGTGTCACAATAGCATTAGAGCCTTTGATCTCGGTTGACCGGATCAAGCATTGGCCATCACCCTTTAGTAGATAATTAAATGGCCTAATAGAAAATAAAAGTACAAAACCTCACAAAATAGGAGAGATATTTTTCCCGCCGTTGGAGTGCAGGTATGTGCTCCAAATACCAGTGAAAATTGGCGGAGGAATTGCCCAATTTAGAGCTCGTAGCGAGAAATGGTTGACAATGACATTTACAATGTTATTGTTTTGTTTCTTCTTCTCATGCAAAGAAATCACTTAGCGACAACTTTTCATTGACAACAAGATGCATAACAAGTATATGTATCGAATTATACAATTAGAACTCCGGGGTCAGCTTCACATACCCCAGACAGCCAAACTCTGACTTTCAATTGGCAATCTAGAAATTTGTTCGATGATGAACATCAACTGGTGGAGTTAATAGCAGTCGAAATCAACAGACGCTTAACGAGCATGTGAAGGCAGATGCATGATCTCGTAAACCTTGTCACTCTAATAGTACAACCAGGGAAACATGGTCACTCAGCAACAGTACTAGTTGATGGAGAGCAGCAACTAGAGAATCAACTAGAGAAGCCAGTACTAGCCGGAAACCTGAGGCTAGAAAGAGAAAAGAAGTGCCAGGAGATCACCTAGTTCTTCAAGCTCAAGCTCCAGCTCAGATAGTGTCTCAAACAGTAGCTCAGACAGTTCCTATGGCCACAACAGCATTTGCAAAGCTGATCACTACCAGAAGACAATGGAATTCTCTATGAGCAATGTGTGGAAAACAATGAAGTTGATGCAGTCTTTGGGAAAATCATGATCTGACATGAAGGCTGAGGCATGGTTAGATGAAATAGAAGAATTTGACAACTCATATGTTATGGATGGATGGATGGATGGATGGATGGATGGATGGATGGATAGATAGATAATACTTTTTCTAAGGGAAAAGTAGCTAACACCGCTCGCAATAATTAGAAAAGTTATACCAAGGCGAACAAGCTGAGAAGGAACGACTGCAAGTTTGAGAGCTTTGCCAAAGCATTCAGAAGCTCTTATAGAGATAAGCAAATCCAATAAGCTTAGACCAAGGTAACCTTTTGGTAGCATTGTACATAGAGGAGGTTTTAAGGCTCCGACTTTATGTGCCACAAATCAATGAGAGGAAAGCAGTTGACAATGACATTAAAGACTTAAATGACAACATTAAGTTGGTTCCAGCCATCAACCCGAGAATGTAGCAGAGGTAAAGGATAAGGATTTGAGCTTGGAAGATGACCATCCTAGCAAGCAGGGAACTAACAACAATGATCGTATAGTTCTTGACCTCCTAGCTCCAACTCCAGCACAGTAGTTCCATGGGAAGCCTAACAAGAAAGTGTCATTCAAGGACCCAACACCATAGGGTCCAGCCTACTCCAAGACAGTCAGGCACTTTCACGATACTATTCTAGAGGAGAAATGCACTAAGTGCACAACTAAAAAGTTGTGTGTCAGATGTTTCCAACCAAGCCATCATACTCATGATTGCGCATTTTGATGCAAGCGGTTCTCATCGAGTTGAAAGGTTGGGGATGTCAAGGAAGAACGACGAGAAGAGACGAAGGATTTTATTGACGTTGAGTGCAAGATCTTTGCCGCAATTGAGACCAAAAATGCTGAAAGCCATTATGTAGTTAGTTGCTCAAAGAGAAAAGGTCAATGATAATACCTTTGTAGTACTAATAGATACATGTAGTATCCATAGTTTTGCATCTCATGCGATAGTAGTCCTTTTGAAGAGTAAGACTCAAGTCCAAGCCTAGGTTAATGGTAATTGAAAGGGGGGCAATACACAATATCAAGGGCAGAAAGGTTAACTTCGATATTAACCTTAGTGGAGTGAATATTAGCATGGGAGTTGAGGTGATGAATATTGTTGGATACAACTTAATAGTTAAAATGAAGTATCTCATGCTCCAGCCAAACCAATGATCGACTACAACAAGCAAGAAGCCTTTATTCTAGCTTTTAATAACAAACAGTTCGTGATCAAAGGTAAAGAAGTTTTCTCAGTCATGTCATACATGTCTGCTAAGAAGCTTAGTAGATGCAATTAAGAGGGATGCGGTTTCCTTACATTTTTTAGCAAGGAATCATTGATCCTGACAGTAAAAGAAGGAAGAGTTAATTCATAACAAGTCGCCTAAGGCTATTGCCAAACTCTTTTTGGAGTTCTATGATATATGCCTGGATGAAATCTGATGACATGAAGCCAACAAGTAAAGCTCTATATAGCATGAGCATTCCTGAGCTACCAGAGCTCAAAAAACAAATGAAGGAGTTGCTGGAGTTAGGCTTCATTAGATTAAGTGTCTCATCCTTTGAAGCACCCATACTTTTGGTCAAGAAAAAGGATGGGAGTTTAAGAATATGCATAGATTATTGCTGAACTTAATAAGCAGATGATTAAGAATAAGTATGAATTTCCAAAATGATCTAATGGATCAGCTTCAAGGAGCAAAGTACTTTTCTCCAATTGACTTAAGGTCCAGGTACCTTTAAATACGAGTTAAAGAGAAGGACCATCAATAAGACTGTTAGAATTAGATACAGTGACTGCAAATTCACAACAATGCCTTTTGGGCTCTATAATACGTCATCAATATTCATGCATCTAATCAATGGTGTTTTCGCGAAATTATTAGATGAGTTTGTAATAATATTCTTTGATGATATCTTAATGCACAATAAGTTTCTATATGAGCATATTGAACACTTGAGGAGAATCACGGAAAAGCTTAAATGGCATGTTAAAAATTCTATTCTGTTCTATTATATGCCAAGCTATCAAAGTGACACTTTTTAACGAGCAAAGTCAAATTGGGCCACATAGTATCAACAAAGCCACCCAGGTTGGAGAGGAAGTATATATGACCCATTTATTGAAGAAAGGAGGTAGGCAGATGGTGATGACATCAGTTGGATAGGCAAGTGTGTGGCCTATGAAGCATCTCCTCATTCAGATTTCTATTGTCTTCAAGTTGCTCCAATCTACAGGACATGGGGTAATCCATATGTTGTACACCTTTGGTGTTCCCTATCTAAACGATAGTGTACTCTATGTGAGATCACTCCTTCTCTTCTTCCCCTGTGGTGAATATTGTAATGAATCCATTTATAAAAACGAATTCTCTGAAGACTTGCATTTTCCTGCGAATAAGTAAAAAATTTCCTTAATATTTATTGATGTTTATATACCATGATGCCTTTCTCGACAAGCCATCTGGGAAAGCCTTGCAGGCCATTCAAAGGGAATCACCAACTTAGGCTAGTATTTTTATTTCGATGTCCAAGGATGCTCAAAAACACTTCGAGCATCCTTTTCATTACCTTTCCTTTTGATTTATGATTAGTGATTTGATTATCTTCATTGGTGATTTTGTTCCCTTTGATTTTACCAGATCTTCGCCTTCCTTTCCCAACCTTTCCACTCACAATATTTTCTATTGTATCTTCTGCCACATGTCGCGGCACCACAAATACAATGTTTCCAGAAAAAGTGGAAATTGCATGAGACTTACTTTAATTAAATGCGACTTATAAGTTTTCTTACTCTAGATGCTTCAAGTATGCAACATTCACTTTTCAAATATAGAACTTTACCTTTCTTTTTCTAGTTCTTAAAGGTCTCTCTCTGCTCATCTTTCCCTGCCTCCCTGCAAAGACTATCCCAAGCATCCTTAAACTCCTTGCTCGATGCTAAGTTGCTAGTAATTCCTCAATCTTTCTCTAGGATTCACTTGCCAATGATGAGATTACATTGCAATGCACTCGAAATGCAATCGAACGGCGGGATAGGGTTTCACCACGGATTTAGCTTACTCAACTTATATGAAACTTTAAAATCATACTCTTTGAGGAGTTCCATCCATCATCGCTGCCGTAAGTTGATGTGTGTTTGCCTGAAGACTTATTGAAGGCTCTGAGTGTCATTATCTAACTGAAACCTTTGGCCCAATCAACTAGTGCCTCCAAACTTTCAAAGCTCTTACAACAGTTAGCAATTCCTGATCATGTGATGGATAGCGTTGCACGACGCCATTCATCTTCTTAGAGCGTATGCTACAACTTTACCTTATTTCATGAGAACTTTGCCTGTTGCAGTCTTGTGTCCCCATCGCCACTAATTTATCATTTATGGGTTATGTAAGGTAAGCACTAGTGCTGTTGTTAACGATTTCTTAAGCTTCTCAACGGAAGCATGCACTTTCTCCTCTCAGTGCTTTATCCAATTCCTTTTTGAGGTCTGAAAGAGGAGAGCTCTTCATTTGCAAAGTCCTTAATGAACGTTTTATAAAATCCAGCTAAGCTGAGGAAGCTCCTTACCTCGTGAATGTTCTTTCATGGCAATCCGCAATAGCTTCGATCTTTGCTGGATTGGTGGCCATGGATCTCATCCAATGTTTGCAAGAAATTTTGCAGTTCATGAAGTCGAGAGGTGAGCGCCATGTTATCCCTGTGAGTGTCACATGTCCGATAGGACGCTGCCTTGTGGCGTGACGTTAAAATCTCTTCTTCTTCTTCTTCTGACGAAACTTTGTTGCCTTTGGAGTGCAGCAGCTTAAAGTGAAAAAAGAAAGAAAAGGAAAACAGATATAAGGGCATTTCTCGACTAGTAGGTCGAGAAAGGCAACTTGAAGCGGAAAAATAACTATGAAGGCCTTTCTTACTAGGTAGTCGACAAAGGCAGCTCAAAGCAAAAAAAGGCAGGTCTGGGGGTCTTTCTCGACTAGATAATCGAGAAAGGAAGCTCAAAGCAAAAAAGGCAGGTCTGCGGCCTTTCTTGACTAGCTAGTCCAAAAAAGCAGCTCAAAGCGGAAAGGGCAGATATGAGGCCCTTTCTCAAATAGCTAGTCGAGAAAGGCAACTCAAAGTGAAAAAAACTCGGTAGTTAAGAAACCCCTTCTTTCTTACCTTGAGGAATATTTCTAGATTTCTTGTGTAAACAAGGACTTCACTGCAATTTTTAAGAAGTCCATTCAAAAGATCATGTAGATCTGCATTGTGAAGATGAATTTTATCAGCTAGATATTGTATAGAAACTTTAGGATAAGATATAGCAAAAGCTAATATAGCTATATATGAGAATACCCAAAGCATTTAATATATGCAAGTTATAACAATGAGATAAGTTATGTAACTAGGGTTGAGTTGTACATCTAGACACTATACAACTAGACTTGGAACTAATTAAATTACAAGAAATTTATCACAGTGGCCTTGGCCGTCGCGAAATTTCTCTTTTCCAAGGTTCCTGCATTTGGAAAGTGACTTGGTAGGCCAAACAAACTTACATATTAGAATTATGCTAGTTAGTAATGGATTTTTCAAGGTTCTTGCATTTGGAAAGTGACTTGGTAGGCCAAACAAACTTACATATTAGGATTATGCTAGTTAGTAATGGAAGTTTGAGCAGACACATGATTCAAACCTAGATATTGCCTTGTGTTCTGGTGCCATTAGATAGAGGGTTCCAGTTCATAAAGATCATGGTATTCCCACCATCGAGGATCATCTAATAGTTCAGAACAAACAACAAGAAACATAACATCCAAGGTCTTGTTGCTCTGATGAAAACATGAAAAAAATTAGAAAAAAAATTGTATTAAAAACCATTCAGCCTCCATGACTTTCTAGATAAGGGCATGATCTTCCATTTCCTTGAATCCTGTTCTGCTCCTAGTATAGTCAAGTACTGGGTTATTAAAGTCAACCATTATCCAATTTCCTCCGCCCTCAAGCTTGATCTGAAGACTGCTCAAGTCATCAGCAGGGAGAAAAAGGTGGTCAGCTATCTAGTAAGGAGGAAAATCCAATCCCTTGGCAAACATATTGTTTATATTATGAAATGATTCCCAGAATTTGTTCCTGGGGACCACTCAAACATCTCTATTATCACATGGACTGATTGCCTCAATTAGCAGTTATGGATATCCGCGTACTTCCGCAGTACGATATATCCTTGTACCTCCGCGGTACATTATTATCTTTCGTATCTCTGCGGTACTATTTGATTGTATCTCCACGATACAGTATCTCCACGATACCAAACTATTGTATCTCCGCGATACAGTATCTCCGCGATACCAAACTATTGTATCTCCGCGATACAGTATCTCTGCGATACCAAACTATTGTATCTCCGCGATACTGATGTAATTTTTGTCAGGCCTATTGTGTTGCAACCACAATTACCACTCTTCAAAAATATACATCTAATGCACTCTTGTTCAAGCCTATTGTGCTGCAGACATAATTACTGATCTACCAAGAGGCATGCACAATTAGTGCACCATGTTCAGGCCTATTACGTTGCAATCGTAATTATCAATCTACCATGGGTACACACAAGAAATAAAATTTTACTCTTTATTCCGCATAAAGAAAATCAACTTACGAACTTTACCCATAAGTCTGTCCCATAGAAAATAATTTGAGATTCCGCATCCAAATTTTTATGTCCATATCCTTGACAGCTTGTACGTAAAATGTCCTCCTCAATGCTTAACACTAAGCAAACCTGCAAATAAGGTCAAGTGCCCAGGGAGGGGGGGAATGGGGGGAGGGGATTTTCAGTGACCTCAAGGTCTCAAAAAAAGAAGTTGGCCATTTCAGGCGATAGTACGTGATACGCCCAAAAATAAAATTTGGCATCATGAACCAAATTCAAATATTTGCCCATGCAATATTGTAGTGGACAAATCTCAAGGTAGTTGAGACACTGACATACTTTTAAATTTGCTTCATGCAAAATTTGAACATCGCATCTGAATGTCCATTCTTATTTTGTTATTTTCACCTGTTGATTGTAGAGATCGTTTAAGCAGACGCTCGTGACATTGTTTCCAGGGGCTTCTCAGATTATCGTAAATGCTCCTCCCTTGATTCTCGGCACTCTACAAGGTTCAGAAGGTGCAATTCAATTATCACGACAAGCTCTCCACTGCTTTCAAAATTAAGGTCTGTAGACAATCAGAGAGCACTATTCCATTCAAGAAGCCATTCAGAAGTGAGTCCAAGTCTGATCAAATGCTTCTTGTTTTATACTTAGATCTCTTTAGAAAGCTTTCAATGCCTGATTAATTCTTGTGTGAATTTTGTTGGAGATGATGTCATTCTTCTCAAGAACTTGTTTAGGGCATGTTTATGTCAATCACCTAGTTTTTAGCTCGTATAGGCTCCCAGTGTTTCTAAATCCTCTTGGTATCAGTTTTTGTTAGTGTTATGACTAATTATCTCTAATTGAACATGATACATGAGACATATCCCCTTAAACATGAAATCATAAACCCTAATTGCAGAACTTGTATCGATATAATAGAATCTGTCAATGAAGATCACACTTGCAATTTCCTTAAGATGGAACAAATTGCAGCTGCGATCTCCCACGCCATTTAGAGCTTAAATGAGCAGCTCGAGTTTTTTTTGTAATTATTCAAGGGGTAGCATGACGCATTCAGTCAACATCATTTCATATGGAGTTTGCATCTGACACCAAATTCTGCGTATAGAAATTTCTTATGCACCTTTTCAATTTTCTGTCACAATTCTAAGGATAGGCATGCCCCCAAACATCAAACTCATATGTTGGCTGAATGTCTATATGTTGGCTTTGAGGCATTTTCTTTGCATGGCAAAAAAGGCTTCAAGCCCTCCATTGACTCTCTGCTCTACTGTTCCATTCCATCAAAAGTTTTTTTTTTTTACTACAAGGTCCAAGTACTTGTAGGATGTAGAAATCTCCATTAGGTTGTCCTTATAGAAGAGCGATAGTTCTTGTCTAGTAGTGTCCCAAAGATCACAACCTTAATTATAGGCAAGGAGAGACAGGAGGGGAGGAATATTAAAGACACAGAAATGAAATGAAATCATTATTATTACGTCTATGAGACCATCGGGTCTAGAAGACCTTCAAAATGTACATTTAGCATCATAGACTAGTTCATCTAAGGCTGGGATCGCACTTACTGGAATGACCGAACTCGCTAGGCAGTTATGGGGCAGGCTTCGGTTTCGGTGGAGGTGGGTGCTCGAGGATTGATATCGCACTAAAGAGGGAACAATATGCCACATCAGCCTTACACGTTGGAATCAAACAACTCCACCGCGCCAAAACTTGAAGCGCGAAGCACGCCGCCATCGAACTCTTTCTTCTCCGAACTCCACGCGCGAAATCAGGTAAGCTGCTGTTGTCTGTTCTTGTAGTTCAGGCAAGATCATTCTTGAAATCAAATTTCTGTAAATTCATAGACATGTAGGCAAATGGAGGCAATCTCAAATTCTGAGGATGAAACCACTGAACATGTTGTCTCAAATTCTGAGGATCACAATTCTCAGAATGTTGTTCAGCGTAAAAGGAGACTTCTTTTAAGGTTCTTGATTGTTCTAATGCAACTCATTCACATGTTCATAGATGACAGCATTTCGCAGTGCATGCGAATCCTAAATTGGTCAATGTCTGTAAGGCTTCTCTACTCCCGTTTTGAAAGCACTCTTACAAGGAAGCAATCTGCCCCTGCACTTTGGGCATACAGAAGGGGGCCAGGATTGGATCGGATTTTGTTAGACATATATAGTGAACATGAATTTAAGAAGAGAATGCGTGTTTCCAAGAAAACTTTCTTTTACTTGTGCCAGCAGTTGGGGCCCAGTATGATGAAGAAAGATACAAAATTCAGACAGGCAGTATCTGTTGAGAAACGAATAATGATGGCATTAACAAGATTTGCAACAGGGGATACACTGAGAGGTATAGCTGATTCGTACCGAGTAGGTTATGCGACAGTGCAAGAGGCTGTCATGGATTTTGCTAATAATATTGATGCTAAGTTGAAAAGTTTGTACATTTCTTGGCCATCTCCTGAACGCATGAAGAAATTAGCCGCTGAATTTGAATTGATACATGGGACCCCACAAGTGATTGGTGCAGTTGATAGCAGCCATATTCATATCATTGCTCCTCAAGAGTTCCCTCAAGAATATTACAACAGGAAAGGCTTCCACTCCATTTTGCTACAGTTGATAGTTTCTAGGAATTGTTTAATCTGGGATTAGGTTGGCCTGGTAGTATTCATGATTGGACGATGTTTCAGAGGTCAGCAGGTGGTCAAAAGATTATAAATGGCGATATACGACCATATTGCCTAGTCGGGGATGCTGCTTATCCTCTTCAAAGGACATAAAGATGGCCTCAACCGTGAAGAGTATTTCTGGAACTATGTGCAGTCTAGTACGCGGATGCCAGTGGAGCAAGCTTTTGGGCGCTTGAAAGCAAGATTTAGAATTTTGTTGAAATGGATTGATATGGAATTGCAAAATACAGCAGCTGTAGTGTCTGCTTGCTTGGTCATGCATAACATTTGTATCATACATGGGGATTCTTTTGATGACATCTGGGCATCGGAAGCCAAGCGAGAAGTCATGCAGTCCATAGACCACGAAAGGGAGTTAAGAGCTTCTAAAAGGATAAGAAATAAGAACGGTAGTTCTACTGATGTTACTTCAGAGTTGTTGCGCTATTGCCAATATGGTTTACATAGGTTGCATGGTACATCTCTCACAGCAGAAGAGGCTTTGGCGCGGACAATGGACGGTCAGAATGCATTGCATGACACCACAGACAGTTTGAATGATGCAGGAGGTCATGCACTACGGCGGAATGCCATTGCTAATGCCTTATTTAAAAACAAGACATCTGCACTAGTTGGTCAGCAAAGGCATTTCAATAGAACAACAGAACTCATTGCAAAACAATTTGGATGTGAAAGTTTAGACAGTGAATCCGAATGTGTAGTTTAATGCTTGGGATGTTCAGTAATCAACCCTTCTAACAATCTGGCCTTTTTCTGTAGCATGCTGGTGACATGCTGGTTTGTTTTACTTGCATAGAAAGCCAGTGTTGCAGAGAACATTGTTTGGTAATCAGTAAGAAAAAAGAATTGATTGCAGTTACCTCTCCTAAGTGCTCAATAGTAAGTGCCTCCATGTGCGGAATGCTCAAGAATTATTCTTATACCTAGATAGCATCATAATTTATTGATTTAAAACATAATGATGGGACAATTGTATGTGACGACTCTTGTATGTGAATATTGCTTAAGCTGCATGAAACACGTTCTTTAATCCAGCATGATACATTTTCAGGTGTGCAGCTGCTTATGGAATAGATTGGGCTTTTCTAGAGACTGCTCTGCGTATGTGTACTTTGTCTTACGTAGAGATTTTGAATAGTCTTATCATGAAAAAAAAAGCTTTAAGAAAGGTAAGCAGTGGTTTATTTGGCAATTTCAGGCCAAATACTGCAATCCCTTGGGACCTATATGCAACCTCTTCCCATTTGAAAGGTCAAGCAAATAATGAAAATTCTGGTTATGCTAGTTTTCATGTTCTCCAACCAGTTATTAATTTGGCATTATTTGGAGAACAGAAAAAATGGGATTGAATCTGCATGTGATTTTTACAATTGATTTGAACATTAGATTGCTTTGTTGTATAAAATTCATATCAAAACCTTTTGATGTACAACTATGATTTTTGTGGAACACGTATACAACTATGATGGAAAAGTAATCATATGGATAACATACTATTGCTCACTGGAGCTGCAGCACAGCGAAAGGCAAATTTAATTAATGAAATAATGGGGACGGACAGGTTAATGTTTAAGCATTGAAAATTGGGATTGCAGTTGCAAAGCAACAGCTGTGTTTTTGGAATAAATCATGCACACGTAAAGATGCATCATTTTTAAAATTCCGTACCCGATGTATGAATCAAAACTGTACCTTGAGCAAGCAAATACTCGTGAGATCAATGTGAACAAAGTACCGGCTGTTGCTTTGTGCGTTTGTTGCAAAAATGTGTCTATTCTTTTTACCGTTTTCTATATTGTAAAGGAGTTGGTTAGCTTATCCATGGTCCTATTCAGACGTTACCCAACATGCCAGGAAACGAATTAGAAGCACAAGGAAGTCATTGCCCACCAAAATGAAAAACAAGTGATAAACGAAGAGAGGGCATACCACACCAGTACAGAAAGCAGACATCGTTTGGACACAAATCATTAGCTTTTGAAATATTGAAGGCTCTCCATACATGATTTTGCTTGAAAGATCAATTGAGAAGATGCATTTCTAGATAGATAATGAGACCTTCACACCTTCAACCCACAACAGAACTACACAAAATCAACAATATTTTGGACATCTACATTTTGTCAAGGATGGCAGCAAACGTAGCACGGAAGTCTTTAAGAATGCTGATCTTCTCAGCTTCACTTGCTTGCAGAGTCTTGTTCAACTCTTGGCCTTGCTTCATGACATCCTCCATCAATGTTAAAGCCATTTGCTTGGCCTTTTTCTTCGAGAAGACAGAATCAGGCGTCTCTTTCTTGACCACTGCAGGTGGTGCTTGCTGCCCTTCAAGTGTCTCAGACTCCTCCTCCAAGTCAATTGCAGCGGCATGAACATGTTTTCGCACGTTGGCTCTTTCACCAAAGTACTCATCTAACAGAGCGAAGTAAGGGCATGACTCCCTCCTATCATTACCCGAGATGCTATTCCATGTCACATCAGCCTTTGCTTGAAAACATAGGAGAACTTTTTCCTGCATGCCTTTGAATCCTTCTTAAAATCAGGACAGGTAGCAACGACTTTCGTATGTACCTTCGCCCATAAATCTACTCCTTGCTTGGGCTTCTCTTGAAATTCAGCAATCATCTCACATCTAGCATGAAGAAGGGCAACGACATGCCTTTCTGGCCAAATTCTAGGACCACATCCTTCCTCGTCATCGGATTCATTCTCACCTTTCTCAGGCTTGTTGGAGTCTACCTTCCTGCCTTTCTTCGTAGCAGACTTGTTCCCAGTGGGCTGCCTACCTCTCTTTTTCTTCTGTACAATAGGATCAGCAATATGTATGGGGGAATCTTGAGAACTTGCTGAATTCACATAGTTTGTTGGAGGCTGAGAAAGAGAAATTTGTGGATTTCCAGCGTAAGTATGAACACCATATGGTGCAGAAGGTAGATTCTGTGATGCTTGGAATGCCAAAGGAGGATTGCTAGGCTGCTGATGAAACACAAATGGTAGAGGGCTGCGAGTAGCAATCCCATAAGTAGGATGCATGGAGGGTGTGCACATGGAATTGCTGGGCAATTGGCTTGGAAAGAATGGCATTTGGCTGTCCTGGGTGCAAGTAACAGATTCAATATCAGTGTGCTCCATGTGGAAATCTGCAAAACAAAAGAATCCCAACACTTTAGATCCTGCAATAATTGAATTCTTAGCAATTCGACGTGCTTTACAAAAATTTGCAGATTGTTGCTTGTGCGCAGAAAGCTTGACCACTGTCTATGTCTTCGTTCACCACCTGCAAGCCAATCATATACTGCAATTCCCTCCAATTTGTCCACGTATGCAGCAGCCCGAACTTGGGCGGGCAATCTCGCCCGCCACAACTTGGGCGCCCGCCGAAACAAAGCAGGCGGTTTGGCCATTTAAGTGCGATACCGACTTCTTTGCATTTTACCACATGGCACTATGCTATTTGATCCTTCTCTATTAACCTTCGGTCATTCTAGTAAGTGCGATCCCAGCCTAATATCTCTTCAGTTAAGAACATATTAGCGCTCTCTTCCGTTCAAATTCATTAGAATTGAATGTCTAAAGCATTTACAAGACAAATGGTAGGAAAATGAATAAGGCACTACTTGTTAGCTTAAGACTATATGACATTAGACTACGTAACAGGGGCTTTACAATGCAGTATCATCATTTATGCTTGGAGTAAAGGATCTTCTGATTGGAGCTGCTCGAAAGTTTAGGGAAGTGTACAAAGATATCAGGCAACCATTCTTTTCGTTTTTATGTTAAAATCCACAAATTTTTCATGTGCACTGCCTCATGTTTGAATGTTGTAAACGCTTCTAAAACATTTGGCGTGATAAAAGTTTGTCTTATATTCATTGCCACCTCAATTCTGTGTAGGTGGTCATAGGGATTATAAGGAGTTTGGTTCGCCCACATATATAAAGCTTCAACATGTCTTTTGGAGCTTCAATAGGACTTTATGGCAAAAGAAAATAGGAGGATTCAATCTTGACAATGGCGGTTGACCACCATCGCCAAATGCAAGGAAGAATGGACAATAAGAATTAATGCAATTTGAACTGACGGTGCAAAATTTGCAAGAATACTCCAAAAAAACATTACAAGCTTTTTTGGCACATGAAACCAAAGCCACTTCAAAAAAATAAAAAAGAATATGTCAATGGAGACTGTTAAAATCACCTACAGATGCACAATTGATTGAAGGTCTCACTCTTACCATAAGAGGAGACAATGTAAAAATCACCCACATATGCACAATTGATTGAAGGTCTCACTCTTACCATAAGAGGTTTCTTTAAGCAAATGAAGGAGATAATATGTAACTAGTTGCTAGATTTTGTCTAAATGAATGAAATAACCAAAACTCTAACCTTGGTTAACTAATTTTTAGGGCAATTGAATGTTGTTACATATCGAATGGAATACGAACCCAAATGTTGTTACTCAAAAAGAAAGCCAATGGATCTATGGCATAGTAAAGTGCTCATGCTGATCACGGACCTTGACATCGTATTTTCCGTGTCCAAAAGCTTATGTTTGTAATTTACTTGTTGCTAGCTAGCATTTAAGCTAACATATTAGCTTCATGCCCAAGTCTCTGCCGACAATAACAAATCAATTTCTTGCAATAAGTCAACAGTTTTGATTCTTAAACTTGCTTAAGAATTCGGTCGATATATAGATTTACTTACCCAAACTAATGAAACGTCCTCACGATGAATCCATAAAATGCGCTTAAGATATGGTACATTTTATCATATGATCCTAAAGATGCACATGTTTTAAGCTTTTCAAAATCACGGGACCACCTCCGAATAAAGGGTTTTTAAATTGTACTTGCATCTTGTGAAAAGTGTAAACATTCACGCATTGGTGGAATAAGCTTAAACATAAGGGCTTTAAAGAGGTTTTCTAAATGGGTTTTTTCCAATTTAAATCGGCCAGAAACATTTCATTGTCAAAAGGACAGTAGGCAAAATCCTTATAAAAGAAGACACTGTATCGTAGGATTTGTCCCCATCATCCTGCAGCAACAAAAGTGTTGATTGGTGGGCAAGCCCAACTAAAATGGTAAAAGACTTCCATATTTGCCTTTCATATGCACTTCTGGTTTTAAGACATAGCAAAATCTAATCATTCAATAATTTGTCTTCATTTAGGCAAAGATATGTACAGTGGAACTTTCAGGTCAAATCATACCTTGAATCTATGAAATGTTGTCATAGCATATATTGAATCTGCCATCTTGAGACAGCATAAATTTAGGCCATACGCAGCAGCAGCACCAATTCTTTTGTTGAACATCAACTGTTACAACATCAAAACCTGTATCCTTGGGAACTCAAGATCCAGGATTAATATTAGCAGAAGGAGGGAAGCTATCGATTGAATCACTGTCACCTTCGAATGTAAAGACTGATAACTCATGATTAATTGATAAGGATTAACGTGACTCTTGTTGGCCACCATAGGAACAGGAAGGCCTTATGATACAAAAAAAAATAAGAATTAACATGTACAAAAAAAATTCTTAGTCATTACAATGTCTCGAAGATGCCTCACTCAAAAGCATGAGTGCAAGCCCTGCATCTATCTCCGATTTTGTGGTGTATGTCTTTGTGACGCATTTATCTTGCGTCTTTTTGATGCATTTATCTTGTGTCTTTTTGACGCATTTATCTTGCACCTTTGTGATACATGCTTCTGTCTTTGTGATGCATGCTTCCATCTTTGCTTCCGTCTTCGTGATGCATGCTTCCGTCTTTGTGATGCATGATTCTGCCTTTATTCTTGCAAGCTCAGTCTCTTTTTGACAGGCTTTTGCTCTTGCATTTTGTTTAGCTATTTCAACCAGATGCATCGTTCTTGCCTTTTTCTTTTTTCTTTCGTTGTTCTTAGCTATTTCAGCACTTGCCTCTTGATTCCTTATACTCTGCCGACCATCAACAACTGCATTACAAGCAAAAAACTGTTCTGGAGTTTCTGCATAATTTATTTTCCCTGCCCTATTCTCCATTGTATTAGCAGGTACTGCACTTCCTTCATGGTTAATTATGGCCAATCGCTGTTGCATACTGAGCCATGTCTGATACCCTTGTGACTGCTCCTCTAGTATTTCTGTAAAACATCGTTGACAATATCTGGCCCTTACATTTTCTAGCGATAATGCAACATTTGCATGTCTGTTTCTGTCCGCTTTACCATCAATAACATTTCTTTCCTCTTCATCACTTCTCAACATCTCTGTGTTCCCCATTCCTGGAGTTGAAACCATGCCATCAACTCCACTAGGTTGCTCTGCAAAGGTTCCTTCTTCCCCCTCAGGAAATAGGCCCAACCTTTTTGCTCTGTATTCTCGGGCATATAATGCTTTTTTCCTCCTTGATTCAGATTTTCTCTCCTCTGATAGCCTTGCATACCAATTTCGGGCATATGTTGCACGTTTCTCTCTTCTTGCTTCCTGAAAAACAGGCTGCATTCGGTATTGAAAAAATATAGCTAGTCCATTTCAATTAAGACATACCATTTGATGTGGAAATTCAACGCTAAAACCAGAATTTCCATTTGATGTTGTAGTTTCAAGACTCCTTTTCCGGTTCTGTTGGTTTTCCTGTAATATAGAATCGATAAGTAATATCACACATCAGGATTAAGTTCCTCAGGCATTCTGAGGCTCCAAAGGCCAGAAGAAATTCTTTTCCCTTTTTCCTATGGGTGTACCGCGGTTGACATTTAAAGGATCAGCATAGTAAATGTGACCGACCATACCTTCTGGGTTTCACTCAGAGCATTCTCCTGGAGGGGTGCTGCTTCTGTATCTAGTCTCTTCGTCAATTCATTGACCTGTAAAGAAGTCCTACTAAGTCCAAAATGATAGTCTGCTGTAATTGAGCCTCATTACTAAGGTTCCAGAATACTCAAATTTATGCTAATTAAGTCTGCTATGTTTCCATTATCAGTGTAAGACATACATTTTTTTTATCCTTCGAAGGCACCTCCTTCGGCCCCATTGTCTCCAACTGAGTCTGCTGCACCATTTGATTCCCCTGTATTTGAAATCAGAATCTGTTTTACTGGGCACATGGCATTTGAAAAATAGCTTTTAGCTAAGTATGAGATACAAGCACACCTTTTGCTGACTATTTGGGTTATCCTCCTTCGTTCCTGTAGACTTCTGCTTCCAGTCACATACAAGAAGGAAAATTTTAATATATTCACTCTAGACAATAGGGACTAGAATGACAGCTCAGTGCAGGGTCTATACATGCATATGAATAATGTTTGTTTTCCTCGTTTTATGGCAGAGCTAATTCATTCCTTCAGGTTGTGTATCAAATTAGACACCAACATGTAGAAGCAAACAGATAACAAACCTTTTGGTTTAAGGTATGGTCCCTTAATTCTTTGTCTCTTATTTTCTTCTTCTGCTGCAATAATTGATTACCCTGTAATTTAAGAGGGTTCTTTGTTTATGATCCTGGTCTTACGAACTTCTATGAAATATATTCATGAATAATTAAAAGAAGAAAAAATATATATATCGTTTAAGACAAGTTTGATGGCCGTCTGTCCCTTAGTGCTGATGACGTTTAGGCTATCTCTGATAGTTTCATTATGGAACCTCTTCCTCAATGATTGTTGTAAGTGTTATCAAGTTCAAAAGGTGAGAATATAAACAAGGTTCACCTTTTGATCCTTTGGCAATAATGTCTGCATCAGTCTTATGTGATTCTGCATCAACTGATTTCCCTGTAACAAAAAAACTCTTTAAATTCATGTCACGATTTGAAAAAAAGGATACAAGAAATGTGTTCAATCAAGGCAGTTTCTTGTGGCCATTGCTCATCCATAATATGACAGATACATGGTGTACCTTCTCATTTGCTGCACCTTCCCTTGGTGGCATGATCTGCATAGATTGTACATGCTGCTTGGGCAGCATCATTTGGTTACTCTGTAATTAAAAAAATATGACCGGTGAACATTCTAATGTTTGTCATATAAAAAGTTCACAAGAAAATTGAGCTAATATGACCGGTGAACATTCTAATGTTTGTCATATAAAAAGTTCACAAGAAAATTGAGCTAATGTCCTGAGGTATTAGTGTACCTTTTTCTGATCTGTTGGTGTATATGGCTTTGCTGGCATAGTATGTATGTACCTTACATTGCCCTGCTCCATCAATTGATTGCCGTGTAATCAATATCTATTCTTTTACTAGCAAAGGACCAATAGAACATGAAATGGAACAAAGACAAGTTATCAGATTATATATGCTCACTCTTTTCGGATCATTCAAATTATAATCCTTTGTTGGCATTGTTTGCATGTACTTTATTTGGTTCTGTTGCACCGGTTGATTCCCCTGTAATCAAGTATGAGAAAATATTGGAGCTTCATAGATAGGTCTGTATGACAAATCAATAATTCATGCTAAGACAAATGCAGGAAGGTACATACGGCAGAAAGGCTACATATGACCAATCATAGCACTGGTATTTCTGACATAAAAAGAAAAAGCATCCCCACAAACATACCTTTTGTTGCTCCATTGTTGATGTAGTTTGTATGTAAGTTACTTTCCTTGGATGCATCAATTGGTTTCCCTGTAATTGGTCCACTGTGTGTCAGGCAATGTCTGTAACTATTACCTAAAACCAAGATCAAACAAGATATCTCTGTTATACTTTTTGTTCCTTTTATCTCGTGATGCACATACTATCCTTCACACGCTTACTATAAATGTGCATCATGCAAAAATAGGGATTGCCAACAAATTCTTGTCTCATAACTTACATCTAATCATTTGGCTAGTACAAGTTTAAGAACGGAGTCAGAAAAAAAATTGAAGAACAGAAACGAAATAACATACATTCTGCTGATTATGTGGGTTAGACTGCTTTGATGGGGTTGTCTTTATGTATTTTCTTTTCTTCTGCTGGACCGATTGGTTTCCCTGTAATTAACCATTCCAAGTAATCACAAATTCTTTCTGTGCCTAACAACCTGTAACCTCCTGTACAATAAAAGCAATGGCACAAATTTCAAAAACCTTCTGTTGGTCGTTCAGCACATGTTCCTTTGTTGTGTGCATCCATTGACTTCCCTGAAACTAGCACATGTAAGTATGTGAACTGATGAAGCATTGCACTTCATATATGAGTACAAAGTTTATGAACTTTTGAAGCACTAATAAATTAATTGTGATAAAAGCAAAGGGCTTCAGAACAGAAATCAAGTAGTAAGTCCAGCCATGCTGTGTGTACCTCAATTTATGCCCATTTGGGAAGAAGAGGAAACAAACTAGAAGCGTCCAAATTGGTATCAAAATATTACCTATAACTAGTTAAAATTCTTCGTGCATATGAGACAAAATTTTGCCTGAAAAACCTGAGTTCTTTGAGACATCCGAAAGTTGGTCATCACAGTAAGAATATAATTGTCATATGCCTGAATCATTACCCCTTGATCTTTTGCCACTTCTCCTATATCGAACAGAGTATTTTCTCCATTTCACTGAGGCATGAGAGGTTTACAGCATTTTCCACTAAATTCAAAGATTAACTCATTACTGATGTTTGCCTCAATCAACCTGATGATGTGCATCACTCCTGTGCAGTAAAACTTCGTATACAGTAGCACATTCCAGTCTATATTTCGACCATTCATCTCCTCTGCTCCCATCACAGCTCTGCAGGTAAACCAGGCCCCTTCAAGTTGCAACACTTCATCCTTTCATAGGACTCTATTTCGAAATACCACTTAGCTTCTGATGCACTTAATAAACAAATCAGAAACTTATGCTGTTCATAAAGCCATCATTAGGAGTATCATAATTCCAAGGAGCCTGATGTTGAGGGATTTTGGATGCCACTACAGTCATATTTTGGATGCCACTACATTCACTCATTAATTAAAGTTGACAGTACTACAATCTCATTTTCTGGATCATTATATGCCTAAAGGGATGCATCCTCCTGGGCTTCCCTAAATGAACTTTAGCATCAACACATGGCACTTTCTTTTGCACTGTTCAAAATTAATTTTCCATTCTCTGTCTATATAACTATAAACGTTCTGCAGTGCAGTAAAAATGGCAAGGTAGAAGCAAACTGGCACGAAAAAGGGGAAATTAAACAAATTTGCAGCGAGGACAAAGAAATCGTTCTCCTTCGTGCAAATTACTGGGATACTAATATGAAGCTCAGCAAACACATCATTTTGGTTTCTGCGTTAAACATAGAGAACCTAAAACAAGCAGAAATGGCCATACCTCTGGCATTGTAGGATAAGGTACTCCAGAACTGCCGTATCCCCACCATACCGAAGGGCCAGCGACGTAATAGCCCTGGTGGGGAAGCATGTCGGCCGCTTCAAACGACTCTCTTTAGATACGCAGGAACAAAAGACCCTTTCTTTTTAGGAACGAGGAACAAACGGATGTTTTTTGCCCGATATATTTTTTTTGATGACGTGGCGTTCCATTTTTATCTCATGTTTTTTTGTTTTAAACAAGTCCGTTTGTAGTGGTGTGCTTATCTTCAAGTTACTTATGAAGCTCTGGTAATGTTGTATAGGGTAAGCCATCTGGGACCATTTTCCGGTTTTGGCAGGGGATTTTCCTGACCGGCGATAGCTGGGAGCAAAATTCCTGCAGGACCAGATGGTTTACCCCTTCAATATCATACTTTGGGAGGTTTTTTTGTTCTGTTGACAGTCACGCCTATGGCTAAGCATGGAGCACAAATCATGGCTAACTAAGGTCATGGCTATGGCAAGCATGAAATACAGATCGGACTCGGCTTTTCTTGAAGTAATTGCTTCTAAAAACAGCTTCTGAACACAGCTTGTAAAATAATCTCACATAGTTTCTGAACTTCGGCAGCCTACTCAGTGTCACGGTGGGTTGTTTCTTCACCAGTTGAACAGGTAACCAAGAATCTGTCACAAGTTTGGCGAATGTGACGTGGCAGCAACAGATTACACCACCAAAAGAAAAAACTGACCCAACTTACTATTTATCCCTGGGTAAGGCATTTTCCTTAGTCTGCTTATCCTTGTTCCAACCAATTGCATTAACTTTGGTTTGCCCACATTTAGTAACATAAAAAAAAAGAACTTGGGCTTCTTGACTGATCTTCCAGGATCTTTGGGAGATCAGCCCGTGACATATTTTGTAGCATGCATTATGTATTTAGAATATTACTAATAAACGTGTGCCCGGCGTTGCCGGGCTAATGTTTTGGCATGTGTTTTGACTTGCCCTTTACGTCCATATTTGCAACTTTCGACAACAATGTATGTTATTTAGGAAGAATGGGCATTATTTGGTTTTGTAATTATTTTTGTTATCGAAATTGTCTAATAACAGTATCATCAATACATTAACTTTGCATTCATGGATTTCAGTAGAGAAAGAAATACTCAAAACACAAAACAAAACTTATGCTCAAAATTTGGAAAGACAGGTCCAAAACGTAATGTCACCCTTAGAAATAGTTAAGTACATCAACAAAAAATAGGTACAGAAATACAAAACACAAAATTTTGTCCTGGTCTGCTTTAGGCATTTGAAAACATGGTCACAAAACCACGGGACTATAATATGCATCATCTACATGGATGAAGAAGTAAGTAAATAAGTCAAAAAAACAAAAAAATAGAAGAAATCAATGAGAACAAAGAGAGATTCTTAAGTATTAGACTTGCACTTAAAGAAGTTCTTTGTATACAATATTTGTTGTATATCTTGATCTGTCAACATCTGAGGAAGCGTCTCCATCCTTCGATAGAATGAGTACCTTTATGCCTAGGATCCCTTGAGCTCTTGACAGTGCCATATGGATTTGCTTAAAACAACATTGCTTAAAACAAAACAACATTTGTTAGCTCAAATGCAACACGTATTGTTATGCATCAAGGTTTTCAGCCCTTATCCCTTACTGAAGGCTTCCATCCATCCATTTAAATATGGTAAATGGTGGCTAAGAAAAGGGACGGGCCCGAAGGATGTTTCGTTACATACCATAGCATGTGAAAATTATAGAAGCTAAGGCCTCTATCAATAGGTGACATATTAACCTAAAAGAGCATAACCAAAATACATCTTGCATACTCCAAGATTACAAAGGGGGATTAGAATTAAGCTAAAACACCATGGCAGGATGCTGGTATGATTTCTTGCTGGCAGAATTAGTCAAATGGGGCAAGATTTAAGACCATCTGAAACAAAAATGTGAGAAGAAACAGCATGCATCTGAAACAGAATTTACTTTAGAATTTACCTGGATATTTTTGTCACTATATGCTTTGATGTGGCTGAATGGATGCTTTGGATCCTCTTCAAGCTATAGTGTGGTCGCCATTCTTGTATGGCCGTTGTTGTTTCATAGCTAGAAGCGGCAAAAACAGCATCCATCATATTGGACGTGATTAGGAGAGAAATGCCATATACGAAAAATAGAAACCCTGCACGTTTTTTACCTATGAAATGATTTCTGGTAGAAGAAATGGATGCTGAGTTCTTCAAATCTTTCTTCATCTGGATAGCTTTTGTCCAAACATACTTCTCTGGATAATTGAAGACCTCTAAAACTAAACAGAGGATGCATATGAAGATTTACCTGGACATTTTTCGTACTCTGCCAAACTCGCTTTCTACAAAGAACTCTTGAAGCTGCAAAAGTAGAAAGGGATACTGCAAAAATAGAAACAGATAAGTAAAATCATATGCTTCAAGCTCCATATAAGGAGCCAGAAGGAGAAAAATGAGATATTTCAGCAAATAGAAAAAGAAAAATCATCACCTACTCAATCCTTCTACTCAAATCCGGCCATACTAAGAAAATCCAACCGCTAGAATCCACTTGCTTGCTGTTTTTCTCATTTTGCTTGCAGTTTTAGAAATGTTTTTGCCGGGCACCCAATGGCTGCATTTTAGAAAATGGAGATATGGAGTTCCAAATTGAAAGTTTTGTGTTGTGACCTCATCCTCGTCCCTGCAATCGTCTCTGCGAACTGATCCGAGGCCGTTTCCTAAGTTACCCTAAACATTACCAAAATTAATGTGCAAAATGAACGGAAAGGGTAAAACTTGGCCGGAAGACCAAGACATTCCCGAAAAACTCATTTTTTTTTTCCAAAAGTCACGCCGGAAAAGGGCACACTGGCATCAGCCAAAAACCCAAGAAACTTTTTAAATAAGTAGACTAGCAAACGTGTGCCCGGCGTTGCCGGGCTAATGTCCTGCCATGTATTTTTATTTGGCCTTTAATCCCATCGATCCGAGCCATCGGATCGCCATTCTAGAATGGGACGAGCATGCATGTTTTGCATGCATGCGGGCGGCGCATGCCCATTCTGGTTGGGAGTTCGCTATTTTAGGCGCGATTCTGCATCAACATCTCATCGGCGCTTCCTCTTCTCTCTCAGCAGTACCTTATTCTCTTTGATTTGTTTCCCGAGGCGGGGGAGGGCTTCTCCCCGCTTGGTTTGGCCAATTGGCGTTTCTTTCTTGTTGTCCTTTTAGGCCTTTAGCCTTCCGTCCCGTGACCTTCGCCCTCGATCCTAGTTTGTAAGGAAGTCCTTTGGTATTGGTGGTTTGTTGGTTTCATCGAGTCCCATTCTAGAATCCCATCGATCCGAGCCATCGGATCGCCATTCTAGAATGGGACGAGCATGCATGTTTTGCATGCATGCGGGCGGCGCATGCCCATTCTGGTTGGGAGTTCGCTATTTTAGGCGCGATTCTGCATCAACATCTCATCGAGCTTCCTCTTCTCTCTCGCCATTACCTTATTCTCTTTGAACCCACCCTCCCCCTTCTTTGTTTTTGTATTTTTTTATCGCGTGGCACGCGTAATCAACCCTCCACTCCACGGGAGGTTTGTTTTGTCTTGTTGTTTTGTTGGTGATGTGCGTGCAGTGCGAGGGTTAGCGGCGGCATCTGTTTCGGCTTTTCCATTCGTGGGTTTTGGGGCGATTTTTATGCCTTTGCGTTTGTCAAGCCCCTTGAGAAGGCTTATCACTAGGGTTTTTCCTCGAAAACCCGAAAGGGCGGGGTTTTTTAATCCCGGTGATAAGCTTTCGGCAGGTACACTAGCCCAATCTCTATTAGCATTGTATTTTGTTGGGGTCCAAATGATATAATTGGATTTTCCCTTTATTTTTTGGGGGTAGTTCGCATGTGTGCGGCTACCCACTATCCACCATTGTAGAAAATCTGCTGAGATGAATGAGAAGCAAGTCTAAGTTCGGGCGGTTTGTTGGTTTCATGCGAGTCCCATTCTAGAACGTCCATATGTGCAACTTTCGACAACACCACAGGTTGATGCTTGCCATTGCCAAATGATGAATGTTTGCAACAACAACAATCAAAGAGACAACCAATACTCTTCAACTAACCTACATTTGTTGTGTGCATTCTTTAGCTGATATCCAATATCACTATATGATGACTTGAGAGAAATAAAGATATCATTCTTAAGAAAACCCAAAAGAAGGTGCATGTCATTGTGGGCACTATGGATTTTTGACGTATAAATTTTTTCTATGGCCATCCATCCAACAATTTGTACTTCAGAAAACACTTGAAAAAATATAGAGCAAGAAGGTTTGCTGTAGATGATTTCTAAGGTTTTCTGCAGTGTTTTGGATTTTTTTTTTTTTTTCCAATGGTTTGGAATACCCTTTTTGTAATGGTTCGATATGATTTTTCCCTTCTTTTTTTAGAATTAGGTTCTTTCCCTTTTGATCGTGGGCCTCAGGGCTGCGATTCATGCATCTGGCCTCCTGGTGCTGCAAGTGGCTGCAGCAAAGTTCCTGGAATTGGCTGGGTTCAGTTTTGTGCATCTAGTTTTGTTCCTTCTAGTTTCTGCTGCATCTACTGCGGGATCTGGGCCGGATTTTCTTCTGGGTAGCATGGCTCCTGGATCTGGATGTTGGTGAGGCGTTTACCGGCACTTTGTTCGTCAAACGATTTTGCTTCAAATACAACACTACTCGACATAAGTAGAAGCATGTGTTATATGACCAGTATCTCATGCTCTATAAATGTACCCACATCATTGCTCGACATAAGGAGTTTGTGTTATATGATGTCTAATGTAAGACTGGTGATGCATATCTGATACCCTATAGTATCATATCTCCACTAACATAAAACATGTGTATTTATCATCTTTCGAACAAATAAGTACATAAGGAAAAATTGCATAAAATGACTTAAGTCGTGAAATTTGCACCTCACCAGTTGTAATAGGACAGGATCTGAGTTAGTGGGTACCTTTTGTTTATGATGTGAATCTATAGTTGTGGAATTTTACTTGTGCAAAAAAATGTGATTTTTTCATGCAATGTGGTTGGAGCCTTGCAATGTCATGCAAAAATCAACATATGTGATTTTAGCAGGCACATTGAAGGCAAAATGGTGTCATGTGTTTTACCAACCATGAGATTTTTTCTCATTAATGATCAATAGGCATATTTCTTGATCATTTACTACGTGCTTAGCAAAAATTGCTCACTACTTTCATATTTTGACATTTAATAACATTAATATTTGAGATATAACATTATGCGAATAAAGTATTTTACCAAAACATTATTCACCATGGACCTCATAATGGAAGGTTATATATCTTCTTGTAGCTAGCAAGTTTGCCGATGCCCTTAAGGATTAGAGCAAAATCTCTCTTGTTCCAATGACCGCTTAAAATGGTGCCCAAATTCACATTAGATTTCTTGGCATTGAAGGATACAATGCTTTTACAACGCCACGAATCAGCCTATGAATATTGAGAGCTAAATCCTTGATTCATTGGACATAAGTTACTGAGCTTCTTTGAGGCAACCGAATCTGTCATAACAGCAAGCATGAAGAATCTGTCATAACAGCAAGCATGACTGCCAGCATCCATAGCTACATCAGGTTGCTGAAGAGCTACTTGAACATGAAGTTCAACACTATCAATAACGGCCCTTATGACTTCTCTATAATAAAAACAACAAAATCTTCAGGCAAATATGCAACATTATTCTTTTTCCTTTTGCTCTGTTTCCAAGGAGGAAAGGCTCAACGAAGTAAATGGATCAGTAATGCTAGACCTTGAACCTTCAAGCTCAAGGAAGTAATTGGATCAGTAATGCTAGAGCTTGAAGCTTTCAATAATTGAACCAGTAATGCGAGAGCTTGATCATAAGAACTCAAAAAGTGGAGAAATCAGAAAATGGAAAACATGTAGCCTAAGCAATAGGTGAGCTTACATGTAACCAGCTCCAAAACCGTACAATTATTTTGAATGATGACCCTATAAATATTGCATATACCTCATAATGGAACGATATATCTTCTTGTGGTAATCAAAAAATTATCTGAGCTTACCTCAACAGCGTGGCAAATTTGCCCATGTACTTACAGATTAATGCTTTTGCAGCGCCCAACAAATCAGCCTATGAATATTCGGAGCCAAATCCTTGCAAGTTACGGTGGTCTCAAATTACACTGGACATTGCATATTCTTCAAACAGAAGAAGTTTCAGTTTCGGAGAAATTGAAACTATTGCATCTCAAATGTATAAAGATCACGCATCTCAAAATAAATGGCAAAGCTTACCCTGTCATCCAAGCAGCAAAAGATCAAGTTCAATGCTATAGGTGACCTTGGCAAACACCTCCAGATAATCCAAGCTACAGAATCAATGATTCCAAGTAAAGTTGGGCAAAAGCTTGTACGATGGTTTCACTATTTAGTTGCAGGGACTTCTAATGGAAACAGATGCCCTGCAACATGGTTTGCAAACAAACTGCAATTTGCTTGTGCTGGAAACAAATGCTCTGCAACATGGTCTCTGCAACCAAAGTGCAGTTTAGGATCCAAAGTGCAGTTTAGGTCTAAGCAGCGATCAAACTTAAGTTCCATTTAGTATAGAGCTAGTCAAACGGCTCATTATTTAGCCAATTCTAACAATGTAATATTGTGTAAATTACCTGTGATTATGGTATCCTTATGGGCACTTTTCATGCGGATTATTGCCCTTTCCCTTGTTGGCGCCCACACAATAAGCTGTAATAAACAGAGAGTGGACATAAGATACTAACTCAAATTAAAGCAGCGTAGCATGTAAGCAACAACTAATTGAAACGAAAAGCAGTAAGCACCCAACTTATGTTTCCTAAAAGAGAGTCACATGTGGGTGGAACAACATAGTCTGAATAGATATGACTGTCCATTCTTACAAATGTCCTCTTGGGGGAGATAACCAGTAATCCGACCTTTTATAATTATTTATATACATCACATAAAGTTACATCAAGAGGTGTTAACATTCTAATAAGCATAGCAATAAACATACAAACAGACCGGGACCAGGACAGAATCTATGGAAAGGATCCTCGGAGTTTATCCAGCATTCTATTGCATGACCACAGAGAACAATATCTTCCTAGAGGCATTTTAGAATAACACAGGATGGAATCTGTGGAAATGTATCCTTGGAGTTTATTCGGCATTCTATTGCATGACACGGAGAATGCTATCTTCCTAGAGGCATTTCAGAATAACAGCAAACAGAACGTCCCTTCTGTATATATAAGATCTGTATAAGAAAATACCAGAAATGAAGAGTCGTGTGGCCATGCCACGAAACATAGCAGCAAATGTCGTTTTTCAATGCAAATGTCTTCAAAAATAACCGTAATATGATAAGATGATAAGAAAATGACCGTCAAGGGAGATCCGATCTGCTTCAAAACATAATAGATCCTTTTCCAGTAAAAACACTGACGAAAAATGTTCAAATCTCAAAGAAAAAGCTTAAAGCAAAGACCTTCCAGCAGATCTTGAACAGGAAAAGCTTTACTTCCAAAAAAGCTTGAGCGGATCTGATCATGGTGGCAGAACAGAAGGGAGATCCTGAAAATGGGTGTAATCAGACCTTTGCAAAAGCTTGGCTCCTCCAACGGAGGTCTCATGTTAGACAACTCTTGCAACGATCTACAACAGAAAATAAGAAACATGAACCTCTGCAGTTTATGAAGCTAGCATCATAAGCAAATAGAAAGAATACTTACCTGCTTTTGCTTGCCGATACCACAAAATAGAGCACAAATATTTATCTATGTGCTCCATTCAAGCAGATTGCCGCTCATCGTTGAAGACCAAAAGAGAAAGTGCAATTTAGGGGTTAGAGAAGGGCACCATTTCAGCACAAAATGCTGAAACCCTGTTGAAACTCCACGATCTCTGCTGTACGCTTATTAACCTTTCTTACATAGCTGCAAAATGCTTCCATTTAGTGAAATCTCCAGACCCAACCTCAGAACGATTTGCCAAAACCCCAATATAAACCTTAGAACGATTTGCCGCTTGCTTGCTTCCTTCCTGCCGCTTGCTTGCTAGCTCTACTTTCCTATTAACCTAAAGCCCTAAATGAATCCCTATCAAATCGGCATTACCTACTGCAGATTGTATCATCACAGCGAGCATCCGTTTCAAAGAGAAGGGTGATGGTCTTAAGGGCGAGATTCCACTATCGGCAATGGAAGTTTCCTACGTGGCAAAAAATTCCAGTCGGATAAAAGATAACTTCCATTGCCTGATTCCATTAGGTGGTATTTAGGTATTTCGATTTGAATTCGAATTCAAATAAAGACGAATTGGTTGTGAATTCGAATTCAAATAAAGACGAATTGGTAAACTTCGACAGCAAACTTGCCATTGAAACGGCTTAGGGAGTTGAAAACCTTGAGAGGCTGGTACGGTTCAAACATTTTTTTCTGCCATTGATGCAAGTTTCAATAATCAGGTATCAGCTATTATATTCAAAGCTCGTGTATGAAAGGAAGTCAATCATTTTTTTATTTGGTTTACAGAGCCAGGAAAGAGGTGCAATATCTGCAATGCTGGTTTGTGTTCACCTGTGACCAATGCAGGCAGTTAACTCATGGAAATTGTACATTATATAGTATGGCTGTATATCCCTTTATAGGAGGAATTGTACACTATCGTTTATGGGAATTGTACACTATATAGTTAATCCGTCAGAACAGGATCAACACACATTCTATGCCACAGCAATAAAGTTAACCACATTTTGAATTGGGTTAACCACATTTTGGAAAAGACTTTCACAAGATCCAGAACCAAAACATCTGAACAGTTTCATGACAATAGATAAGAATGCCTACAGCTAATAAAATAGCAGGCTTTGTTAATTGGAACAAAAAAAAGAATAGCAAATAAAATAGCAGCCTTCGTTATCTGGAACAACAAATTTTACATTATTTTCAGAGTACCTTAAATTCAAACTTCATTCACTTTCAGCTTGATCTTCATCCAGTTCTTTCTGACCAAATTGTTCTCGTATCAATTCCATCGTCCTCTTCTAATATAATGCCTTGGCTAAAGCATTTCTTCGAGCAGAGTTTGAAGCTGATATGGCTGCCTGAGTTCTTGAAGCTGATGCCCTCAAACAGTCTATTGCATCCGGGTCATCTTCAAGTGCCCTTGCCAAGGCTTGCATTGGATTTAGATGAACACCATCAACTCGATGAATGCAATATGAAGCTGCCTTTGCAATTTCAGTTTCTGGAATGTTCATATGTTTCACATGTGTCTCATATACTTTTGTCTGTCTTTCTGATTCAATGGCTCTCTCAGGCTCTACCTTTGCTTCATCTGGCCATGAATTATCAAATTCATCTCCATGTCTAATGCATAGGTTATGTAGGACAAGACATGTGGAGACAACCTCTGGCACGTGGTCTAATTTCATGTCATTGCGTTTCATCAAAATCCTAAATCTGGATTTCAACATTCCAAATGCACACTCAACTGGCATCCTAGTACTTGACTGGATGAAGTTCCAATGGTATTCTTGCCTGCTCAGACCATCCTTATGCCCCTTAAATAGAGGAAGAATCCACGGTCTTGGCGGATATGCAGCATCCCCAACCAAGCAGTAATTACCCAGATGACCTGCCTTGATCCTCTTGCCTGCTTCAGTATGTTCAAATAACTTACAATCATGAATGCTGCCAGCCCAACCAACGTCGTAGTCCCAAAAATAATAATCTGACGAGACAATTGCCTGTAGTAGAATTGAATGGAATCCCTTTCGATTGTAATAGTCCTGGGGATTCTCATGTGGAGCAATGATTAGAATGTGGCTACCATCAATTGCTCTAACAAAATAAGGAATTCCTCTCAACTTCTCAAATTTGTTAGCAAGCTCCTGCATCCTACTAGTTGATGGCCATTTTATGCATATATCATGCAATCTTAATTTAATAGCCTCACAAAACTCTGCAACTGCTCGTTGGGCTGTGGTGTATCCCACACTGTAATTATCTGCAATTTCCCTAATTGTGTTCCCTTTAGCTAGTCTGCACAATGCAATGCATACTCTCTTTTCTACTGGAATTGCTGCACGCATTCTAGTACCTTCATGCATCATATCGCCTGCCAAAGTCTTGCAAATGTAAAAGAAAGTATCCTTTGATACTCTTAATCTCCGTTTGAACATATTGTCACTATACGATTGAAGCAAACTAACCTCCATAAAAAGTGGATGGTCTGTTATAGCACCATACTTGAGGTGCATTTCTGTATGCTCTGCCATCTGTGCCTTTGATCATATTTAAGCACAATGCATTCCAGCATTCCATAGCTAGCAACACCATTGCAAGAGAATCTGCCTCCATAATTGCTCTTATCTGGTAGTACATGAGGACAGCCAACTTCATCTTCTCACGTCGATCCATTATTCTAACTTAAGCAAGAGTAGCCAAATCTAACTTAAGAAGTAGGAGACGTAGCATGCTACAATGATTCCCCATCCTCTAATCACATCTCCGAGCTGTTGTTGAAGTCTGAAATAAAACATATACAATAAATAGTACAAGTTAAAATTAATAGAGAGATACTGCCCAATAATAGAGAGAAAGTACAGCAAGTATTGAGGCAATACTCCCATGCCCCAAGCCAGGGAGCTCAGAAATGAGAAAAGAAAAGCTGGTTGAAACAATTCAAGAAATATGTAAGTGGGTGTTGCAGCTTGCAAGCTAAGCTCTTTGATGGTTTTTGGTGACTGTATTGCACTATTCAGCAAAACCTCAAAACGATATAGAACTAAAGTGGTGCTTGTTAATACAGCCCATGAAAGTGCAGTCCACCAGGACAAAAATATCATAATGGTAAACCATTATGATATTATGATGGAGGCGATTTGATTGGGCCCTGAAACCATTGTAAACATGGTAATTCTTTTGTTGAGTTTAATTTGAAGCTTCAATTTAAGAGTTAGTTCTGTCGGAACACACTGACCTGGCACACTTGACTATCCGCGTGATTCAATGGCTTCACCTGTAGATTCAAAAGGGCTTATAAGTGACTAACACTTAGAAAACAAATAGGGGGGTTTAAAAGCAGCTCCACGTCTAGAAATGCCTTAACGAAACAATAGTAAAGGCTACATTTTATGCACTTACTCCATCTCCTCGAATCACTACAAGCTCGTTTCTGTTATGAGATCCAGCTACGAGCGTAGCTCCGGCTTCCATCCTTGCAAACTGCACTAAAAATACTCTTCAGACGCTTCCAATTTCACACAGAGTCCCTTTTTTTATCACATCTGACAACCCATTGTCCGATTCAGCCAATTTCTGGTCGCGGAGCCAATCCTTCGAGGGCAAGTTCATAAATTCATGATGCATAGACATACGCAGAGATGCTCCCCAAATGGCGCGGCCTGCTATTATAAATATCCAAAGGATGTCAACCCAACGTCGCATCTCGATTCAAAAGGTTATGTTCAATACATAAGAAGAAGTATAGATGATGTATGGGTGGTGCCATACAATTCCTTCCTGTTACATGAATTGGATTGCCATATCATGGTAGATGTGGCATCTACAGTACATGTATTTTCTTATCTTTATGGTTATATCTACAAAGGATTCGACAGCGCCAATTTTCGAGTTACCCAAGAAAGACATGCATCTTGCATACCATCATCATTGAGTACCCAACATGGAGAAACTACAGAGAGTTCATTCAGTAACAGTGATGCAAGACAGCATGGCACAGATCAACTATATGCGAGGGGGAATATAATGAGTCTGTCAATAGAGAACATGTCGTCTGATCAAGCACCTGAGAGACGTCACAGAGACGAAATACAGGACTACTTGAGGGCAAGATATTTATCGGCAACAGAAGTAGCATGGAGAACAATGTCCTATGATATAACTACTAAGTCTCCTGCAGTCAAATGCCTACCATTACATCTACCAATGTCGAGCACACGGTCATTGTTAGACCGGTACTTTTTGCGTCCTCTAGATTCTGGATTTGATGCTTTCACATACATTCAGTACTACGAACAACGCACATTCATCGCATTTAGTTCTGCATTAAGAGCTGAGCCTGGCAACCATACAGAACAAGAACGAGAGGGATTCTCGACGAACATAGTGAGGAAAAGAGTGAGGCAGCCAATAGCGTGTAGAATAAGATTACTATTGCCTCGAGTCGGTGGAGCATTTTATCTTAGACAGATATTGCTTCATCGCGCCGCAAGAACTTGGGATGAACTAAAAATTGTCAATGGTGAACATTATGAGACATATCAACAAGCTGCAAAGGTAGGAGGGTTGCTCGCAACGCACAATGAAGCATTACAAGTAATGGAAGAGGCAGTTTCATTATCATTAGAACTGACACAATTGCAATTTCTTTTTGCCATGCTTCTACTTGACCAAGGTCCAGCAATTGAGCTATGGGCTAGGTTTCAAATTCCGATGAGTGTCGACCTACTAGATGAATATCCAAACGATGAGAACTGCCTTCAATGAATCCCTTCATTTAGTCAACAACATTCTAACACAACATAGTACTAACATCATGGCATTCGGTCTCCAACTGCGACCTCGTCTTGGAAGAGATGTCATGCATGAGTTGCAAAAAGTTTCCGATCATGGGACATACTTGGACACTGTGATGCAAATGATGAGTGTAATGAAAAAGGACCAACATGAGATATATACCTTTATTCAAGAATGGTTGGAATTACAACAAAGCAACCAACCTATATTCATTGATGGAAAAGCTGGCAGAGGAAAAACATTCCTGCTAAATTGTGTATGTTTATTTATACGAGGCAACCGAAGTATAGTGCTTTCATGCGGTACGACAGCATTAGCAGGTCGCCAATATCCAGGAAGACGAACAACTCACTCGCTGTTCCAAATTCCCGTGAATGAGAATAATGTAGGGCTTCAATCGATAATAGAAAATGATTCCGGAGCAGCAGACCTCCTTATTGCTGCTAAGGTTATCATCTGGGATGAATTTCCAATGGCCAACAAAGCTGTCATTGAAAGTGTTTATCATTTGTTGCAACGGATATGCAGTTCCCTTTGGAGGCAAACATTTTATTGCTTCTGGAGACTTCAGACAGATCGCGCCTGTCGTAAAGGGAGGTGGAAGAAATGCAGCATACAACGCATCCATTAAGTCATCATCGTTGTGGAAAAGCTTTCACATGATGAGATTGGAAGAACAGATACGTAATGCAGATGATCTCGAACTAATGCGATTTGTCGATCACATAGGAGGGGATTCGGAGAATTCCACGGTCTCGTTGGAGATCTTCAACATAACAACTAATATAGCAACTGCCACTGAATTTTTGTATCCCTCCAGTGTTCTTCGAGATCCAACAACGTGCAAGAAACGCAATTTTTTGTCACCAATCAATAAGAGTGTTGATAATGTCAATGATGACGTTCTTAATAGGATTTCTGAGCCATGATAAATCATATTATAGCTATACCCACATTATCAAACGAGATGAAATTATACATGACCACATCTACGCAACATCAAACTTCTTTAATAACTTCACACATTCTGGAATACCTAACCACGAACTCAAACTTAAGGTGGGGGGGCTATATGTCACATTATGAAATGGCTCGACATGGAAAAAGGCCTGGTGAAAAATGCGAGAGTTATAATCGTATCAATGCATGCAAAGTTCGTAATAGTGAAAGTATTGGATGAAGCATCCCAGGATGATGAATATCGGTCGCCATTCCGTATCTTCTCACCGCCCTCCTGTATGAAAAAGTATAAAATTTTTGCATTTGCATTATAATCATAGGAACTCTTGTTTCAGGATGAGAAGCAAACTATCAACCAGAGAATCGACCATGGACCATTCATAGGCGACAATTGCCCCTTCGACTATCTTATTCAACTACTTTCAATAGCTGTCAATGACTTACACTAGATCGCCTTGTCATTGACTTACGTACCAATGTATTTGCACATGGCCAGTTATACACGGCGCTTACTCGCATGCGAAAGGGAGAGGATGCGCTCATTCTCCTCTCACCGGAAAACACTACAAGGAACTGCTTTGCTGATAAGATATGCTTTCCTCTACCTTGCTCTATATAGGTCACATAAAAATTGTAGCGCGTACCGTATGAAGAATTTGACTTCAAATAAGGTACATTCTTTCTGCCACCTTCAATAGTTGCCAGAGACTGACATTGGATCATGTCGTCATCGACTTGTGTACTGAAGTATTCGCACATGGTCAGTTATACACGGTGCTTTCCCACGTACGGAGAAGACAGGACGTGCTCGTTCTCCTCTCACCAGAGAACACAACTAGGACCACCAAAAATATCATTTACAAAGAACTTCTTTTATGATACAATACATTTTTCTTAGCCCTTCTCCATTCACGTCACTCAATTGTTTATACAACACAGAAGAAATCAATAAGATACGTCATCTCTGTCTTTCATATCCTTCGTATGGGCCGCACTTTGTTTATACAACACAGAAGAAGTTAATAAGGTACGTCTACTTCATCTTTCATATCCTTTGTACGAGCTACAATTTTGCTCAATGAGGTGTCTTATGCCCAAATTTAGAAGTTATTCAGATAAGGTACGCCACTAAAAAAAAAGAAGAAGGAAAACTCCCTTCTCTGCCTGTATGATAGATGACGTGCTATCTGATTACCATGGAGTTCCCTAACTCATTCTTTTTTCTTTGAGAAATTAAAAAGAAAAGTAACAAAAGAAGTAATAAATAGCATCGCGATGCCAGCCTAGTGGTCAAGCTATTGGTAATGGGCGACCCCCATCTGATACAACAAAAGAAATCTATAATATTTAAAAGTACAGAAACCAATCAAACAAAATAGCTCTTCAATCTTTATAAGATTTGTATCCACCCAACCGGGCTCGGACTGTCTGCAAGAAGCCGTTATCTTGCTCTTGGGATTTCTATCTCTGAGGATAAACTCAACCAATGATTACTATGTCAGGCAAAGGATTCACTCAAGCTCTCAGCTGGACTTCCACTCTAGATTGAAAGAAGACAATTGTTTTATAGGCTTGGTACGAGCTATTTCCGGATATCCCTTTATGGGTCGCAAATATGTAACTAAAAGGTAAAAGATCTCAGATAACTAAAGATCGGCCAGAAATATCTGTGGCTCGACCTTTAACAGGGCCAGATCGGTCCCTTTTTGTGCTGTTCCGGAAGATCTGTTAAGATCTCAGGGTATTTTCTGCTGAAGGGTCCGCGACCCGTTATCAGCCACCTTTTAACATTTTAGTTTTATAACGCCAATGGTTTTATAGCTTTAAGCCAAATTAAACTACCAAACCTTGACCCTAGAGACATAAGGGAAGATGAGCTACCACTCAATAAGTTACTAGCCTTTGAAATATGGATTCCCGATGCGTGAACCCGAACCGCTCCCCCAAGCCAGCATTGAGCCGTAACAATCCTTCCTTTCCCGAGGTTAAACGTCCGCGTTAACCTTGAGGGAAAAATTGTCTATCCTATTTAATTTAAGGATATTTAATTCTATAGCCTCAGTTCCTTTAGAGGTTATGGATTTCTTATTTCAGTTCAGTTAGAAATGACCTCAATTCCATTAGAGGGCTTTCGTTCCCTTTTCAGTTAGGGATGGCCTCAAGTCAGTTAGAGGACTTAATATCTTTACAATCGTTAGTAAAGATTTTAGTAATTCTTATGCGTATCAATATCTAGATATTTTTATCAACAAAGCAATTGCAATTTTAAATAGTGTGAAATTCCAAATATAAAGTTTGAAGGTCTTTGAACTTTGCCCAGTACTCTTGCAAAGTTCTTTTGTATTCGTCCATCAAGGAGCCGTATTCTTTTAATCACATCTTAGAATACCATACCGCATCAGTGGACGGATGAAATTTAAATTTCACGAGATACCTTCGATAGGAGGAGCTCCTAGTCTCCTTATCCTGGCGTGTCAATATTTTCTCCGGTTCCAGCACTTCTTCATCACCCTTGATATTGGGAGGTTCTGATTGTTCCATTCTCTGCAAAATCTCAGGAGAAATTTCACTTCCCTTATAGGGTTTCAGTATTTTCACATTAAAAACTGGGTGCAAGTTAGTCCATTTCCCATATAAATATAAACGATAAGCATTCTCACCGACTTTGTCGTCAATTTGGAATGGACCATAATACCTAGGTGCTAGTTTTACATATCGATTACCCATCTTCCGCAGACGCTTTTTGGGAAGATGAATCCAAACCCATTGATCTTTTTTGTAAACAACCTTTTTTCGTTTCTTTGCAAGCTTGGAAGCCATCAATTCCTGGCTTTTTTGGATTCGTGCCTTTACCTCTTGCAAGATATCTGCAAAATCTGTAGTGGCTTCATCGAAAGCAGGTACTTCTCCTCCAAGCTTTGCAATTGGGGATTCCAAAGAATATCTGTATACTACTTCAAAAGGAGTTCTTTGGGTAACTGAGTGCACCGTGTTATTATAGGCAAACTCTAAGAGATAAAGATATTCTTCCCACTGGCTTTGCCTTTTGACAACATAAGATCTCAGCATATCTTCAATAACTCGATTTACAACTTCAGACTGGCCATCCGTTTGGGGATGGTATGCAGTGGAAAACTTCAAAGTCGTGCCTAAGTTTTTTATAAGTCCAGCCCAAAATTTGCTACAAAATAGGGGATCCCTATCCGTAATGATTGCATCCGGCATTCTTCAAGAAAATTTTGCTTGCTTGCAGAGCAATCATGCTGGATTTACAGGGAATAAAATGAACCTGCTTAGACAACCTGTCTACCACTGTCCAAATTTGATCATTCTTGTGGATAGTCTTTGGTAACCCTTGAATAAAATCCATGGTAATATGCTTCCATGGTTTTTCTGGAATAGGCAAAGGTTGTACTAGTCCGGCAGGCTTACCAGTAGAAGCTTTTATTTGTTGGCAAATAAGACATGCTTCAATATATTTTCTTACATCTCATTCAAGCTTTGGCCAAAAAAATCGTCGTTTAACAGTTGCCAAAGTAGCTTGAATTCCTCTATGACCGGAGTATGAAGGTTCATGACATTCCTGTATTGCCTTCAACCTATATGCTTGTGTGACGCAAGTACGATTTTGGTAGAATAATAACCCATTATGGATTCTGTATTCTGCCAAAGGGTTTCTTCCATCCTTTTGTACCTGCACATATGGAACGACAAAGGAGGGGTCGTTGACATATTCTTCTTTCATTGGTTCCAAGTCAACAATTTCTGCTACAGATATGGCTTGAATATTTATTCGGCTTAATGCATCTGCAACCTGGTTCTCCTTCCCAGGCTTATATTCAAGCTGCATCCCTTCAAAATCCTTTATAGTGTCAATGAACTTTAATTGCCACGCATTGATAATATCCTGCGTTTGTATATGTTTCAAGCTTTGCTGATCAAAACGAGCCACAAACTTGGATCCCATAAGATAATGCCTCCACTTCTTGAGTGCATGAACTAAGGCAATCAATTCCTTTTCATATGTGCTAATATTTTTGCTCCAAAGGCTTGAGCATTCGGCTGACATAGGCTAATGGATGTCCATCTTGCATAAGTATTGCACCGATAGCATTTCCACTTGCATCAGAACAAACTGTAAAAGGCTTATTGCAGTCAGGTAGCACTAATCCCGGTTCAGTCGCCATGTTCTCCTTCAGAGTTCGGAAAGCTTCCTCGGCTTCCGAATTCCAGATAAAGGGTGTATCCTTTTTTAGAAACTTACTAAGAGGAAGGGTTACTTTTGCAAAATCCTTCACAAATCTTCGATAGTAACTGCATAACTGCATAAAAGAACGTAAATCCTTGGGATTTTCAGGACGAGGCCAATCAATGATAACCCTAATCTTTTCGGGATCCATCCGTATGCCTTCTTTGGATATAATATGGCCCAAGTATCCAACTTCTTGCATAAAGAAGCTGCTTTTGGACTCATTAACAAACAGCTTATTTTGCCTCAAAAGGTCAAAAACCTGCTGAAGGTGTTGCTTGTGCTCCTATTTAGTTCTACTATATATAAATATATCGTCAAAGAAGAACACTTTTTCCTAGTACGGGTGCTAGAACTCTCCCCATGAGACGACAGAAAGTTGCCGAAGCATTGGTTAGACCAAAAGGCATTACACGAAACTCATAGTGACCAAAAGTTGCTATGAACGCCGTCTTACCAATGTCCTTTATTCGGATTTGATGATATCCTGATTTCAAATCAATTTTGCTAAATATGCAGGCACCTCGTAATTCATCAAATAAATCGTCAGCCCTGGGTACTGGAAATTTATCCTTAACAGTCAGCTTATTGAGAGCTCTATAATCCACGCACATCCGATATCCCTTATCTTTCTTTTTGATAAGAATGACGGGTGCGCCAAAAGGTGAACAGCTTGGCCGTATTAGCTGTCGATCTAACATTTCTGTTATCTGTTTTTCAAGCTCTATTTTCTCGAAATGACTGACTCGATAAGGTGCCCTGTTTGGAGGTTTGGCATTTTCTTGCAACTGTATTGCATGGTCCTCAGGACGATGAGGAGGTAAATCTAAAGTTTCCTCATCCTTGAAGAGATAGTCAAATTGCCTGAGAAAACGGTACAACTCGAGAGGCACCTGTGATGGCGGATCAGAGTTTCTCAAGTAAATAAAGTACGATTCAGCTTCACTCTATACTAGCTTCTTAGCTTCAGAGTATGTCAGCAGGGGTTCAGCTTGAGATGTGGAATCTGTACACAGCTTCAAAGGTTGCCCTTCAACCGTTATAGTTACTGTCTTTTCCCGGTAATTAGGTCGGGCATCAAACTGCTCTCGCCATCCAGTTCCTTAGGACCTTTCAAACCCTGCACAACTGTGATTTTCATTTGCAAATCACAAATAGGTAATCCTAGTTTATACACCAAGTCCTGGGAGATGAAATCATGTGTTGAACCATCGTCAAGTAAAACAGTCACATCTTGACCTTTTACTGAACCTTTCATTTTAACAACCATGCTTCTGAAGGCCCTGTATCGTCTTCTGACAGATTTTTTAGGTATGCAATTTGCAGTCTCCCTTTTTCTTGTTCAATAGCTGCAAGCTTTCCTTTATTCCTTTTTTCCCCTTCCCTAGAAGTTTCTGGTCTGTCTTCTACATGGTGCGATTGAGCAACTTGCCTTTCCTTAGGCGGCGGCTCTTTGAACTGTACTTTCTTTGTCTGCCGGAGCTGTATTCTTTGAGCAGTTAGATTGATAATGCGGACCTCCACAATTTTAAAATCCAGTCTTTGGCCCTTTACTCTGTTCCTGTTTGGCCATCTGTCCACTATTAGAGCGTTTTCCATTCCTCCCATTGAACCTGGTCTTACACTCTTTACGGCCCCTTTTATTTTTCTTATCTCTTCTATTTTCAAATTTTTCTCGCTTTGGTCTTTTCTGTTCACGAGAAGGCGCTCCTTTCCATATAACTAACTTACGAGTCTTGGGGTTCAGTTTTCGTTCTGCAGCTCCTGCTTTCTTAATTGCATCTTCCATGCTAACTGGTTCAATAAGATCTAGCTCTGCAAATATTTCCTCCCTTAATCCGTTCACAAACTTTCTTAAAAGTTCGTGTTCACTCAAGTTTCTAACTTGTGAACCCAGATGGCTAAATTTCATGTAATATTCGGACACTGTTTCTCCTTCATCCTGTTTAACAAGGTCCCATTCTTTTTGCAATATCCTGTAATAGTTTGCAGGCAAGTAATGGGCTTCGAATGCACTTCGAAAAGCTGTCAATGAGTTAACCTCAGGCTGCATCAATCTGCGACCTTGCCACCAAACTTGAGCTTGTTCATCTATGTCCATGGCTTGCAGTTTCTCTTGTTCAGTCGCATTAACTCTCTCAAAGAACTTTTCCCAAATCCCCAAGAAACTTATTACCTGCATGGGCTTAACAGATACTCCGCCAGTGAAGTATGGCATATCAACTTTTTCCAACCATTTAGGAGCCTTATCCCTTTTAGTTGGAATATCAGTTTCAGTAGTCATCAGAGGCTCTGGGTTGGCAGTCACTGGCGGCGGATTTTCAAGTGGTAGTGGATGAGCAGGTGGAGGGTCTCTGGGTAATGGAGGTGGTTGAACATTACTGGGTAGGAATCCATAAAGTAGAGCAATCTGCTCTAGTTTGTACTGATAATCTTTTGGGGATGTAGGCTGTGGCAGTGCTATCTAAAATCAGCAGTTCTTAACGCCTGCTGATATTGCTCTTCAGAGATACTGTAACTGTGTGCCATCGTCACAGGTTCAAGAGCAGGCTGGCTCTGATACCAAATTGATACAACAAAAGAAATCTATAGTATTTAAAACTACAGAAACCAATCAAACAAAATAGCTCTTCAATCTTTAGAAGATTTGTATCCACCCAATCGGGCTCGGGCTGTCAGCAAGAAGCCGTTATCTTGCTCAAGCACTGCAATCGGGATTTCTATCTCTGAGGATAAACTCAACCAATGATTACTATGTCAGGCAGAGGATTCACTCAAGCTCTCAGCCGGACTTCCACTCTAGATTGAAAGAAGACAGTTGTTTTATAGGCTTGGTATGAGCTATTTCCGGATATCCCTTTATGGGTCGCAAATATCTAACTAAAAGGTAAAAGATCTCAGATAACTAAAGATCGGCCAAAAATATCTGTGGCTCGACCTTTAACAGAGTCGGATCGGTCCCTTTTTGTGCTGTTTCGGAAGATCTGTTAAGATCTCAGGGTATTTTTTGCTGACGGGTCCGCGACCCGTTATCAGCCACCTTTTAACATTTTAGTTTTATAACGCCAATGGTTTTATAGCTTTAAGCTAAATTAAACTACCAAACCTTGACCCTAAAGACATAAGGGAAGATGAGCTACCACTAAATAAGTTACTAGCCTTTGAAATATGGATTCCCGATGCGTGAACCCGAACCGCTCCCCCAAGCCATCCAAAGCCTAAAACCCACTGGCTGTCATTGGATGCAAAAAATAAAATGAGAATAAATAAAAAGAACATCCATCGCGGTAACAGCCTAGTGGTCAAGCTACTGGTAGTGGGTGACCCCCATCCAAAGCTGAAAACCCGCTGGCTGTCATCGGATGCAAAGATAAAATGAAATAAATGAAAAGAATATACATCGCGGTTACAGCCTAGTGGTCAAGCCCTCGGTAATGGGCAATCCCCATCCAGGCCCAAAACCCACTGGCTATCATCAGATGCCAAAAGAAGAGGGCATAGACAATAATGGAAATCCCATGGTGGTCGGTTATAGCATCTATCTATCCTACGGGCACAAAACAGATGGCAATAGTGCAGGTTCAACTTCTGCATGTTCTCTCACATCTCAAGCATGTCCAGAACTTAGCACAAAACTTCTTTTGCAGCGGGTTGGACAAAAGAAATGTTCGCGGCGGCCGCCGCGATAAATTTCTTGTAGTATCCAATTAGCATTTTTTATCTTGGCCATGCACGCCAAACAATGAAATAAAAAAATGAGAACACACCCTCGGGCCACTAGATGGCAACCCTCTATGCGCAGCACCTTGTTTTATATTCTACCGTGAAAAACATGCTTTGTCCACTTCTCAATCTTCTCTCCATCTTTTTCCAGCAACTTGTTCATATGATCCAAAATTGGTTCGAAATTGAGTCCTTAAATTTGCACAATTCCAACACTAAATTATTCTTTGGTAGCCACCATCTCTACAGGGACATTTGCATTTTCCTTCTCCAGTTCCAACAGACTCATGAAAGAAATTCCCAAAAGTCAACAAGTTTTCTTCACATTCCTTTTTCTCTTTCCTTCTATCATTACTGACTACATGATCGTGTGTTGAACCCAATCTGCTAGTCAATTTTTTTTTCATGATTTTGACATAAATGACAATTCTTTTGCAAGAGCCTCTATTTCATATAGCCAAGACTCCAATGTGAGACTTGTAATAGAATTATTGCGCTTGTCTGTTCCTATCATGATCAATTTTTCTCTGTCTAGACTGCTTGCGACCCCCACCCAATATCCGTCCCTTTCAACCATTGAAATCAAACTACTGCTAGCAGTGATCCTACCTGCATTTCAACTACAGACCTTAACCAAGTTGTATGCTTTAGATCAATCATAGTAAACATGAAAAATGCCATTTAGTAGAGGCATCTCTATTCCCCACATGTTCCTCTAATTTAAGGCAACGATGCTAATCACACAAAACTTGGCAAGATTTGCAAGTGATGTAATGCTGACGATATCTTAATAGATTGCCACGTATGTTCTGACGTGGCACTGCGTGTCCGAAAGGACCGTTGCTAACAATTTCAAATTTTGGGAAAAGCAAATCCGGCATGCTCTGCATTCTGCGTTCCTCCACCCAAATTAGAGCGCTGCTTCTCTCTTCAATCCTATATTCTCGCCGGACCTTCCAGCCCAGCTAAGATCGAACACCCATTTTTTATATTCTTCAAATTCAAGCTAACAGGAAGAAAATGCAAGCTTGGATACTTGTATTTTGATCCACATTTCTTTCGAATATTATTCCGTTTGCCCACGTCGGTCAAGAATATTTCTTCTTCTTCTAATGCACGGAAATTGAAGAGTTTAATGTTATACACTCTCTGATTTTAGCTTTGGGCGGCAGTTAATCAGCACCCTATGGCTGTCGTGGAAGGGCAAACGGCTGTTTGTAGAGCGCATGATGATCTGATAATAGATCTGAAGTACGAATTTTCGGCTCCGAGGTTCTATGATTTTTTGGCAGTTGAGACCCTTGCAGATGTAGTACAAGCAGAACGTTGGTTTGAAACCGCCCCGGCATATGAGCCATCTCGTAAGTTTTCTCATTATTTCAAAGAAATCTCTATGTTGGCTGGCATAAATCTGTACCTTGGAATAATAGTCTGTCTAGCTCATTCTAGTAATCTTACTGACTAGCTCATTTTCGCCAGCCAATGTGGCCGGGAAAGAGAATTTGAACAGCTTTCAGATCGCAAGTGCCATACTGCATAAAGAAGGGAACAAGGAGAAGGTAACATTTTGTTGGTCCCGGAAAGTTTGATTAGGCCTAATTTCTTCTGTTCTCTATTTACGACCTTTCCCTTCTCTAGATCAACATCATTATACAAATGAATATCCTTCTTACTTAACATCATAATAACTTAACAGGATTTCATGTACGAGATTTGAATATGTCATAGATTTAAAAGCCAATCTACATTTTCTTGATCACTGCTGCTAATGATCTGTATATTTTGCAAACTGCAGCTTCTTGATATGTATGTCTCACCAAAGCATCTGCCACGAAAAGAATTTGTCAAAAGGTGCGTCAGATATATTATTCTTACCAACCAAAGTGGACTCATGGGCTTCTTCCATTGCAGGAAATCAATGTCATCTGCTTTGTTGGATATAGAGAGTAATGCTCAGAATGGTGCAGTCACAACTGACTTCAAAGCCCCTGGTAATTCTTTGTTTCTAACATGACTTCTGTGAAGCACATCCATCCATGATATGATAATGAGAATTTTTTTTTTGCAGTTGTATCTTTAACATGCACAATGACCATTGAGTCCACTGTTCTAGAAGATCAGGTCCTTTCCACTAGAAAAATTGAAGAAGATGAATCAGCACAACTCAAGGAACCAAGAAAGGTGGAAAGCGACACTTCTAAAGAGAATAGTTTGGACAACCAGGACATTGGTGTTCTTGCCACTTTGGAAAGCACTGGTAATTGTTATTTGGTACCACAAGCTGAAAATGGAGAAGCAAGGCCAGACAGGAACTGCAGCTTTGTTATGGATAATAACATACCCGTTGTTATGAGGGTTCAAAATGGACATAGTTTCAATTCTAAGAAACGCCTACATTCTGAAGCCTGGAAGACCGAGGACCACTGCAAAACAAATGCTTCAGTGTCTGCTGCATATAAATCCACCAGGTTATCCTCAACTTTGTAGAATGCAGAAATCATTTTGAACGGAATATTTATGGGGCATCCTTACATATATATACAGGCAGAAAAGGAATGGCACAATACGATCAAAGCAGAAACGAAGCATACCAGTAGCATTAACAAACAAAGATAGCATGCCAGATTGTCAGGCTAAGAAGAAGCAGAAACTCGATGGAGGTCTCCATGTAAAAGTAAAAATTTATTTCTTGAAATAGATTTTGCACATGAACTTGCAGAATTGATGATTATAGCATTTGTTCATACCAGATACATCATACGAAGGACGTAACTTTGAAATCTGAACCATCTTGTTCTTCTGGAACTGCCGGATGCCAAAATTTAAGTCACAAGCATGCTTGTTGTCTCAAAGACACAACCAAATCCTTGGTAAAGTTTAAGGAATTCCATAGCATGATAAGTTTTGATGATCTATCTGCTTTTATATCCACTTCAATCTTATGTTTTTTAATGCCTGTTCAGGCACTGTCTCCATCTTCACCATTCCTCTCACTAGCAGAAAAAATTCGAAAATTTCAGACAAAAACACCAGAGCGGTTCCGATTTCGTCCTCTGCGACAGGTTCGCCAAGTTTCCCCAAATGACATCAGTGTTCTTTCATCTTGGCTGACTAGCTTTGAATATTTTAGGGTGAACTACCTAAGCTGAAGCTCACGAGGCCAAAGGAGCCAGAACTTGTAACATCTTACAGAGCTCGTCCTACAAGGTAGATAAAGTTTTTACTTTTGTGCCTTTGCACCTTTAGGAAACAGGCATCACTTTATTTGTCATATGATCAGGGTAAAAAGCACAGCCGAGATCGAGGAAGAAATGTTAGCAAAATTGCCTAAGTTCAAAGCTCGCCCTCTAAATAAAAAGGTTATTGATTTTGGCTTTTTACTATCTTGTTTACTTGATCTCTCAATGCTTATGGGATGGGGGTGTATGGACATGCAGATGTTTGAAGCTCCAAAGCTGGCAACCTTACAAAAGTGCCCCTTACAATTGCCACAATTTCAGGTACAAATACATTGGTGATTATCCTGAGGTTTTCCTATATAAATTGGATTTTACCCATATCAGGAGTTCCATCTGAGAACCATGGAACGTGCAACATTGCATCAAACTGCCAGAGATATTGACTCATCTATGGTAACTCACATTCACGAAATCCTGAACTTATGTCAAGATTTCATGACTAACTCCTTGTGTCTGATTTTTTATTACAGTCTTCAAGGAAGCGGCAGAGACGCAAGTCAGATCCTGGACATAGTCCCAGTCAAATACATACACCCTTTCTTCATACAGCCATGCGTGCAAGACCTACAAAGTACTCTCTTATATTTGCCTGTTTAAAATACCCCATTCTTGTAGGCTTTGTCTACATCTATATGGAATGGACTTACTGCAGAGTCAAAAGTTCAGAGGAATTGGAAAAGGAGGAGCTTGAAAAGATTCCAAAGTTCAAGGCACGTCCGCTTAATAAAAAGGTTAGGAGTAAATTGTTTCTTTGAAATATTAAGTGGAATGGGGATTTTACATGACTATAATGCTTCATACACTTTCAGATATTTGAAAGCAGAGGTGACTTGGGCATATTTAGGAACCAGAAACGTCAAGCTACAAGACCAATGGTAACAAAATAAATTTCTCTCAAGGTCTTAACTAAAATTTGACAATCTTTCTGAACCTTTAGGAATTCCATTTTGCAACTGATGAGCGAATACACCAACATGTAGCCCCTCCAAAACAGTTCAGACGGGTAAATTGGCAATGCCTATTTAGCAAGTTATTGCGTTGCTTTCATATGGTTTTGATATGGAAAGAAATAATTTCTGACATCAACTTAGTGGCATAAAATTAAAGGGCGTTGATGATTCTTAGTATTTTACATGGACAGGGCGGTACAGTTTTTTATTTCTTTTAGGAGATTCCTGATAATCAGTATAAATTGTTTGTTTCCTTGACTAATTTCTTTTACACTTTAAAAATCATCACCAAACTTTCTTGCTTGTGAATGTATAGCTGTCTCTAGACTCACATCCAAACCAACAGAAACATGCCCATGGGCTGACGATACCACAGCCTTTTCATCTATTAACTGAGGTACACCTTCACTGCTTAACTTGGAGTCGCCAATGCCTGATATTTACTTCTTTCAAACAAATTGAGCAGGATCGTGGTATGGTGAAGGAAATGAAGTTCTTACAGGAGGTTCTAGAACACAAATTGGCAGAAAAAGAGGCGAGAATTCCTAAGGCCAATCTTCTTCCTTACACTACAGATTATCCAGTGGTTAGTGCAATACTTGGTTCATTCACTTTTGATATGTTTTTGCTTGCATACCTTTATTACAGTCCATCTGCAATTTTGATGACTGTTGTGACTGCCAGATTCCACCAAAACCGAATCCAAAGGAATGCACAAGACCCGAGCCATTTCAGTTAGAAAGTATGCTAAGACATGAGCAGGAGCTTCAACGAATAGCTCAAGAACGAGTTCTCGCACAACAAATGGAAGCACAAATGAGGGAATTCCATGCGCAACCAATTCTTTGCGAGTCAGTCCTGTTACATTATACCCCTGGATATCTCGTATTTACTTTTCTTTGGCTAATGGAAGTATTTCTGGTGCTTGTCTTCAGTGTACCTGTTTTTGTCCCAGAGAGAGCCAGGAAGCCTCTTACAGAAATTCAGGAATTCTCCTTCTTAGTGGATGATCGTGCTATGAAACGTGCAGAATTTGACAGAAAAGTATACCATCTGACGACAACTATATAGCTATAAAAACTCCATGTCTCATTAACTTATCCTTTATGATGCAGATGATGGAGAAACAGAACATGTACAAGCAGATGAAAGAGGAAATGGAGTCGCTCAGAAAGGTAAAATTTTAAAAAGGGAACTACTGCCTACATTATTTCTCTCTCTTTTTTTTTTCCGTTTTACATAATCCTTTGTGCCCTTCGATCCCAGGAAGAAGAAGAAAGGCAGGTGAAATGCTTGCGCAAGGAGATGATACCTCAAGCTCGCCCCATGCCCTTCTTCGATAGGCCCTTTATTCCTCAGAGGTAACAAATTAGTTGGATCGTTACTATCATACGTATTGTATACCTGCTGGTGATCAAAACCCATTATTTGATGATTATAGATCTTCGAAGGAGACTACAAAACCTGTTTCTCCCAGGCTGAGAGTTAATTCCCGAAGAGAAAGAAGACAATCACTTACTTTCTCTGTTCAAAAGAAAATTCACATGAGATGAGATGATTTTCTTGAAGGTGACAAAATAAATCAGTGTACAAAAGAAGGAAATTCGAAGTCACAGCCGACCACATCAGTCATTTTTTTATGACTTTTATTTTGTATAGGATTCTAATGTGCCAAGGTCGGATTGGCATTGCTTTGTTGAATGCATGATTTTCCCATAGAACATATAAGAAATAAGAAATTTTATTGGAATAGGACAGATCTAAAGATGATTTTTATGTGAATGTTCGATATTGTGACAGAAATTTCTATGTATGCAACTCTACCCACCAACATTTGAAAAGCAACATTGAACATTGGCTTGCCTTTGATAACAACAGATGGGCCAATGTATACACATTATATTACCATTTAGGGGTTTTGTACGATGTGAAACCCACGATGATAGCAACAACATTAGTTGCCATTGTTGCGTAGTCTATTGCAAGCTCTTGAGCTCTCTTCATCACATTATTTGCACTGGCTTTAGTGCCAGTTCAAGATCATTAGGCTCTTTAAAATGTCTAACAATAAGAACTTTCATAGCATGATGCTCTACTAATGCATACAATAACAAAGAGGGAGCTATCACAATACCTTGTTTTGATTGACTTCCCAAGAGTAGCTTTGCCTAGTAAAATCTAGCAGATCATGAACCAAATAAATAAGCCAACCTTAAATTGTAGATGTTAAGCAATCTCTGCACCATGTTCTGCCAAGAGAGCCACAATTTTAAAGAATCTTTTTTGCAAAGAAGGACAAGTTCCTAGGTCTTGATGTGGTCTGCGAGTTGAGTTTTATTAGAAGATGTAATTCAACATATATGGGCAGCATATAAGGATCTGGAGGTGTCCAGTTCTATTAATAGAGTACTGCCCATTGCATTGCTGCCTAAACCTAAGAATCCTTCATCAATATGGAGGTCTATTACTTTATGGTTGTCAATATGGTTGTCGATGGTTTATAAGATTATGAAAAAGGTATTGGCACGTAGGATAAGTCCCATACTGGCACAAATGGTGGATAAGTCTCAGGTTGGTTCTCTCTCTAGGTGCAATGTTCTGCACAATGTAATGGCAGCTTATGAAGGGCTCTACGCGATACGATGAAAGATGGTTTATGCCATTGAACCTTAAAAAACATTTGAGTGGTTGTGGGAGAGGGATTTTACTATGTGTTGCCGTACGTATATGTAATGCTCTATATAAGCTTGATTAGTTCTAAAATCGTAAATTTAAGGGAAGGGATATAAAAGAACATGAAGTTTAAGATTATATGTGTTATAAAGCTAGTAGTATAATTAAGAAAGTATTATGGAGTAAATCAAAGTTAGGAATATAGAATTTAAGAAAAATATAAAATTGTACCTGGGAGGCAAGGGGTTGGGGTTTGCATTGTTGGTAGACATCCTTATGAGGGGTAGTTTTGTCCAACCTCAGGAATGCAAATGACGTATACCTACAATATAAAGATACCTCACGGTCAAGTGAACCCTAGAGAGGGTGGCTTATCTTACATTGGATATTGCTAAGGCATACGACAGTGTGAGATGGAGTTTTCATCGTGCGGTCATGTTAGCTTTTGGCTGTGGTGCTCCCTTTATAGCTTGAGTTTAAGTTTTTTTGTTCATTGGTTAACGTTGTTTTTTTGTCAAATTTTTATGTTGGTCACGATATTCAGCAAGGCTGTCCACTTGCTCCAATTCTATTTACTTTGGTTAAGATTTGACTCAGTTGGTTCTGGCTGTGGGTGTTTTCCTTGATTGCTTGCAACTAGATTCTGGTATGCTACAGGAGTCAGAGGTGAACCTTAGGCATACATTTTTATTGTTTTAAAATTTTTGTGTCCTCAGGTTCTTTGGTGAACTGGAACAAGAGCCGATATATTTGCAAAATATTCCTTGTGACAAGGCCTTGGGAATTCCTCTTGGAATAGATGCCAACAAATGAACACGGTGAATTCTGTGCTAGATCACCTGGTAGTTCATACGGTGAAAGGGACACGCTTATCCATGGCAAGTTGTTGGTAGGTTGTTCGTTTAGTTCTAATAAGTACTCCCACATTTAGTAGCTCCTTGTGAATGCAATTGATCGGAAGGTGGTCTGGGTGTGTTGGATTTAGGGGCTCATGGGCGATTCTTAATGTTACAACAACTTTATAATGGTGGCTAAGGCTGGCACGAACATTTCTCTAGTTCCAACCCTGTTAGGTTCCAAGTCGTGCTAACTGCAAATGAATAAAACAACATCCAATGCAATGAAAACAAATGACATCATCTCTTAGAAAAGAAACTTTGCTAAAATAACATAGATAGCAATATGAAAGAAGTAAATGGAGAAAGAGTTTATAAAGGTCAAAGTATGTGCAATGCACATACAACACCAACATTTGCTCTATAGTAATAAGGTATACTGTATATTTCTTGGTTAGATAATTGTGAGTCTATAGAGCTTGATTCTAGTTATCTTCTACTCATGAATTGACATCATACAAAGGATTACACTTATAATGACCATAGATGTATAGTGACAACATTTGTTTTTCCTTTTTATTTTATTTGCATCTTAGTTTTTGCAGCATCCCACAAAATCATGGATACATATTGATCATAGGATAAGATAAGATAAGATAGGAAGAAAGGGTGTCCCAATACTGACACAAGCTATAATCATGCTAGTAGAATCTACTAAAGCCCAAAACAAGTGGGTTTTCCGTGACCAATAATGAATCTCTGCGTGAAAACAATTATTTTGCATTGCATAGAGTGCTCTCCAGCCAACAGTCACATGCTTGCTAATACGCTGTTCCCAAAGTATGTTCTTACAGAACTCTACACCAAGATACTTGTAGTACAACTTCAACTTTGTGACTATCATAGTGCAAATTTGGAACAGTATGCCGAGAAGATTGAACTACCAAGAGCTTGGTCTTTTGGAGATTAACACACAGGCTTGTGTTCTCACAAAAACTGTATAGAGCGTGTAAATGTTATTGTATAGTAGCAGCGGTATGTGCCATAAGCGAAACGTCATCAGTATACATAAGTTGCCTGATGATATAGTGTGCTAAATGTGGGCCTCCGCCACCATGGTGATCAAGCCATTCTTCCAACTGATCAATGTACAAGTCAAAGGGTGTAGGAGATAGAGGGCAACCCTGACGTATTCCAATATTGCTAGTGATTTGGGTACCAAATGCTAGAAACTTACCAAAGACCCTTTCATAGAGCCGATAAACTGCATTTTGAAGGTCTTGTAGAACCCCTAGTGTTGTTTCAAGCTTCGGCTATGTTCAATAAGCATGCACAATGTAAAAATATGGTCTGGTCTATCGTAGAATGGCCTGGATGAAAGCCTGCGTGTTCTACAGCATGTACACCAGTATGTTCAGCCCGTGATGTCAATTGCTTCTCAATATAATACTGGATAGAAGCTTGGAATGATCATGCGATAATTCGAAATGTCATTTTTATCACCTGCCTTGTGAATTGGTACGATCGTACTGATGATAATACTGGATAGAAGCTTGGAATGATCATGCAATAATTCGAAGTGTCATTTTTATCACCTGCCTTCTAGCAATAGTGATGATTGGAAGCAATAGCGGACCCACCCATTTAAGCAATTCTACTTGCAAACGTTGAAGATCAAGAGACTTGCCATTGGATAGATGTCACAGACCTCCTTTGACCTCCTCTGTGAATTGAAGAAGATTACCTACTAAAGGAGGCACATAATTAAGAATCCCAGGATGTCGCTTCTATATTAACGAATAACTCTATTATGTCAGCACGTTCCTTCCAAACATCCTTGAGACATAAGAACTGAGGAGATTTGGAGGTGTATTAAAGAGCTTTGATAACATGGAACCTGAAATGTTATATTTGTTTCTTAAATGTTTAAATGTATCTCTGGCTCAATCTTAGGGTCAAGACAACTCAAACAGACTTTGTGCATCGAGGAGTTCCATACCACCTTCCTGTCTCAATGTGCAAATGATAAGAGGAAGTTCGTAGCCGAGAAATCAGGATTCTATTTTTCCTGTTAATATTAGATAGCGGGTAAGATTGTTCTCCATATGCAGCCATCCATATTATACCACATGATATGCATGGCTAGCCTCCTTGTTTTTTAGGCAATTGTTTTCTATCATGTTTGGTACACATGAACCACCTCTTTGTTTGGAAGGTTTTATGTTGCATGGCACGCGTGGCCAACCTTCCTGTTTCTCGTGTTGCAACCTTCCTGTTTCTCGTGTTGCATGCGTGAATAACCCCTATGTATTGATAGGTTTTCTTAACGCATGGGGATGCTGCCTTCTTGTTTCTTTAGGAGATTCAAAGTCAAAATGATGACTTATATGATTTCGAGTGACATTTATATAAGCTGATTTTGTTCCAGGAGTGTACCTCTCTTGTTGTTCCTTATGCACCGTCTTCTTCATATATAACATTCATTGATGGCTCGAGGCTATTTTTGGGAGGCCACATCGAAGTTATGTCAATTGGACTTTTTTCTCGACCCCGAAGGGTGGTGATAAACTTTTGCAAGGCGCCTCCTCTATTGTCTTTCCTACTCTATTGCCTTTCCCATTAGGATCTTTTCAAAAGTACTCGATTGGTATGATGAATGACATTCCCTTTTATGGTCCGGATGTCGGCATGAGTCTCTTAATAGAAATAGTATTATTAAGAGATGTTGAAGTCAATATGGATTATCAAGAGATCTTGACATCAAAATTTCATCAAGTGTACAATTGGATTTAATTTTATTTTAAAGTTTTTATTCCTTTATAAAGAGCCTTCAAGATTCTTCAACTTGAAACGTATCATTGTTTTTTCATAATCACTTTTTACAATCTACTAGTGAACAAAATGTTTTCGGCATAGGATTCATGTTGCTTGAACCTTGGAGATGTTGGTTTAGTCGATAGAGGTAAAAATGGGTAGTCTGTGTAGCCAATCACAGGATCTTGAGTATAAAATGTAGATCTGTCGTATGTGTTCAATGGAGCATTGAGAGCAAATCGAAGTGGTAGATCAGGGTTTGATATGAACAATCTTCCATATGAGACCAAGTCAGCATAACCTGATTGTACAGCTTCAATGCCGCTATTTCTAGTATGTCCACCAGAGCACATCAAGGTACCTTTGTATGCATCTCTAATAAATTGGCAATTGATGGTTTTAGAGACAATTCCCTTTGCAGTGTAGCGAGGCTCGGTAACATGAAGATATGCAAGCTTGAAAGCATTAAGTTGGTTGACAAGGTAGAGTCCAAGGTTAATTGGATTAGTATCCGTGGCACCAAGGTGATCAATTATAGGTGAGATCCTGATGGCAGTACGGTCAGCTCCAATCTCACGAACAATAGCAAATAGTATTTGGAGGGCGAGTCTACATCTATTTTCTATGGAGCCACCATATTCGTCTGTTCTGTCATTGATACCATTCTTGAAGAATTGATCGAGAAGGTAACCATGGCCGGCATGGATTTCAACACCATCAAAGCCTGCATGAGGATAATAATTGGATCAATATAAAGAGTTTTTATTTTTTTATTTTTTATTTTTGAGGACAATATATATACTTAATCAAAAAAGGTGTTTTTATTATATTAATTTTATTATGAAGGACCATAGACCAAGAAAAAAGTGTTTGTTTTTAATATTACCTGCCAATCTAGCATTTCGCGCTGCTATTGTGTATTGCAAAATAATGGTTTGGATTTCTTCGATAGACAAAGCCCTAGGAGGAGTGAATGGGCCGTGGGAGCCATCCGGCATTCTGATGCGCCATCCCTCCGGAATCCGAGAGCTTGTGGACGAAACCGGTCTTCCTTGATTAGGCTGATAACCTGCAAATTTACAGCGAAAACGGTGAATACAGAGGTAAGCTTTTAGCAGTTTTTAACACAAAATTAGAAATTTTCAACTCACATTCATGAGATGCCCTTCCTACATGCCATAACTGGCAAAATATGATGCCTCCTTTTCTGTGCACTGCATCCACAACAGGCTTCCAGGCCTGGACCTGCTCGGCTGTATATATACCTGGCGCATGAGGAAATCTGCATAGAAAATATATATGTCTTGGATTAATAAACCTAAAAATCTGCCTCTGAGCTTTTTTGTTAAGTTCATGGATGTGGAACATACCCTATGGCTTCTTGGGAGATAGCAACCCCCTCTGTAATGAGAAAACCTCCTTTTGACGCCCTTTGGGAGTAATATGTAACATGGGCTTCCTGAGGTATGTTGTTAATAGCTCTGCATCTAGTTACAGGCGCAAGGACTACTCTGTGTGTAAGTGTAAATCTTCCCAGTTTGCAAGGAAAAAACAGTGCATTGTTGGCGCTGCTGCTGGATGCTTCATTCTCCATTTTTGTAAGGAAATCCTCTCGATTTGTTTCTCTTTGCAGTATAGACTGAGCTGGGATCTAGATATATGTATAGCGCAATGAGTATCGAAATATTTCTCTGCTATATAAGTTATGCTTCAAATCTTCCTTGGACACTGCGTCCAGCAGAGTCCATATATATAGCAGCTAATGAAGCGGGAAGGGAGGTTTCAAACTTTGCTTGTTCAACAAACAAAAATTTCAAATTTGACTCTCCCAGTCTTGAAGAAACGCTATTCATATCATGAGGCGAAATATGATTGGTTGATAGAAACTTTTTAGGGCACTTGACATGTTCCTTTTGCAGATAACTCTTTGCACGAAATTACAAAAGGATGTTTCCTTTCATTTTTTGAGAACTTCTGAAGAATCTTCCTAGAAGTGCTTGGTTACTAGAAGCTTGATACCTTTTTAAGTACGCTTGAACGGTATAGATTCCCAGCCAGGTCCACATCCAATCCAAAGTAAAGACTGCTTTGCTTGCATGGTCAGGATAGCTCTTTGCTGACAACAATCCATTACTTGCCACGTTTTACATGTTTTAAGAGACATAGAATTGTCTTCTTCTGCCTATGAAAATATCCTCTTTACCCTTTATTTGATACCTAAACAGTGGTTTCAACTATTTAATCTTTCATAAGGCATTTGGAAAGGACTTTAGTTTATTGCTCAGCATGGAAAAATTAAATTCCTTAAAGCTGCATCATGATAAGATGGTCTTATATTATATTATATATGATGTTGTTCCTGATGCACTTGTATATGTTGTGCATAGATTTTATAATTAATTTATCAATTTGTATATGTTGTAACATAGATTTTATAATTAATTTATCAATCATCTATTTAGCAAACACAAATACAAGTATAGTTTTGAAGTGTAATTTCACATGAATGCTAGTATATCTTGACCAAATATCAACACTCAATCTTCGCGTTTATTTTCTTTGAGAAATTCTAAATGCAATTTATTGCCTATACGAAATTATAACTGCAATTCTTGAATGTGGTGGTTGCTTTTAGGATAGTGACCTTTCAATTTCAATGGCTGTTAATTGCCATAGAATATTTCAAATAGATAAAATGATACTTATCAACGTTTGTCAAACAAGACCATCTCTATCCTTAGAAATTGCTTGCTTCTATTATAATTTGCCAATGTTCTAGGGATCTGTATTTTAACGGGTATATCATCTTACTATATCATCTTACGTCCAAAGTCTCTAGACCCGTTGAAGGTTCTTCATCTAGTTTTGCTTAAAAAGTCTGTGTTTTTGTAAACACTTCAAAGGTGGGACCTAGTGTGGTGTTTTGTGGTCCATTCACTTAGGTTGCTTTTGTCTAAGGTCTTCCTCTTAGTTTGTTTATGGAATTGACATATGAAGTTGTGGGTATGAAAATTGGTTGTTGGCTCCGGTAACCATGTTCACTAGGTTGCATTTACTTAAGAGCTTCCTCCACCTCCTTTCACGTAGGTTAAATATTGTTCATTCTCCATGGTTAATTTTTTATTGGCTTCATTTGTTATGATAGGATTCAAAAGCAAGGTGCTAAGGCATTAAAGGTCACCAACGCTATATAAGGTGGTTGATTGCTATTGGGCACATGTCTATATGAGTGGAGTTCACGACATGTGTGTGAACATGCATATATGGGTCAAGATAGTTTTACCCCGAATTGGTTTTCTGGAGCAAAAAAAACCCAGCCTTCAGGATCTTTTGCCTGTCCCCTATGGAACTCGTTTTTGGGCACCTGTGTCAAGTGCCGCAGTTGATCTTTACGATCGCACGTGCCGGCAGAGATTGACTGCGGATTTTCATGTGTTGTGATAGGATTTAAAAGTCTATGTATCAAGGTGCTAAGTCTGTATCACCAACATGTATGAACATGCATATAGTTAGGGTCAAGATAGTTTTACCTCAGGTTGGTTTATTCCGAGTAAAAAAATAAAATAAAATCCACCTCTAAGATCCCTCGTATGTCCTCTATGGAGCCCTTTTTTTAGCCTCCTGTTTTGCGATACTCGACATGTGTCAGGCGTCGCAGTTGATCTCTGCCATCGCAAGCGCTGGATCATTTTGGTCATCCAAATAGATACCCCATTCCGAGGTACCCTAATGCAATACTGATCCCCGTGTCTCCAGCCAAAAAACTTTACCCTCTGGGACTGTCCCCTTAGATATCTCGGATTTTGAGAATGTAATGTTATCCCCTTGCATCGAGATCCAATGTTATATCTCGGAATACGGGATCTGCAAGCGATTTTGTCCAACAGGATCTAGAACGGAAGACCTGGGAGTAGGGAAACATCTCCCTTCGACAGGAACCCTTCCCATACGATTCCAGAAATAGGTTATCATGAGGTAGATGTCCTAGTGGCCAGATTGTGCATCTCATGATAACACCTGACAGGAAAGCATTTCCTACAATTTCGGAAAGACGTTTTCCTGAGGTTGCGTTTCTGGAGGACGGGATCAAAAAGTGTGTAATTCTGACGGAGGGAACGACACTCCATCCAATTGATAATCGAGTCTAACACCCTAGGTTCCATCTTGGCCAAACACATTATATCAATTAGTGAATCCCAGGCGTTTGACTGATTCGGTGCACTTTGAGTCCATCCTTGCTATTTTAGACAGGTGATAGTTTCAATCCCAAACGTCCATAGCATCGTCGGCCTCTGCAGCAATAAGCCAGGATTAAGAACTTGCATTCCTAATTGGCTTTGGCACCGCTACCCGTTGCCTCCTCACTATGGCATTCTCCTCCCTTGATGCCTCAACGCCAAAAATCATTAGTGGCCATGGAATTCAAAGTGCAAAGGGAACATGTATGCGTAGCAATCTTTATGTGGTTGTTTATTTAGTATGAATAAGAACATGTGTCTACTTGTCACGTTGTAGCTCCATACAAGCATACGTGTTCAAGAGCCTCTAGACGATTTTATTGATCACATCAAACATTTATGGATCACCGAGGAGCATTTTGTTATTGTTTTTTATCCTGATGAGAAGTTGTCGCCACTACCCTCACTCTTTCCTACGCATAATTTCTACCTTTTTATATTGTCAGGGAACTCGGCGTTGTGCCTATGGTCAGCTACCCACTATTCTCCATAAACATTGTATTCCTTTGCTGTGATGAATGACAAGCCTATCTATCTGGTTTTCTGTGTTCATTACGAGTTCCTTTCTAGAATTTTTGTCATTGTGTTTCCATTTCCCATTTTCATTTATTTCATTTTGCAATTAAACATTGAATTACAAATACATATATGTTGTAACGGTGATCCACAGGGATATCATAGCTTTCTTCCGAGCATCAAGAGGGATTGTGAGTCTTGAATGTGTCACTGGAGTTTTGGCTGGAACCCATGAAAATAATACGAAGACTATATCAAGCGATATATCTGGATCACTGAGATTCTTCTTCCACTTCTTTGTTCAACAATATGTACCTTTCTTTGTTCTTTACATTGTTCAACTAGTGTACAAGGGACACCACCACTCCACTCGCACTTTATTCAGATTACGGTCATCTTTTAAATTTGAGATAGTGTATCCCGTCCACATAGAAAAGGTCTCTATCTCCTGTGTTTTAAAAGGACGAATTGATGACGAGTTAAATCTGTCTTTAGATCATAACTCTCCATGCCAAAATATTTAAGTCTATCTTTCCTTGGACTAGCATAACATTTATCAACAGAGGGAGGTGCCATTGACCTATGAATGCTACTAATGTCATCATTAACAATATCTGCGTCTACTAAGCTCTTCCACCTATCTTTAGGTAGCCAACCACCTTCAAGTTCATCACAACACTTCCCCCAGCAATTGATCCGGGGGGTATCACCAATGTAAGTCGTATGTACCATGTGCGTGGATGATAAGGGGTTTTTTCGTTGTCCAACGTATCATATACATATGAATAAAATAAAGTTATTTGATTTTGAATCCATATCCGTACAACTAGGAGTCGTCGTTAGATTCATAGTTTACCTACAAAAGTCGTTGAGTTATATGTTAACTTAGGATCATGAAAACCTTTTCAATACGTACTCATATTGAACAAATCATTCCTTAACTCTTTAGTTCACTTTAATCTATTATCCACAATTCATTTGCAATATTTATACGATACGATATGGGGTAAACAAAAGTTGGAACTAATAAAACGTATCATATGGGGTTTTCTTAGAGAACTTTCGTATACGAAGGGGTTTTTTTGGACCCTAGTAACACACATGGCATATCCATATATAGAGAGCTAACACCCTCGGGCAATTGATGCCCCTTTCTCCAATAATCTATCAGTGCATCTTTTGTGTCATCAGGTCTACTATTCCAATGCTTGATATAGTTATTGATGTCATCCCTTGTCCTTTCAAAATGCTCCACTTGAAAGTATGGCTTTAGGTCTTTTGGTTGACCCTTGGGTATCCTTGGTAAATTGTAGTTATTCTCATCCCGTCTCCAATTTATGATCCTCCAAGAGATCTCCAACAATTATCTTCAGGTCTCATCTTCCATTGAAATTTTGGAATCCCTTCCACGACATAGAATGTGAATAGTAGATGTCTAAAATGACCCTCAAGATCTAATGCATAATCATCTACAAAGGCCTTCCATCAGGCACTTCTTTATGTGAGCAACCCAATAGGAGGTGGAGAAGTGCATTGAGCAAAAAGTTCCATTCTTGTGATATGCACACCAAAATACCAGCCGATCTCATTGGGATAAAGTAACCCCGCCCTTTCAAGTTTTCGAGAAAAAACAATATTTACAATAATATTCTCGAATGGTATTCTCGAATGGGTGAGCATGCATCTCTCCCATGCATGCATGCATTGCATACATTTTCTGGGGCTCTGGTTCGTTTGGGATCGCTATTTCTTGTAGGTTCTTCATCGACTTCTCATCGGCGTTTTCTTCTTTCTCAGCAGTTCCCTTGACTCTCACCCACTCTCCCTTAATGTGTATATTATTGTAAATATTGTTTTTTTGTCGCATGGTACACGTGACCAGCCTCTCACTTTTTCGAGGTCTGTAACAGGCCCATGGTAGACCGCTTGAGTATTCGAACCTTGAATGTGCCTGTGGGGCGTTCCCGAGACACCGGCATAAATGGGTAGAAGCGACTACTCATAAACGTCTAGACGATTTTGTTTAGTTGGTTAAGGGCATGTCGGTTAGAAACGTTACAGTTGGTATCAGAGCATAGTTGGATCCTTGGATGTATGATAGCGAAGTCTAGATTCAAGTTGAGGTTGTTAGATTATGCTAATAGTATTCAATTGAATATATATAGAGATGACGGCCTTAGAGGAAGCGTGACAAATTGTTTTATGAAGGTATGTGAAATTGAGTACATGGTATTTCTATAATCTTGGTTGATTTTGCTAGAAAAATGTACTTCATCAAGGGGCTAACTTTGATGTAGGGTTGCCAATGTGTGCATAGCATGGAAGTGATGCTGGAGGGAGATTAAGTTACAGGTATTGCGTTTCACTTTGGTAACCACTCTTTATAGTGTAGATGTGATCTCGTAGTAGTATACTCTGGTGCAAGAAAATTTGGAATAAGCAGTGCATGATATATGATGCCTATGATATTCAGGGAAGGTTCATCTCACCATATCGGACGAATAAGATTTTTGATGTGATGTTAGGTGCATCCTTTTGAATCTAAATTTGAGAAAACCAAGTAGCATCCATATATTGATATCCAGTGGTAAAATAACAATAGGTTGCTAAGTTGATAGCATTCAGGCTATGGTTGAATAAGGTTACAACATGGTGGTTGTAAGACAAATTTTGAGAATGCTTAGATATGGTTATAAAATAAGATTGGCATGATAGTCGGATTGAAGCTCATGTGTAAATAACAGTAGTGTGACGTAGTAGGAAATGTCATGATTATGGTTCTACTTGAGGTCTATAAAGTTGTTGGCCCTAGGGTTATGGCTAGAATCGTCGGTGGTAGCCTTGAAAAAGTTCTTGGCCTTGAAAAAAAATCTTGGAGTATAAGAAAGCACTTAATGGAACAAAGTAGTCAAGTTAAGCATTTATATTTAGAGAATGATATCCACTTAAATTATGGCAGATTGAAGAATTGATTGGCCAAGATTGAACAATGTTATCCATCTTATGGATAATGAAGAAGAAGAAGATGAATAGAGGAATAACATATTTAATCGTGGTACTAGGCAAACCATGAAGTTGAACAAAAGAGTTGTCAGATAAAGCCCAGACATGAGATAAAGGCAGAGGGGAATGTACAGACATGGGGAAGTGCCATTTTTTTTTTTTTGAAAATCTTAGAATGTAATAGAAGAGTTGTAAGCACATCTAGTAATGGTGCTTCCATGTATCGTAATTATTTGGCATGCTAGAAGTGATTGTAGATTAATGAAGGGATGGTGATTGCATTACTTGATTAAGGATATAGTCAAAGGATTGAAGTTGTAACGAAATACATGAAGCAAAAGCTTCATTGAAATTAACGGCAATTGGTGCCTATAAAATCTTGTTGAAAGACTAACCAGTGTGATGGATAATATGTATAGAAGTAGGCTAAATATAGAGGTCAATTGTATAGCCTAGGATACTTCAATGTCATTGGATGAACTCGTAGAGGAATTCTCTGTACCATGGGCTATAATTCTTATGGGATCCCTTGTATGAACTTAAGTATGTTACCTAGCTATAAGATACCCAGACTGGGGGACTTGATTATGTATTTTGCTTGTTACTTTTTGGATTTGGCCACCCAAGAAGTCTCGAGAGATTATATATCTAGTTCGACCTGAGTATCTCTTTGGAATGGTGGGTTTTCTTTTTTCTATGGCACGTACCTTCTTTATGAAAAGTTGCATTAACTGCACGACGTTTATTATATTGAATTGAATATGTATGTTCCTCTTTTCCTTTTGTTGTTATTGATGCATAGAGTATACTCAATGTTATTAATATTTGAGTTAGTTCTAGACACCACTGTGGCTGCTGCTTTTGAGGGAGTGCATTGGGCTCGTAGGATGAGGCAGCCCTCTTGTTTTTCTTAAGCTGGACTTTGCCAAGGCTTATGACAGTGTCAGCTGGCAGTTCATGGCGGATATGATGCAGGCCTTTGGTTGTGGACCTAGTTTCAGGGAAACGGTTATGAAGCTGCACGTGTCTGCTAGGGCGACAGTGTGGTGTCAGGGTGAGACCTCTTCAATCTTCTCTGTGGGCCGAGGCATTAGGCAGGGATGTTCGTTGGCCCCCTTTCTGTTCAGTATAGTGGCAGAAGCTCTTTCGCAGCCTTTTCAAGTGGCAGTTGCTGACAATGTGGTGCAAGGTCTCCGCATGGGTGATGGGTCGCAACAGGTTTGCAGTCAATTTGCGGATGATACATTCCTCTTTCTTCATGCAGATGAGTCCAATCTCCAGGCATCCAAGAATATTTTGGATGCCTTTTCTTTAGCTTCAGGGTGCTTGCTTAACTGGCCGAAGTGCTCGGCCATGTGGGTACTGGAGGAATCTCCTCCTGCGTGGTTGAGTCAGTTTCCCTGGGCTCTTACACCGCCACACACAGCTGCCAAACTGTTAGGCATACCATTTGGCTTGGACATTAATGCTAGGGCAATTTGGGTGGAGATTTTACAGAATCTTAAGCAGCATCTGAACTGATAGAGGGGAAGTAAACTCATCATGGCTGGTAGGATTCTGGTAGCCAAGTCAGTGCTCTGTAGCACTCATGTTTACGCAGCCTCCTGTATACTTGCGCCAGAAAGTGTGGTCAAGGAGTTGGATGACACCATTCGCAATTTTGTTTGGGGATGAAATGAGGAGGGGCTGCTGAAGGTCGTGATGGTGGAAGTGTGTGCGCCCCGAAAGGCGGGGGCTTAGGTATGCTTGATGTGTCGTTGCACACGAAGGTTCCGTGTCGAATTCATCCGTTGTTGCACGAGCAACAATCCCCGTGTTTGGTTCTGTTAAGGCGAGCCGCCGCCACTCTATTGTGTTTAGGAAAAGGCAATTCCGGCTCCGATTGCCGTGGGGCTCTATTTGTGGATTTCGCGGCCATTCCCTCATGCTTAGCCTTTTCTTAAGGGTCTCCGAAGGCCCGGAAGGTGGTCAGGTTCTCTTTTCATTGGACCCTAGCGGGGTGTATGGTAGCCTCATCGCCCTTTCTCTAGGTACCCTTGGATTCTCGTGATCCCCTTAACCTCTTCCCTACACCCTGGTACTCAGCACCGATGGATTGCTGCAGGGGTAACATCCATCCATGACTGGTATTGGGAGGATCACCTGGTGCCGTGGGAGTTTTTTAGGGAACGATTTGACCTTCGGTGGTGGGACATACGGACTTGTTAATGCTATTCCATTGCAGTTGTCTTCTCAAGTCAATCGCGTTTGGAAGTCGCTTATGGGCTTCTAGCACTTCAGGATACGTTGCCGCCTTCGGATAAGTGGTCGCTTAAGCTTCCAGGGAGTAAGTGGCCCGCCATGTGGAAGTGGGCGTGGAATACATTGCCTCCTCCTAAAATCCGTACCCTTTTATGGCAGATCTTGCACAGTAGCCTTAGGGTGAATGTCCGAGTCCACAGGTTCAAGCCTCAGGTAGCGGAAACATGCCCTTTATGTGGGAGACATCGAGAGACCATGGAGCACTGCTTTGTCCTATGCACAGAGGTAGGGGCAGCTTGGTCCTGGGTGAGAGCCCTCTTTGGGTCTTCACTGTGCAGTCAGAAGATTCTCTTGGGAGTCTTTCCTAGCAGATTGGGGCTGGCCAAGCGGCGAGCATTCCATTTATGCAGAGCTTGTCTTCTGTGGTTGATTTGGAAAAGACGGAGAACGAAGGTCTTTCAGAATGCAGTGCTTAGCCCTTTTCGGTTGGTTCCGATCTTGAGGCATAAGTTGTGGCAGGCTTACCAAGTCTCAAACTTGTCTGGCACAGTTAAGCGAGAAATTTGGTCGACATTCCTACAGATTGTGAATCATGATGGGCACTTCATTTCTTAGCACCACACTTATCATTGTACTTGATCGCATTCTAGTGGTTTAATATATTCCTATATTCTTCAAAAAAAAAAAAAAGAGAGTGCATTTTCGATGGTAAAATAAATGATTATGCGCTGAGAATACATGCATGCAATGTGTGCATGCATGTAATGTGTGCATGCGTGCAGCGTGTGCATGCATGCAAGGTCATTGTTAGGTTACATAAGCGCAACAATATTATTCTTGATTTCTTGGGAAGGAGTTTTCCATGGGAAAGAAGCCTTTTTGTTGTGGTGGATGCGCTTGCACCAGATTGACCAGAATTGAACCGAGGAGCAAAATATTTGCAGGTGGGGGTCGTCTTACACCTGGGGTTCTTGTGATGTCTATGTTTTAGTTGACGTAGTTTGGGAAAACTTAATGAGCTTTGATGATGGTTTGTAGATTTAATGGATTGAGGCATGATCTGAATTGAATTAACATAATCAAAGATAGATTCTTGAATGTAAAAGAGAAGGAAAAATAGTGCTTTTAGATTATTATCTGTGGTTTTTATATAATCTTACAGTAGAGATTGATTTTGAATAGCTGAGAAATTGATGAGTTAAACACACATAATTATATTACAGTTGGATGATGTTATTAAATTGTCCTAGGTTGTTGGTCCTTGAAAGTATATCATGTCGATGATTTAATTGTTCTAGGAGCATGGGATCATACTTACTATTGTCAATGTAGCGTGTTGCTAATGTTTGCATTTAATTAAAGGAATTATGATTTATCATATCTCTGATTTTTTTTTTTTTTTTTTTTTGAAGAACGTGTTTTACTTCATATTATACACTCAAAATATTACAAAGTACTTCCAGAAGTAAGAAATGTCCCTGAAGCATCAATCACTTTTAGATGATCACTCCATATTGGAATTTTAATACGATCAGGCCAATTGGAGATCTGAAAACAATTATACAACTTCTTACGAATTTCTTGAAGCACCACCTGAGAAGAAATACGCTTATCATAAAAGACCTTTCTTCGCCTTCGCTTCCATACACTCCATATTAGCCAAGACTTTGCCATGTGAAATGCAATCCTTTTAGAAGCAGTCCACTGATTTGGATAAATACCCAAAAGAAAGTGCTGACTATCCAAAGATACTCCAAAAAGAGAAAGCAGCCAGGACCTAAGACTACTCAGCTCTGCACACAAATATAAACAGTGCTCCAATGTTTTAATGCACCGCTCACACATTGGGCAAAGTGGGCTTACTCCCAGCTTAAAGCGATGAACCATCTCATTAACTCTCAAAGAGCGATGAATCACCTGCCAAAGTCTCATATCTCTGATTTGGTTGGCTTAGTAAAGTATACTTACGCGTGCTTATTGTTAAAAACATGTCTTTGGGATGGTGTGGTTGGTTACCCACTAATATGGCATTATGATTTGTTACACAACTTGGTTGACATTGAGAATCCCTTGTTCAAATATGCTATGATATATTTTTATGCGAAGTGCTATAATAGTATTGGAATGCCCTGTGATATAATCCTCTGGGGCCGGAGTCTAGGTGCGATGGTCTAGATTCGCGGTTATTGCACAGTGATATGTGACTGGTTTATTTGGAACATCGGGCGTTGGTACCTTAGGGTACAACGTCTTGCACAGTTAAGTGGTCCTCCAATGCTGGACGCAGCGTGGATGGGTGTGTACACACGTGGTTTACCCCGCCTCTATGTCATTGGCCTGATCAGCCGAGTTGACCATGCTCAGACCCAAAGGAATATTGGCTGTTGTCTATGTTGCCATGGTTGCTAAGTTGTTATTATGTTAATTGGGATGTCTTGTATTGAATTGCAATGCTTGTAGTATATAGTAGCTATTCATGATTGTGCATTGTAGGACATGCTTGTATGGATTACTAACTTGAGTTTCAGGGGCGAGGCTACGGTAAGGTTAAGTTATTGTTTTTGGACGGATGCATTATGTTGTTGATGCTTAGGCATGTCCTAGAACCTCGATCCCCACTTAATCCCTGTGACTAACCCCATTGTTGATGGTGTAAGCAGACGGGTGAAAGTATGCTGGTGGGTATCAAAAGCATGCGTCCGGACGCATGCTTGCAGCATGCTTATAGCAGGGTTTTAGCCCGCTTAAAGCACCCCTGCTTTTGCTTGATTTGGGTGCTGGTGGGCGTAACTGCCCATCATATTTTTGACGCCCTTCATGTACTCGCACGTCCACCTCACCAACGAACCGTTAGGAAAATGATTGTGGGATTTTGGCTGGATTTTCGCGCGAGTGGTAGTACGTTGCAAATTCGATCGAGCCGAGAACTACCACGACCTCATGGCCCCGAAAATTCTCCCTCAATTCACTTATTCTCCCTCTCTCGGTGAATTTCATGGGCTCCACGATACCGCCACGGAGGCAATTGAGCGTTTAGCATTGGAATTTCGGCTGATGAATTCCAATCTGAGTTGTTTCATTTGTTGGATGTCAATGCAACACAGAAATATCGCGTGAAGATCCATATCCTCGCAATTTACAAGAAATTGGATCAGAGAGAAAGAGAGAATACTGATGCGAATAAGATGAGGAAAGCGGCGGTTGAGCGGGGAGGATCGAGCACGACGCGGGCAAGAAATAGCCAAGCTTGTAGTTGATTACTTCAACAAGCTCACCAAAAGCATTCACCAGAACTCAAGGCCGATGTGATGAAGAGGGTGGTTCATCACTACGAAATGGAAATCTCGAACACGGAATTTTGCGGTGGGGTCTTTGCTCAACAACTTGAAAGCAGGCATAATATATTAATTGTTGAACAAAAACCTTTTGGTCGATGGTTTAGGGTTGTCTTGCAAAATCAAGGTTTGTCACTTTGAAATACATAAGGCAAAATTACATTAGCCATGTTTTTCTTTCCAAATGCTACTTCTATGGGGACGTCCTCATCAAGGTCATTTTCGACTCACCCTCACTTTCTTCTTCCACAACCTTCCGGCCCTTGGCCAGGTGTCAACTGTTCACACCGCTTAACGACGGCGAATCGATTCTTGACATCTTCGCCATCGTTTTCCTTCCCTGCGAACAAGGTGTTAGAGGAGGCCTTTGTAGAGGCGGTTTTGCAAAATTTGGAACTATACTATAATTGTTGGCACCATCAGTACTACTTGAATCTCCCTTGGATTCAGCATGCTTTGGTGTCTCAAAGCCTTTGTCTTTGCGGAGTGCTGCGGTGTCCAAGGCTGGTAGTTTGCTGTCCAATGTCTACAGCACCTTCTAATGCTGCCAATTCAAAATCAGAGCCTGAAAACAGGCATGTACCTTTTTTCCCATGTCTTGGCTGTGGAGTGTGAACCCTTGTGGACTTGTGCTTGGCTGATCCTGGGGTCCTTTTACTTTTTGGTGTGTTGACCTGTTTCCTTTTCATGCTGCTATCAGGAGTTGTGGCTACATGCTCATCAACATCAATTATCTTCTTCTCGGTTTTGTGAGCTGTTCCAAAGATGCAACACTTCTGCTTTTCTTTGTATTAAGCTTACCTATTTCCCCTTGACTAACCCTGCGGGGAATGGTCTCTGTGCACTCGAGGCAGCATCCTTTTTCCATGGCGGGGATAAATTTAACGTGATAATGATGTCCACATTTCATCCTTGGTGAGGGTGTAATCATCTTGGAATGCAAGACCACGGGTGGAGCATCTCTCCTCATCTCCAATTGGCAATCGAATGGTATTGGAGTGATGCGACGGTGATCATTTCTCTTGGTTATCTCCCTCACTGGTGACATTTTGCTTCTTCTTTGGGCTTTTGCAAGGAGGGACTCGTTGTTGGCTATCTCGGCCGATTAGTGCAGCCACCTTTTCTACGCAGGTTTGATCTATTGGCCCACCCCCATTTCAAGTAGGGACTTCAAACATATATTACGCCATATCTTTGTCCCTCTCCAAAGATGAATCTCGCCAGACACACGTGCATTAGGATGCGGCGATGCTTGAAGGCGTGCAATATTATCCTTTATGGTCTTCAACTTCCCCTCTGCGAAACAGAAGAAGCTTCCCTTTGCACGAGATTGTGCGACTGTTCCTTCTTTGACACTAGGTCATTCACTGCAATTTTAGGGCTTCTCGCATATCTTGGATCATGCTTTTCGGGACGGAAATATTTTTCCCATTTGAGAATCTTCTTTGGACACATTAAAAGACTCTGAATGACAACCTCCCTTCTAATTTTTTACAGCGATTACTGCTTGAGGCGGGCTTTTCGCTATGCTTAAGTCTTTGTTGTCTGCGCTGTGATTTCTTTGGGCTCTGCTGTGTTGACAGGGCCGCTGGTGCTGGGTTCACTCTTGACCTTGCTCGAATAGGCTCTGCTTTTGGCTGCACCTGCTGCCCAATTGACCTTGAAGTTTTCTGGATCCTGCTTGGCCCTCTGGCAGTTGTTGAATGCAAATAAAAAGGAAACCGTCTTCCTTACTTCTCGGTTCTTCAACCCTTCTGGGTATATCTTGCTCAACAGCTCAATTAGAGCTTCTTCATGCTCTGGCCTTACTTTGTCGATGGATGTCTTGTTGGGAATGACACCATTGGTGTCCCAAACCTCGTTATATTCTGCTGCAGATATCACATCCGTTCGAAACTGAGAGGGATGCACACCCTCGTTTGATAGACCCGCATAAGCATGAAAGTCCTCCTCAGTTCGGCAATCAGCCAGGTCCGGTCTTAGGGGCACGTTCCTTCTGGGCTGAAACAAATCAAGAGAAACAAATTAACAGGGCACCATAAGCCATCAAAATTGGCAGTGCATTTTGCTTACCCTAGCAAGATGGCATCCATTGGAATTGCTTTGGGCCGAGCTGGGCGGATTAACAACCTTCTTCACCATAGTTTTTGGCGTTTGAGTTTTGGAATACTAGAGTGAATCCGGAAATTCTCGAGCTTCTTCTCCGCGGGCTATTTGGCCGGAGTAGCAAAAGGTGGGGAGCACGGTTGCAAATTACAAATTCAAAGTTCGCTACCCTTTCGGGTCACAGTCATTAGTTACAATGGGCGGTAAGAAGGTTATGATTGAAACGGGTACGCCCTATGTGAAGTGACGGGCATAGCATAGGTTACACTTCAATTGGTGAAGGGTGGAAAAAATAGTATGAAGGGTGCTGGTGCTGGGTGCTGGGGTCGCGTTTTTTTGCTACCCACCAGCGTACTTTCACCCAGACGTGCAAGAGGCTCTGGAGTGTAACTAAGCTTTGGGAAGGCGATAGTAGGAATTGGATTGCAAATAAACAAACTTGTTGATTATTACAAGAACTGGGTTGAAACTATAATTGCTAAGTTCATGAATGTAGCGTGAGAATATTATTATTGGTTATGGGGGAATAGTTTTTGGGACCTTGGAATATTGATATAAAGATTAAATTCTTTACCTAAATGTTATTGTTGCGGATGCATGAGTTAATTTCTTAAGTTTTTAAGCTTAAGTAGATCCAATGGTCGAGATTGATGGGATCTCTAGTTACCATAAAGGTTAACTGGCCAGGCCCGTCACAGTTGGTATCAGAGCAGGTCTCGAGTTCGAGTCTCCATGGGTGCCTATATGCATGGGTAATTTGCAAAGACTTGATAACCATTGTGACATGGTATAACATAGCCTTGGATGCTCGAGGACGAGCATAGTTCTAGTGGGAGAGACTATAACGGGCCCATGGTAGACCGCTTGAGTATTCGAACCTTGAATGTGCCTGTGGGGCGTTCCCGAGACACCGGCATATATGGGTAGAAGCGACTACTCATAAACGTCTAGACGGTTTTGTCCAGTTGGTTAAGGACATGTCGGTTAGGAACGTTACAAGGTCTAAAAGTTGTTTTTTTGTCGCATGGCACGCGTGATCAGCCCCTCGCTTTTCGATGTTTTTTCTCTATTGGTTTTTTTTTTGTTGATGATGTGTAGGTCCAGGGGTGGGAAACATTTAGCAGCCTTGCGTTGTCCAAGCCCATTGAGATTTTATCGCTAGGGTTTTTCCTCGAAAACCCGAAAGGGCGGGGTTTTTTAATCCCGGCAATAAGCTCTTGGCACACTAGCCAATGTCTGTAGCACACAATTTTATTTGGGGTCCAGGTGTTAAAACTGAATATTCCCTATGTTTTTTCATTTTTACTCTAGACCATTGTAGAAAATCTGCTAAGATGAATAGATAGTAGTTTTAACGTCACGCCACTAGGCAACATCCAACTGGACATGTGACCACACACCACACTACATTGCTTGGTTGGGCCCTGCCCCCAACCACCTTACATTGCGTCTGTTGGGATTTGACCCCCAACAGTACCGAGTGTGATTCTGGGCGGTCTCGAACTCGAGACCACATTGCTAAGGAACTAATGTGTTACCACTAGACCAAACGCCCAGACGCAAAGCCTAGCTAGGAGCTTTTGTATCGTAGAAATGCCTATTTAAACATATCTACGACATCATTACAATTCGCGCCCAAATATGTTTTTTATACAACAACACATATGACACATATAATATAATTACAAATGTTTTCTAGTTCCTTCATCAATTCTTAGGGCCCCGAAGGGGCCCAAAAATTTTTGGGTTAACACACAAACCATTACATCCAACACTCTAAAATTAAATCCCCCTTCAAACCCCCTTTGGTTTGGGTGTCACACGGGGGGTGACTCCGGGCAACGAGAGCTGTTGGATAGGCATATTCACCCCTTATTCCGTAATCTACACCGTACACAAAGTTCCTCATTTGTGGGGTATGGATGTATGGAATTTGCTATACTGTATAACAAGATTTGCAAAATACTCTAAGATTTGAGGTAATATACTATATGGTGTTGATTTCGTACGTGCAAAACATAATTATAGGGGCTCTCGCTGCCCTACGTCACCCCCCGTGTGAATATGCACCCAAACCAAAGGGGATTTGAAGGGGGATTTAATTTTAGAGTGTTGGATGTAATGGTTTGTGTGTTAACCCAAAAAGGCCCTAAGAATTGATGAACGAACTAGAAAACATTTGTAATTATATTATATGTGTCATATGTGTTGTTGTATAAAAAACATATTTGGGCCCGAATTGTAATGATGTCATAGATATGTTTAAATAGACATTTCTACAATACAATGTATAATAAGCAAGTAGATCAAATATTTACAGATGCATGGAAGTTGTGTTCACTGCTTTCTAGGAAGCAGTATCGGCATAAATAAAATAGTGGATAACATCATACTCGATATAACTCGTAGCCATTCTATGGCTTTGAAGCATGTAACAGTTCATGCATCTTGTAAACAAACTCAAAAGCTAATAAAATCGTATTAGCAATTTTTTTAATCATTTTTCTCAAGGATCTGCGAAGAACCTCAACAAACTCAAAAGCTAATAAAATCGAATTAGCAATTTTTTTAATCATTTTTCTCAAGGATCTGCGAAGAACCTCATATACGAAGACACTCCAATCATATTTCTGTCCATCCCAACAGTTCACTGTCACATTTCCATCTGCTTCTAATCTCAAAAAAGTTGCATGTGGAACTGCTTCTACATCTTGAAATGCTTGAATCCTTCTACGTCCAAGATTAAGATTTTGGCCTTTGGTTGCATTGAGCATGTCCCATTTGTTGAGAAAAGTCTTTGCTGGGTCAAGATTATCAAGCCTAAGATCTAAACTATAGTTTCCAGTCCTATTGTCCAAACAAAGTGCAAAAAATATAGTGCCAGATGATATTTTTTTGCTACAGAAGCTGTATCATCCATGCCAGAATAGCTCCATATCCAATAAGGTTGTGACATCCAAGGGAATATATGCCATCTCTTTGCATGGATCAAACAAACTATATTTGGCACTTTTGCTGAAGATGTTTTGCAAAGCCCCTACATAGACAGCTGCTAGAAGTGGAATAAGGCCGACGCTTCCAAGGAAAGGAGTCAGAGGATCACTGAATAACACTAATGCAAAGAAGGCAACTCCAGTTATGAGCAACACAGTTGGAGTAATGGTGGCAGCCACACCCATCCATACTTTCTGAATATAACGCGACTCAAGAGCATCATTGTGAAGGCCATCCCAGTGTATGTTGAGAAATTTTCCATAAATGCAGAGTACTCATTTGGGCTTGGAAACTGCTCCACAAACATATAACCTTTACTATTTTACAACATGACTGCTTGAAAAAATTTCTGAACAATACTTACTTGAGCTTTTGGTTTTCCTTTCCATGTCACCTCTACCAGATTAATGCTTATGCCATATGCCACCACCAGAGTAGCCAGGTCTCTGATATACCTTGAGCTCAATAAAAATTTCGCACTTTCCACTATAGTTAGCTTGGGCTTATCCTTCTGTAGAATTCCCACATATTTCATCAAAAATTTCATCAAAAATACACAGAAGTTCGTCATCACCAGAGATTAAGCGATGGGAAAAAAAATCCAATTTCATTCGGTAACTTACCTTCTTTCTAGCTTCAACTTTGGGTAGAGTGGGATCGTTGAGGACAAACTTGGTCACCGACCACAGATTATCAGACCTAGCGTTACCACCAGCCCCATCATTCCTTTTAGAGGCATGGCCCATCCGTCTACAACAGGACCCAACTGGACTCTAAGTCGTGAAAAATATTTCACTGTTCTACCAGAGAAGACCAGAGCAATATTGGCCCCAAATCCAAACAGAGGATAAAATTGTTGCTTCATCAACAGTGGTAACAGATCCGAAGAATGGCTATGGGACCTAAAAATCGAGGACCCAGAGTCTGTAACAATGAATCTGCTAGGGCAATGGGATGTAACACATCCCTCAATGGGTACAATAAAAAGGCAAATGCGTCGAAGAAGCCAATGAAAGGAAAAATGCATGCATAAGTACTAAGGGCCCTCTGTCTGTCAATCGGATCTCCTGCACATCCTTGCTTGCGGCATTTGTAGACCAGATTACTGATCTTGGTCTAGAAGGATAAATCTCCATCAGATTTGAAATCTACCATGCACCGTGTATCTCTCCTCTAAATCCCCTTCACTCACTAACCCTAAAGTTGAATGCCTCGTTACTCGCATGGTCTTCATAAAATTAAATTAATTAAGTTTTTAAGTAACAAAAACATGCAAGGCAAAACCATTGCAAAACCATAGATAAAATGCCATTCGAATATATGAATCCAGTGTGCACTCTAGATATACTGATTAGTATGCCTCGTGCAATACGCCCATGAAATCATATGAAAACCATGCCAAAAAACGTATAAAATCACGAAAAAACCCCCTGTTATAATGCTTGATATTCATGCGAGCCTTTATTCGCAAATGAAATATTTATTGGTCATTTAGACCAAACTAGAAATACCAATGGAGCTTGGAATGAAGAGTAAAGAAATTATAAAGCTAAAATCCCCTAATGCCAATACCCCATGCATGAATTTATTGAAAACAAATTACCCTTTACCAAATGCATAAGGAAATATGTGTCAAACATCTATAGGTAAAAAAAAGTACAACCTAGATTAAGCCAAGTCCGAACAAGCAAAGAATAACCACAACGTGTCAGTCATAGACAAGCAAAAGATAACCTAAATCACGTCGAATATGACAACAGCTACCAATGCCAAATGCATAGACGCACAACAAAAAATTACTCCTTTCACTAAATCACCCAAAATAAGCTAGCAAAATAGAAGCTTTCTGAACAGTAATGTCTGTAAAGGATAACCTAGAGAAATATCGTTAAAAGTGCATGAATGTTGCCATAAGCTAAAGTCGAACATGATATAACACAGATGACTAAAAGGTCCACATGAAATTGAACATCAATTATATGAAAACGCCAACAATCCATAAATGATTATGGTAGCAAGACTCCACAAATATGACAATTTTAAGAAAAAACCTCAATGCTATGAGTTTATAAGTTTTTATAAGCCACAATAATTAGCCTCAAAGTAGAAAAGAAAATGAAATATGAAAATGCCAACAATATGCGAATGATGACAGGAGCATAACTTTAAATGAAGGGAAAGTTAGAATGATCATCGAGGACGGCAATAGTAAAACCCCATAATGATGCGCAGAAAGTGACCTTGCAAAATTTGCAAACATGAGCAAAAATGAGAACAAGAACCCCACCTGAATGGAAATTCACTATTCCAATGAAGATATATACTAGAGAAGTGAAACGTCCAAAATAAATGGCATTACAAATGCAGAAGCCATAATCTATCAATGTCTAAGGTGAGAAGATAGATAGATAGATAGATAGTAGTTTTAATGTCACGCCACTAGGCAGCATCCAACTGGACATGTGACCACACACCACACTACATTGCTCGGTTGGGCCCTGCCCCCAACCACCTTACATTGCACAATCCACCTTACAAATAATATAATGCACAATCCACTCAAATTAAAACGCATGCTATGTCAATAAAGGAGTTGGACTAGAACCATAAGTTAAATATTGACCAGAAACAGAACATTTGAACAAATCAACAAAACAAAACAAACAAGGTGCTGCGCACGGAGGGTTGCCCTCCATGGCCGGAGGGTGAAGTGGCTTGAATCATAGTTCAAAGTTTTTAACAATCAATTCAAAACCATAATTCTGAACATTTGGAAGCCTTCTCTGGCTATATCTGTTCTGTTTGTACATAAAGAACTCGGGGACTCATTTTCTGGCTATACAGATAGAAATCGTAAATGCTTATGTTGCAAGTAATAATAAAGAATCTCAGCTCAAAACAAGTTGCTTCTTAGCATTCGTTTCTACTCTATGGTACATTTTCTGTGGCCCTTCCGCCGTAAGATTAGTTGACCTCTGGATTCATTTGATTGTCTAAGCTCAATTTTCCTTGTTCGTCGGCTCACAATACAGAATTTAAGAGGTGAAGAGCGTACACAATCCCCATACACAATCAAGGTATTGAAGCAGACAAACACAGATCCTTTATTTGTTATGGAAAAATTGTACATATATGATGAGGTGATATAGAACGCGATAGAAAAGAATAAAGGAGCCTAGTGACATAAGAGAAGCCCAGTTATCATTGTGCTTTCGCACTTACAACAGAAGAATGAGATGGATACCAGATAGGCACATGCACCTTATTATCAAATATTAATCAGAATATCTATTAATATGGGGATATCAGAAATATAATTTGGTCACGTTGGGGAAATGGGCATTTTCATGTCTAGTTCACGGCAAAATTGTTGTAGAGTAGATATCTTCATTAGAATCATAAACGCACTGTGGTTCAGGCAGTAGATAATATTTTGTCCTATCTCCCTTGTAAAGCTTTCTTTTAATGCCCAAGTGATGCCTACCTTTTCTCCATCTATTCACTAGTCGTTGGGCAATATGGTATATAGCAACAGTTCCTTCTGTGACTCCCTAAAGAGACACAAAGCCAGGCCATCTAGTTTAGACATCTCTCATATCCCTTTCTGATGAGATACTGCTATCCATGCTAGATCCGCATCCATCTTCCTTAATCTCACCCCTAATGTTCATCCTATAGGCTAATTTGGATTTCCTTGCAGGTGATGATCCACCATGGTGATAGAAAACACCTTTATCAACTGATGCACCATGGTGATAGGAACAAAGAGCCGATTGTAAAAAAAATTGGAGGATTAATCTTCTTAAACTTATAACATGTTTACCTGCATTCTCTGAGTTTGGTAGCTTAAAGTTGTAGTCATCTTTGCAGCTTCTCATATTCAAGTCTCGCAAATGACCAGCACAAGTCTCCATTTTCTCTGACCACAGGTCCTCATCCCTGGCCATTTTCTTGCCCTTAAAATGGCCGTCCAGTTTCTTCTTTAAATTAGGGCAAGAACTTCCGACACAGCACTGTTTCTTTGAACTTCCATTTTCCAGAAGACATGGACAAAATGAAGCTCTTTGAGAGAATTTACAAACGGTTTCTTGCCCTTAAAATGGCCGTCCAGTTTCTTCTTCAATAGGACAAGAACTTCTGACACAGCACTGTTTCTTTGAACTTCCATTTTCCAGAAGACATGGACAAAACGAAGGTCTTTGGGAGAATTTACAAACGGAGGAGTCGTCATACCCTGCTCTTTCCATTTGGTTATCACAGGGCGTAAGAACTTGGCGATGGCGAGTCCGAAACCCCAAATATTTTTGAATCGAATCAACCAGACTCAGAGGCAGCAACATGGCTAGGGCTGACCGAGAGTTTACTGGCAGCAGCCAGTTTGATAACTATTGTAAAGATGACATCTACTGAGAACTGTTGGTTTCAGGTCTATAATTTCTATTATAATCAATGCTACTTGCAAATGCAAACCATATTGATTCATTAAAACACATCATATCTAAAAACGCATGTGATATTAGGGCGCATCCCCTTAGGTGAATATGGCCACTTGACCTTGCCATGTGGCAAGGCAAGACCAGAAAACAGCGTCCATCATTTCACCAAACCTTCCTTGTTTGGGGCAAGGCCTGCCCCTGGTAATTGGGACGCGCCCTTACTTTAGGCAATCTATGTTTAGTCTATTTTTGTAGGAATATATACATAAATAAAAGAACAAATTCAATACCTTCTTGCAAAATGGGCACCTGTATCATAAAAGACATTGTTTTAAATCGTTGAAAATGAGAATAAATTTTCAGATCTAATATATGAACATATTATTCAAATGCACGCTTGGAATTTAAGCCTTTACATCCATAGAATGCATCTCTTTAGGACATTTCACCATTTGACCATGGAGGCCACATCTCACAATTAAGCCAAAGGGCATCCCAGTCCACACAACCCGAGTGGCGGAACAGAATTTTGGATATTGCAAAACATTGCATGCATCACGCAAACATGTATGCAGTTCAATTGATTTGCTTTCGGGCTATGGATCAAAACATAGAAATTCCATGGCATGTAATTGCCGGTGTACCTCAAAATCGATGTAGCGGGGCCATGCATCTACAAAAGTTCAAACTAAAAAAACACCCCGAGCATTCATCGGGGAGCTTTTGCGGGTTTGAAGGATCGGAAGAGTTTTTTCCGGCGGCGAGGAAATGGTAACTAGAGTGAAGAAATGCGAGAAATGTAAAACTCTTGGCCAATCATTCAAATATTGTTTGCATGCAGACATACCCAAACCATTACAAATCCAATCATCCTTTAAAACTTCTTTGTGAAAGTTTTAGCAATACAAAACCCTCACTCAACAACCACCTCTCTTCTCGACGAAAGCTGCGGCTATAAACCCTTCAAAAGCACATTAGTGTGGCTTTACTATAAGCAATCCCATTCATGTGTTGCCAATTAAAGTATTCACCACACATTATTTTTCAACATTATTTCACCATTTTGGATAAGATTAGGATATCAAAGCAATTTAAAGAATAGTAAAAGAAAGAAAAACCGGTTTGTTAAATCACTTGGAATCACTACAAGTAAAATTATATACAAAATAATTTAATACAGATCAATAAGTAAAGATTCCTCCTTTGTTCTTGATGAAAGACATTGAGCCATTGATATGCCTATTAGTGGGTGAGAGTGGGTAATAAACAATGTAACATGTGTCGAATGCATTTTCCCTAAGATTAAATGCGCCATTGGTGATGACAAATTGCACCATTACATATCGATTCATTTGATATTTGGAACTTGATTCCATTTTTTTTCTTCAATACTATCTAAATGAAAAGACAAAGGCGACTGCGAGCTTCTCGAAGGCGATGCCTATATCCGGATGTAGTACTTGGTGCATAGCGCCAAGCGGGAACTCCCAAACCTCGTGTCGAATTGTGTGATCTGCTCCCCGGTAAAATGGATAAAATCAGGAAAAGACAATAAGCATGTGGTAAAGCGGGACATATTCCATGTCATGATGAAGGAGAAATTGTGCTCACTCACGCAATAATTGCCTTGAGGAACCTTACGGAAGCCTACAACTCTTCCTTCCTTGTCAAAGGCTGCCGCCATTTATCGGCTTTAACCGCTTTTGAAGCCTACAAAGCAGTTGATTAATCATCGGATGCCCATGACCAAACATTGAGTAACATGATAACAAGATAAGCATTCTACATGGAAAACAACCATTAGAAAGTTGCGGACCTTAGTACTCTCAATTGATGGTGCCACATAAGGAAGTTCGAAAGTGCAAGTTCATCGCTCTAGAAGCCGCCTTTGACGGTTTCTTAGACACCATCTTATGGGGTACATGTGCCCCACAAATCCAGCGTGGCTCATCCCAATCCTTCGACATAACATCTTTGCTTCCTTCTTTCTTAGCATTCACCATAAGATACACACGGTGCATATTATATTATTGTGAACCCGATTCACCTACTCTGAGGGACATCAAAAGAGCCAAGCATGCTCTTTACTAAAATCCTTTGGTACAACCATATCTGAATCAATAAACACAAGCTGTAGAACCTCTTGCATGGTGATGCCCAGATTTCTTGCCTTGGCGGACCCTCCATGCTCTGCACCAACATCTTCACATGATGAAATCTGCTACTTTTGATCGCATCAACGCTTGCCACAAAGATCTACTCCTATTAAATATTCAGCAGTTCCATCAATACATCCATCATCAACTACTATCAAGACCTCGTACTCTTGAATCCCAAATTGGGCATATAACCTAATTGGTCTTCCAATGCGGCCAAGCATTTTTGGAGAATAGGCAAACGGTTGTAAGTAGGGATTATAACACTCCAGAACCCAGATGCGGTATCAGAAGTCTTATGTGCACCAGCTTGGAGATTTGTTTGAAAAGCCAGGAATGCTGCAGATTGATGGCTGAAGGTGGAGAAAGAATTGAAAGAAGAGCATTTTCTTGGAACTAATTGAATGCCGGATACTGCAACATTGTTATTAGGGAGAAAGCAATGGGGGCGATGGCGAGTCCGAAACCCAAATATTTTTGAATCGAATCAACCGGACTTCGAGGAGAGGCGCAGAAGGGGCTAGAGTCGACCGAGAGTTTGGCGGCCAGCCGGTTTGGAGGCGATCACCAACATATCCTAGGCATATGCTGGCATATACCTGGATATACCCACAAACCCACATAAACAAGGGTTTGCCCCCCTAGGGGCAACCCAAAAAGTACACTCGGAGATGATTGAAAAAATGGGTGAACTGGACACCAAGGAACTATGATAAAGAAAACAAAGGTAACAACCTGCACCATGTGAGATTTTTTGAAATGGAAACTAGAGAGAAAAAAAAAAGACAATCTGGGACAAGTGATGTTATATTATGTATCTTATCTTTTAATATTATAAGGTATGTTCTAGTGGCTGGGCTCACAAACTCATTAGGCGAAAAAGGCGCATCGAAGAAAGTTGTAGCAGTAGCTAAACCAATCCCAATTTTAGAATATACGAATGCAATAAGTCAATCTAGGTCAAAGTGAGTGTCAAAGGAGATTGAAGGTACAGTTGGGACGACGATAAAGTTGACGTAGAGAACAAAGCGATTGCTTCCAAATCTAAATAAGTAAAAGAAAGAAAAATAATGTACCCCTTAGAACCTTGCAATATTGATGCTATTGTAAAGATGAAAAGCCAATCCCCAAAAAATACCAATTACAGAAAAAAAGAAAGAAAGAAAGAAAGAATAATTTTTTATCGCCCACTGAGGCCAATCGGCCTATGGGACCCCGAAGGAGCGCAGAAAGAATAAATGCATAATAAGTTACCCATCTGCCATTAGTATAAGCAGTCCAACCGACTATGCATGTGCAAGTCTACAAACACTAGATGCATAAGCTTTTACAATGTGCATAGGTGGGGAGAGAATATCTGAAAAAGAAAATAACTAGCAGTAGGGCAGGCTTGCAGAATGGATTGGGTTGGATTCGTCTGCATAGTTGGGTTAAGGTGGGATATTATTGTTGAATCAATAAATAAGGAAAGAGGAAGGGTGTCATTGATTAGGAGATTATTATGCTTGATATGAATAAGCAATGAGCATTTAATGCTTATCTTGTGTAATTTCTGCTAGATTAGTAGGGTTTTGTTTGGTTAGAATTCATTTGTTGTGATTTGCGATACAATGGACAATTATGTCCTTTCTTCATGGTATCATTACATACAATAATGCTAGAATGAATGTCTTTCTTGCAACCATTAATGCATTGCGTTCTATCGTGGAGCTTTTTGTGGGAATGTCATGTTGAATATGATTTTGGGCACTTGATGCCTGTTTATAACCAGTATTTGCTTGATGTATATGCATTGGAGGGAGTTGTGAATGTGGACCACAATGCCTTCGTGCCTCTTTTTTGCTCATCTATCTTTATGTATGCAGATATGCCTATTGTTTTATTGACTATTTTTCTCCCGGTATATCCATATTAGTTATGATTATGACTGTGCATCATTAATGATGCAAGGTATTTGGTTGTTTAGAGTGAGCGCCATTGATTTTTAGGGTGCTCTTTCTTTGTCTAGGCTTTCGCACTTGGTTTATATTAGTGTGTTTTTGGTCTAGGTTTCTTAAAAGTAGGTTGCAATTTTTTCAAGGAATTGGAGCGTGATCATGATTCTTTGGTGCAATCAAAGCTTTACCATGAGCTTTTTTGAAGATTTTATTGCATGTGGATAGGTTACTTTCATAGATTCAAAGATCTTAGAGTCATGTCTGTTGTGCTGCTCGATTTTTCAGGTAGGCCTAACTTTGTTTGTGCCATGTCTGTTGTGCTGCTATTCTCTATATGCATTTTTATTTTGTTTTTGTGAATACCACTTTTGGCGGCCTGATATGCAAAATTAGATGATGATTAAATTTTTTGTCTCCTTTTCGTTACGACGAATCCAGTAAGTGCATTCTCAAAGTTTTTGTTGAGTTCTTTTTTCTCATAGACAAACAATCGCTACGGTAAGTCAAATTTACTACTTTCAAGCATCTGATGTTCCCAAGCTAGGCTAGCAATGTCATTTATGATTTCTATAATCCCCTCATTTCCGAATAAGGGAATAGTTTCATAACACTTAGTTATATTTGCTGAGAATATATCATGGATATTGGCAAATTAAGCACCACATCATAAATTGAATTCATCAACCAGCAAGGATTCACTTTATTTTGTCCCCATATTTTTTATCTGGCAGTTTTTTTGTGGCAGATAAACGGCCAGATTTCTAAGCAACTGTTTAGCACAGCGGTAACTATATCAGATATTTATGAAAATATCGTGTTGTGTGCATTAATGATCCATCTTTACTCTTGTTTATGAGCTTTGTACATGGCCATAAGATATGGTAAAGTCAAAATTTTGATCATATTCTCACCAATAAAGATGGAAATTTCCTCTTCACACAATTTTTTGACCCCATCAGGATTGCATAAGCATTTTTCAAAGTCTAGGCCATTTAACCTATCAACGAAGCATTTGCAATGTGTAATGCATTATTACTGGCTTTGTCCACTTCTACCACAAATAGATTGTGGTTTAGCCAACTGACATTTTTCTTAACATTTGGATCTCTCCATAAAAACTTCTTATGTGGTAAATTATTCTCGAATTCTGTAATTTCCACATGAGGCAATTGAATGAGCATACTGCATATGTTTTGTATATCTAATTCTGTAAGATCAAGACGATCATATTTGTGTACAAGAACAAACTGCCTGCAAGCTATAGTAAAGTCTTCAAGAAAATCTTGTCTGGAAAGCCCATCATCAGGACTATGGTTAAGGCCACATGCAAAAGCATTTCTGAGTTTGGTACAATGAACAATCCCTAAATTCGTGGTTCTGATTTGATTTATCTTTGGGTCAATGTATTTTACCAAGTTAGGGTTTGTACACGGGAAATGATTTGTTGTACCATCCGCAAATATTTTAAACGGTTTACATACCTTATGTCTCACCTGATCAATATATCTCCATGAAAAGGTAGTTTTGTTAACTAGATCAATACCTCTATCCATTAAGACCTCATACATATTCTAAACGAGGTGCACCCTGGACTACCACAGCCGTCAGATTCGTCGATCCTATGACCCAGATCGTATGTTGGGGCCTCTGGGCACCTCTCATTTCGCTTATAGTCATTTATGATTGGAGACGCCTATGATTTTGAAATATGAAATACGATTTCGCCTACGGTTTTGAGGGAATATCGAATCTATATACGGCTTTGCCTAAGATATTAGAATATGGAATACGGGGGCTCGAACCTCTACCAAAATTAACTCAATGTTCTAATAAAGCTACTTTAACCAACGTACCCAATGAGCTAATGTAATTATTTTTTATCTTGAATCTACGTTTTTTTTATAACAACCCATTCAATTATTTTAGGGATATATGGTCTATGATTTCAGGAATTGTTATTTTTACATCCACATCAAATCCCCCTGGAACCCCCTGTTATTTTGCTACATATTCTAAACGAGGTGCACCCTGGACTACCACAACCATCAGATTCGTCGATCCTATGACTCAGATCATACTGCTCATTTCGCTTATAGTCATTTATGATTGGCGATGTCTATGATTTTGAAATATGAAATACGATTTCGCCTAAGGTTTTGAGGGAATATCGAATCTCTATACGGCTTTGCCTAAGATATTACAATATGGAATAAGAGGGCTCGAACCTCTACCAAAATTAACTTAATGTTCTAATAAAGCTACTTTAACCAACGTACCCAGTGAGCTAATGTGATTATTTTTTATCTTGAATCTATGTTTTTTTATAAGAACCCATTCAATTATTTTAAGGATATATGGTCTATGATTGTTGGGGTGGTCACTACTCACACTTGTCACCACTCACCACACTCACCACTATTGAGGTGGTATAGAAGATAGTATATTGTATATGGAGTGATATACGCATATGCATGTGTGCAGGATATTTGCACGTATGCATTATAGAGGGATGATCATCACTGGGTTATCTGAGCAAAGAGAGAAGAACGGAGAGACGGTGTATTGAGAGAGAGTATTGTGCTTGATCGAGCTATGGAGATGATGTTGTACATTGCATAGATTTGATGAATTGAAGCTTGGAGTATTGGTTTTCCATCCTTCTTGCAAGGTTAGAATTCAGGCTCTAACAATTTGACGACCACGGTGCTTGACAGACCATTGATCGACAAGAATTTCCATTGAAAAAGGAGTTGTTACCATTGGTATTGGTGCACCATTGAGAAAGGAGCAATTTCTTGTGTGAAGGGGATTTTGCCGTAATTGATTTGTGGGGTACAATTTGACAAGGGAAGCATAGTTTTATGCCCAAGAGAAGTAAGAAGGATATCTCACCAAGCTCCATCGTAACAAGAAGGGGACCGGTGAGTCAATTTTTGGGCTCAAAATTGCATCAAGATTCAATTTCGTTTTCAAATTTGGGAGCAGATCTGGGGTCTAATTCTCAGATCCAGGAGGTTTTGATTCCATTTACCGATCTAGAAGGTAATCCAATTTCGTTTTTCAAATTGAAGGGAGATTCAATTTCGTTTTTCCAATTTCAAGAAATCCAAGAAGAGGCAGAGATGGCTGTATTACCACCTATGGTATGGGGTTTTCAGACAATAGGGATTCCAAAGTTTGATGATCTGGTGGATCGAGATCCTTTGAAGCATATTGTGAAGTTTGAGAGGTATTGCCAGCAATGTAAGTTACCGGCTGCTGATTACTTGCTTTGGTTTCATAGTTCTTTGCAAGATTCAGTGGAGGAATGGGCACAAACCCAGCCAGATACCATGACATATCAGGAATTAAAGGAAGCATTCATTGCTAATTATCAAGAAGTCCATGGTAAGGATAAGACTATGGAAAGGTGGACAAATTTCACATAAAAGGAAGATGAATCAATTAGAGAGTATAATCAGAGGTACATTGTGGTTCTCAAAGCCGTGGTTCCTTGGAAGATTGCAAGGAATGATGAAATGGATATTCAATGGTATGTAAAGGGGCTGAAACAAGCTATTGCTCATAAGGTGAAGGCTAAACAGCCTACAACATTGCTAGAGGCATAAAAGTATGCTCTCAAGGCTGAAGATAAGTTGGGATACATTCATGAAGTTGCTGCTCCAAAGCATAAAACAGAGGATATTGCAACCAAGATTTCTAAGCTTACAATTGGTGAGAAGCCAAGGAAGGTTCAGTTATTACTTGTGAGTATTGTGGGTCTATTGGACATTCTGATACTACATGTAGATTGCTGATGCTCAAGATGCCAAATAAAAGGTCATAATGATCAAGAATGTAGGGAGAAGAGATTCTTTGAGAGGGCCAATCCGGTATTTGTTGTTATGCAACAAGCACCACCTATTCCTATTCAACCAATGCAAGCAGCACCTATCATGCCACAAGTGCCAATGATGCCACAAGCTCCAATTGCCTAACAAGTTTCAATCAGTTCCACACAAATGGTGCAGCCAAAACAGGGATGGTATCCAAGTAAGGCTCATTTGTATTGCAAGTTATGTGATAAATTCAAGCATGATGAGAGTACTTGTTGGAAAATTCATGGGAAACTGGAATGGGCAACCAACAAGTATCCACCAAGGCAGCAAGTGTTTGAATCAGTACCTCTTCCTAATAATGATGTTCGCATTCAAGATGCAAAGTACATTGATAATCCTCAAGTTAAGGCGCTTATTGAGGAGCTTAAGAAACAAGAGAAGGCAAAATCAGTAGTAAATTGTGGATTTGTTGAGGTAGACAGTGACCCATTTCAGCAAGAAGAAGAGATTGGAGAAGTAAATGCAGTTACAAGATCACAAAAGATGGTGCAAGAACCAAGAGTAGTGCCAATTGCGAAGAAGACTAAGACCTCTTTTCCAAAGGCTTTGAAGGAACAAGCTTTGAAGGTATCAGCACCTAAGAAGGTGCAATTCAATGTGCTGCCCACATAACAGTTTCAGTCTATAGAAGAAAATCAGCCCATAGGGTAAAAGCATGTTAGGGTGTACCTTAAAAAGTATTATTTAGTGATCAAAAAAGTACCTAAAAAGGTAGCCAGGACTGGGTACTGGGTACCTATGTAATATCGCAGTAAAAGGTACGTTTTAGAACTTTTATACATATTTTGGTCTCTGATAGCATTATCTTTATCTTAACTCTGTATATTAGCACATCCTTGACTTTTATTTTGGATTTTTGTAATAGTTTTAATTAAAAGAAAAATGAGAAAGTACCCAGTTCTGAAGTACCTAGTGTATGTACTTTTGCAGGTTCCAAAAATGGTACACCCTAACATGCTTTTACCCCATAGTGATGCCTCCTATGGTGGATGAGGAAATTCAAAATGAAGATGGTGTGATCAGCCAAGTTTTGGCCACTAAAGTTACGCTTATTCTGGAGCAATTGATGCATTATTCTCCAAATTTGTTGCAAGAGTTATGGGGAAGAACAAAATCAGAAATTTCAGTCTAACAAATCATTTCAAATGATACTAATAAGAGTAGAATGGAGCCACCAGCCCGGCAATCCAAGGATCCAGGGCCATTTCTTTGTGATGTGAGTATTAATGGATATTTAATCAAAGACGCCAATATAGATACCGGCAGCAGAGTGAATGTAATGCCTTACCATATAATGCTTCAAGTTGGATTGAAAATGATGGAACCGACAACTATGATGCTCAAAGCATTCAATCAAATGAAGGTACAGCCTATGAGAGTCATAAGAAATGTCTTATGCAAAGTCTATGAGGTGGAAGCAATCTTGGATTTCATGGTTTTGAAACTTCCAGAGAGTGTGCATGCTAAAACTTATACTTTGTTGCTGAGTCGTACATGGTTAGATGCAGTACAAGCTGAGACTTCATGGAGGAAGCGCGAAATGAACATCTTTCAAGGAGAACACAAGGTTACTATAGATCATCCTCTGAAATCAGCAAAAGGTACCTTTCTTTGCAATCCTTCTTTGAGCAACACGCAGTTAGAAATCAGCAAAGAGAATGCTATGGTGTCAGGGCAGCAAGGTCTTAGTTGTTTTCATGTCTTGGAAGTGGGTGACAAGGAAGATAAGACTTTGTACAAGTGGTTAAAAGGTACTCAAATTTCAGAAATATGTCATTTATAGCAGCAAGTTGCAGATAAGTATATCCAAAGACTTGAAAGTATTGGTGAAGATGAGTTACAAGAGACTCTTGTAAACATGCAGGAGGAGTCCATTCAAAGACCCATTGGTGAGACTTTATTTCAGCAAGGTAATGATCAAGATCAAGTAGAGATGTTTATTTTGACATCAAGCATGGATGGAATAAACAGAAATCAGCCCACTATGGAAGGACAAATGTATTTTGATGGTGCATTCTCTAAACTCAAGAATTATGGAGGTGTAGGAGTATTTCTGATATATGGGCATAAAAAGAAGATTGTTACATTGAGTATGCCATGCACTGCAAGCAGTAATAATGAGGCTGAATATCATGCATTTATTCAAGGGATGATTTTAGCAAAGAAGAAGCATGTTGATTGTTTAACTATTTTTGGAGACTCTTTGTTGGTGTGTCAACAACTTATGGATTAATTTCAGGTTTTAAGTGCTAATTTGAAAAGCTTACATCAACAAGCCATGGATTTGAAGGCGTATTTTCAGCAGTGCATTGTGGTACATGTTCCAAGAGAACAAAACAGTGTGGCGGATGCTTTAGCACAATCGGCAATGGTGCAAGCAGCTTGGTGGCATGCGCACATTCTAGCGGATGAGGTAAAGTAGATATTTCAATAGAGGGTGACGGTAAAATTGGGCGACGGTTTTGGGCGACGGTTTTAGGGCAAACGGAATTGGCTATGGCAGTTGGTTATGCCTCCAAAGGCCAAGAAAGCCAGTGATATACTGGAGTATGAGGGTGATTCAGCCCATCTTATCTCCTTAATTTCTGATTTAAAATCCGAGATTCTAGGGTTAAGAGATGAAGTAGTTCTTCTCCGGAGAACAGTGGATAACCTGGTTGAGCAAAATTCGAACCTGTGTAATCAGACAAGCTTGTGTAATCAGAAAATAGAAGAGAACCTGTGTAATCAGAAAGTAGAAGCAAACCCACCCGTTGATTACAATGACCAAATTCGGGCCTTGGAATCTAAATTGGCAGATCTGATTGCTGAAACAACTCAAGAACAAATGCAGCTTCACAGAGAACAAGTTGCTTCAGAGCAAGCCGAGATGGAGTTTAGAGCCAAGAATTTGAAGATATCTGGCATTGCTGAAGAGGAAGATGAAAATCTATCAGAGGTAATTGGAAATTTTTTTTCTAAAACCATGCGTATTCATGAACCAAACTTCCTCTCTGGTAAAAGGCTGGGTAAACCAGGCTACCATACCCGTCCAATTCTGGTCAGGTTCCCGAGCAAAGAAGCACGGGATAGAATTATGTATAATCGGGTAGCACTGAAGGGTGAGAAGGGCGTGTGGTTGGACCAAGATTTAACTCCAACACAAATTGAGGTGAGAAAGATAGATAGATAGATAGATAGATAGATAGATAGATAGATAGATAGTAGTTTTAACGTCACGCCACTAGGCAGCATCCAACTGGACATGTGACCACACACCACACTACATTGCTTGGTTGGGCCCTGCCCCCAACCACCTTACATTGCGTCTGTTGGGATTTGATCCCCAACAGTACCGAGTGCGATTCTGGGCGGTCTCGAACTCGAGACCACATTGCTAAGGAACTAGTGTGTTACCACTAGACCAAACGCCCAGACGCACGAGTGAAGGATGCTAGGAACTCAAGCTTTGTTGCATACTTGGATCAGGCCGGTAAAGCTGTGATAACGAACAAGAAATGGAGCTAGGTAGATTGGGCCCTGAATGTAACTTTATGGAACGCTCATGGCCTACATCAAGCAAAGATTGATGCAACTCTAGATAGTTGGTGCAGCAAAGACATTTTAATATTTACAGAAACATGGGAACATCAATTTCGATCGCTCCCTGAGGCGCCTGGATTTATGCTAGTAGGACATATATGGAATGAGAAATCTGCAGGACCAGGTAGGGGTTCAAGAGGAATTGCGGTTTATGGTAGAACTGATATTGCTCAACATATGCAAGTAGTGGCAGAGGATGTGAATAAGCAGTATATGTGGCTGAAAATAAAGGCTACCAGTCAACATTTATTTGTGGCAGCATGTTACTTCGCTCCCTTGAATGCCAGTCTGTACCAAAATAAGGCGTTTAATAAGGAGGACCCATTTCAGAGGCTTTGCTCAGACACTATGCAGTTTATGTCTCAAGGTGAAGTCTTCCTTTTTGGAGACTTTAACGCAAGGATAGGTAATGATCAATCTAAATTATATGCTGACATATCGGATGCCCGGATGCAGGAGATAGTAGAACCCGAGTTCACTAGGTGCTCAGAGGATAGCATATCTAATGAGATGGGCAATTTTCTCTTGGAGCTTGGAACAATTTGTCATCTGAAAATCATTAATGGCGTCTTGAAATTTCCAAACTCTGGAAGTTTCACGTGCATTAACCATTCTGGAGCGAGTGCCATTGATTACTTGCTTGCACATGAATTGGAAATGATCCATGAATGCACTGTTGGCATAAAGATGCCTGAATCTGATCATAGGCCGCTGCATGTTACGCTCAAAATGAATTTGAAGGCTGCTGATATACACCCTCCTTTCCATCCAAAGATGAAAGTGCGATATGATCTTTGTTTGCCATACAAAGAAACGGCTGAAAAACTGATTGCACAATCAAAATGGACCGGGGATGTATCATTAGATGCTGAGCAATTTACTAAATTGATCCTCCAAGCAGGAGGTGAGGTGTTTGGCTTCACAAAAAAGTTTGTGAAAGGCAAACCCTGCAACTCATGGTGGGATGAAGATTGCAGAGCGGCGAGATCCAAGCTACCTTCCACCTGCATTAAGAAACCAACTTGGTATAAGAAGCTGATAAGATCAAAGAAGCGTGCATATCTTCAAACGAGGCAAGCTGAGTTGTCTGAACAATTGATACGAGCTCCCAAGACTTTTTGGAATAGATTGAATAAGCGAGATGGTCATGTAAATTTGGATATGAACGAGCTACTAAATATGGTACGAGATATTTATGCAAGAGGAGATGCAGAGGAAATGTTTGTCACGTCCATAAGCGTAGATCTTTTCTCAGAGACAGAGGTTAGAGAGACTCTTTCTGACATGGGGAATAACAAGGCACGGGATTTGGAAGGGCTATGTATAGAGCTCTTTAAATGGGCAGGAGATGAGGGGTTACCAATTGCATGGAAGTTGAATAGGGTACACCCCATTCACAAATCTGGAGATAGGTGTTCAGTATATAATTATAGAACAATTCTGATTAGCAGCACTTTTTCAAAAATTCTTGGCAGTTTGCTGGAAAGAAGGTTAAGTTCTTGGGCTGAGGACAATAAGAAGCGCTCCATGTGTCAAGCTGGATTTCGTAAAAACCACAATACTCTTGATCATGCTATGGCACTCCGTGTAATGGTGGAAAAAGCGAAGGCACCAAATTCAGCACTTTATGTAGCATTTATTGATTTTACCAAAGCCTTCGACACAGTACCTAGAAGGGGATTAGGCGAGAGAATGCAGCAGATTGGGGTTCCAGAAGAGCTTAGAGGGGCTGTGTCTCAATTGTATTCGGAAGTCTTAATTAAATTGTCCCATGAAATGGATGCACTGGTCAAGAATACGATTGGTGTTCGGCAAGGGTGCCCTCTCTCGCCAACACTCTTTGGTTTGTATATTGATGAACTAGATGATTGGATGAAAGCACATTCATTTGGGACACGATTAGGGGCTTACACCATTCAATTCTTGCTTTATCTTCGATGATGTGGTATTGCTTGGCTAATAAGAGACAGTCTTTGCAAGCCCACTTAGATCATTTGAGGTGGTTTTTGTGAGCTGAAACAAATGAAAGTGAACATTAGCAAGTCAAAGATCATGATATTTGGTACGCCGGGATAGGGAGGCATTCTTTTATGATGGGGGATATTGAAATAGTAGAGTGCTTCAAGTACCTAGGCATAGACTTCTCGCTAAGTACACTGGAAAGAGCTGCGTAAAGAGGAGAGTTCTGGTGGGAAAATGGCATTGTATAGCATGCAAACTAAATGCTCCAGGGTTTCTCTCCATGGTTGGACGCTTAAGAAGATGCTTTTTAAAACACTGGTTCAATCCGTGTTGCTGTATGGTGTACCTATATGGGGGCCCAATACTTCTGATAAGCTTTGGGGACAGATTGAAGCAGTCCAAAAATTGTTTTTGCGCCAGGAGTTGGGCATAAAAAACCAATTGCCATATGCTATTATTTTAGCGGAAGCAGCTATGTTCCCTCTCGAACTTGAAGCTTTATTTCAAACCATAAACTTTGTTAACTGGGTTAAGAAGCTATCTGTAGACCGCTTACCCCATCAAGCAATGTTAGCATCTGAGCAACAAGGTTGGTTACACGATGTCATGGAATGGGCTAATCGATGGGGGGTGCAGGCTAGCAATTGGCCAGATTGTAAATCGGATGCTAGAGCACTCTTAGAGAGGCTGGCTGTTGATAAATTATGGCAAAATCCTGGCAGCAGGATGAGACATTACAAAGCTAAGGTAAATCCTATGCAGGAATATGAACATCAAGGATACTTATCAGCTGATATCCCGATATCGTTGAGGCAAATCATGGCAAGATACAGAACAAGCTCTCACAGGTTGGAAGTGGAGACAGGTAGATGGCGCAAAGTATCACTGGAAGAGAGAATTTGTAAATTTTGTGAAACAGGTAGTGTTGAAGACGAAGACCATGTGTTTGTTCACTGCCCAGCATACAATGATATTAGGAGTAGATTTGATTTTCACTATACTAGTTTTCATGCGTTATTTTCAGAACCATATTATAAGTTAGGACAATATATTAAGACGGTGGATGCACACCGTAATTTATTGATTAAACTCTGATGTAGCATGTAATTGAGCGCTCCATGGCCTTTTAGGGCCCTATGAGAGCAAGACTAAATTAAATTAAATTAAATTAAATTAAATCAGATCAGTCCATGTTCACCACAGTCATCACAGTCACCACATGCACCACATTCATCACAATCATCACATCCACCACATCCATTACAGTCACCACAGTCATCACACGCACCACATTCATCACACTCACCACATTCACCACAGTCACCACATTCATCACAGTCACCACAATCACCACAATCACCACATTCACTACAATCACCACATTCACCACAGTCACCACATTCCGTCAAGAATATCAATATTTCTCAAGGAAATCAAGAAGAATTGGTTACTATTGGAGGCGATCTTACTCAAGAGGAGGAACGTGATTTGATATCTTTGTTAAGAGAATTTAGGGATGTTTTGGCAAGAAATTACAAAGAATTGAAAGGCATTCCACCAGAGGTTGTGGTTCATACCATTGATTTGAAACAAGGATCAAAACCAGTCCAACAAGCTCAAAGGAGAATGAGTCCAGCAATAGAGGAGCAAGTAAAGGGTGAAGTCATGAAGCTTTTGGAGGCGGGATTTATTGTACCAGTGCCAAATTCAGATTGGATCAGTTCTATTGTACCAGTGAGAAAGCCAAATAACTCAATCAGAGTATGCATTGATTACAGGGATCTCAACAAAGCTACCAAAAGAGATCATTTTCCTAACCATTCATAGACACCTTGTTGGATATTGTTGCAGGAAATCAGGCCTATTCTTTCTTGGATGGTTACTCAGGATATAATCAGATCCAAATCTATCCACCACATCAAGCAATGACGGCTTTTCGAACACCTTTTGGCATTTATGCTTATAAGGTATTACCTTTTGGCTTTACAAATGTTCCAGCCACATTTCAGCGAGCTATGACATATGCTTTTCATGACATTTTAGACTGTTTGAGAGTCTTTATAGATGACCTAACCGTGTTTTCAAATCCAAGAAGGGATCATTTGGATCACCTCAGAAAAGTTCTCAAAAGATGCCGATTGTATGGCATAAGTTTGAATCATGCTAAGTGTATTTTGTTCACTAGAGGAGGAAAACTATTGGGCAATTATGTTTCAGAAAAGGGATTACAAGTGGATCATGGTAAAATTGCAGCCTTGGAGAAAGTGAAACCACCTACAAATGTATCCCAAGTGAGAAGCTTATATGGCCAACTCATTTTTAGTAGGAGGTATTTGCACAATTTTGCGAAAGTAACTCAGCCACTTGTGGATTGTATGAAGCAAGGGCAGAATTTTAGATGGAAGGAGGACGCTCAAGAAGCATTTGAATGGTGCCTTGGACAATTGAAAGAGAGAACTTTGCTGATTCCTCCAAGAATGAGTGAGCCATTTCATTTATTCTTTACAGTTTGGGAGCAAGCTTTGGCTGTCACACTATGTCAGAAAAATCAGGAAAAGCATTATGATGTGAATTACTATGCTAGCAGCAAATGTACAGTATGTCTACATTCATATGGATGTGAACCCATTGCCATGCATTTACAATAAGACTGTCCAAGATCCTAAGTTTACAAGATGGGCTCTTATCATACAAGAATTTGAATTGAAGTATGTTAAGATGGCTCAAGGAGCTCATAATCCAAGTGCCTATTTGAGTAGTGGTGCTGAAATAGAAGAGGAAACCGACCAGCTAGTAGCAATTCAGGATAATGGCGTATTACAAGGGTTTATTGAGATCGTGGATCTTTGGTATGCCAATATATACAGGTATTTACAAGATCAGACTTATCCTTCATCATTTTCAAAGCAACAAAAGCATGCTCTTAGAGTACAAGCCGCTGGTTATGTGGTGCATGAGGCTATTCTTTATAAGAGGACTATGGAAGGTCTCTTATTAAGGTGTGTTGCTGGTCAGCAAACTCAGTGTTGTACTAATATGCGTATTTTTTAAAATCCATACGTACCGCACCGTACCATACGCGTACATGTATTTTTTAAAAAATACGCTTAATGCTTTTTTCAAAAAAAAAAAAACGAACACAGTTTTCTCAAAACAGACTCAATTTGCACCCACTAGGATTCGAACTTGGCAAGTTTTTTTGTGGAACGAAAGAATTGACTTTTTTAAAGTGACACTTTTCTTAGCAAATAGAATGTTCTCGAAGTATGTTTTTAGAGAGAAACTCTAATTTCAAAGGATAAAATATTTAACAAAAAATTGAAGTAAAGTCTGTAACTGATACTGTAGTATTCTCAAAATTCGAAGATAAAATCTTCATATTCACATGCAAAATTTACAGTCTTTTTCTAAGACTCAGTTATGTGCAAAAGTGTGAGAAGTGATGAAGGAGGGATCTAGGACGTCATCATATTCGTTTATGCTATCCTCATCTCCTTCACTTCTTTCACTGTCACTCGAGGAAGTGCTTGAGTTGTCTTCCTCATCACTATCAATAGATGGTGAAGCATTACCACCACTACTCCATTCTTCATCCTCTTCCTCGTAATTACAAGCCTTTTTAAGCAAATTGATAGGTTTTTGGCGCAGACGATTGTCTGATTTCAATTTGAAATCATAGCATAATATAGTCACATCACTCAAGTTCAGCTCATCCCTACAACCCACTTTCTTAGACTTCCTCCCTTTTCCTTGACTTCTCATTTCTAATTCATACCTACCTTCAAAAGCATTTTCTGAACGTATCGCCAGCCAGTGAATCTTGAGTTTAGTTACAAAGCCTTCCTCCTTGACTGTATCAAGAACTTTTGCCATCCAAAAGGGTTGACCTTTGTCATCTTCCTCAGTTGGAAGAGCAATCAGCATACCTTTGGCAATTTCTGTGATATTGCCTTGAGGCTCATTCCTATGTCTTGGTCCATGACTCGGTCCTCGTCTTCCTCTGCTGCAGGTGCTAATGTAGCATTGCTTGGACCTGTTTGGTTCTGGGGTTGATGGAAGGTATCAGGCCATTGAAACGGTTCTTGCAACTGTCTTAGAGCTAGATTTTCCAAGACATCTTTCTGGTCAAGAAAGAAATTTGTCCACCACACTTGATCTTCTTCTGAGAAGTACTTGAAGCCCGAGGAAATGCCATTTTCAATGGATTTTAGGGATGTCAATGGGGTACTTTTCTTCTGCTTGGACTCCTTAGGATTTTTGAGAGGAAGTTGCTCAGCACGCTCTATGAGGCAATGGTCTGGAACAAATTTAAGGAAGTACAATCCCTCTGCTGGACTCCAATCCTTAGTTGTGGTGTACTTCTTCCCCTGTAAGAAGCTTTGTCCATCCTTCAAGTAGAACTTGATGTGATGTTGAAAGGTAAGATCATTCAACTTGTTCACAACTAGTTCTCTATCTGAACGTTGAGGAAAAACAAACTCTCTAAAGTCTGCAGGCTCTTTAAGAAACTCGACCACTGGAATAGGAGTGTAAGAATCTTCAATAAAAGTAGGAAGACAAAAAGCTTTCTTCCTTCTAAGGCGCACAGAAAATCTGCTGAACATCTGGTTAATCTGATCATGGGTGTGCCCTACAAGTAAAAATCCGAGCTTTACTTTTCTGAAGATCCTTAGCTCCACTAGCATAGCACAATAAGCAAAGAGCGTTTGATTCTTGTTCTCTCTTGTAGTGTTGTCAAGTTGCAAGTAGAGCACGGGTGGTAGTTGCTCTTGCTCGCACAAGACCTTGTTAAGCATTGTAATTGTCAGGTTTGGCTCACCATGCAAGTTTGGATACGTCAAAAATACTTTGCACTTTAAACTTCCTTTGAAGACCATGGCTCCTACAAGGTGGATTTTAACAAAACATCCCTCTGGCACATCTTTTGGAATATTTAGGAAATGGGGTAGAGTTGTCTTTTTCTGATCCATTCCATCAATTACAATAGACATATATTGCAATGGACGTTTGAGAGCTTTTTTTCTGTGCTTGGCGAGCTTTCTTCTCTCTGCTGCTTGTTGTTCACGATGTCTGGCAAGATTCTGTTGCACAATATCTGTAAAAGAAATCAGGTTAAAAAAATTTCTTCAAAGCAAGTGATAGGATGGAGGACATGAGCTTACTTCTTTCGACTTCTGTCTTTGCAGTTTCTCGTTGACTTTTTAATTCTGCACATCTTGAGCAAACAGACATTCTATGTCTCCTTGGAATTTTCACAAGGCCATATTCACTTTTCCACAGTCTGGTGAAGTGTGAGTAAGAGATGTGCTGAAACTGAATGCATGTCTCTTTGTATTCTTTGAAGACGTCTTTTTTTTTGTAATATTATCTGTCAAATGATACATGTTGCTATTAGGTAACTTCTCACATGTCTCTCTAAAATATTTCTCCATCCATGTCACCGCAGCCAGGGCATGCATAGTTACAACTCTTCTTGGACCACAGTGATCATCAATTGCTGGGTTTTTGTCCAGTCTTTTGTGTATTCGAGACATTCTTGTGGACCCTAAATGGTGGACAACCATGAAGCATTTTTGGTAGACTTGCTTACGGTTAATGTAGTGCAAGAAGGTGTTGCGGTCTGGTCTTACATGATAAGCTAAGTAGGCATTCTGGTCTGCCAATGTCATTGAACTGTAGTTGTCTCTATCTTCATCTTCTGATGAAACTTCTACTCTAGGGGTGACTTCCTCTGTCCTGAGTGGTGTGTTTGTAGAGGAAAACAGACCACGTGAAGTTGTTCCCGGAAAAGGCGGTAGCACAGTGTTAAAGGATGGTGATGGCCCATAAGAGGTTGTGGCATCAGCTGTTCTTGTACCATCCTGAAAAGGAGTTCTTGCAAACATATCCTTTAGAGCGGACTGGAATTCTGCAAATTCATGTGTCGCAACCGTTGTGTGAAGAGAAGTACATGCTGCAACATCGTCCTCATTTGTTTTGAAGTCCTGGTGAGAGAAATTGTAGTGAATCTCACAGTCTTCTATGTTTTCTGTATTCCTTGTATGTTTGCATGAAGGGGGCGAAACTACAAACGACGGGGGTAGCTTGTTCTTGAGCACCCGTTGTAGTGGAGCATCTGTAGGTCTGGGGGATGGAACGAACGGTGGTGGCAGCATGCTCCGAACTGGTGGTGATGCTTTGGAAGGAGATGCCAGTGTACTGTCTACTGTACTTGGTGATGGTTGGAAGGGTGGTGGAAGTCTCTTACGTGCTGGACTCGAAGTGTTTTCGAGAAGCAACAACGATGTTGTAGAAGTAGGAGTCAGAGAGTGCCGATCTTCAGAAGAAAAGAAGACGTTCCCAAGCGTTTCGACAGAACTAGAAGAGCTGACGACAACAAAAGGTGGTGGAAGTTTGTTCACGAAGCGGTTCGTCATCTTAACAACTGCAAAATAGAGAAGAGATCTGAGAAACTTTCTCTAATGCAGAGCTTTTCTTATTCCAGAATACAAGCCCACGTAGTACAAGTAGAAGTTCCTGTACCAATTAAGTGAAAGACAAACTAAAAGCTATTCCGGAATACACTGGAGTAGGACAGTAAAGCTAAACGTATTCCACTTCACATAGAATACGAGCAAGACGAAATGGATACTTTTAAAAGGAAATTTTGGCGCCCTCAGTTGCGTATTCCAGTCTCTGAGCTCAAGTCCCCAGTGCCAGCGCCTCGAATATAATATTCAGAGACTGTATTCCGATTCGCATAAAGAAGACATGGATAGGTGAGTAACAAAGTACAATGTACAATCATTTTCAAGTCTGTTTCTTATTCCGGAATAGGTTTTGGCTTTCGTGTGTAAGCCAAAGTGTATTCCTTTGGCTTACACACTAAAGCCAAAGTGTATTCCGGAATACACTCTCGCCTTCACGCGAAGGCAAAAGTGTATTCCGGAACACACTTTCGCTGTAAGCCAAAGTGTCTTCCTTTGGCTTACACACTAAAGCCAAAGTGTATTCTGGAATACACTTTCGCCTCTTTAGGTTTTAAAAGATCTAATTTGTTAAATTTTTTCGGTAATTTTAGGATTTTTTTTCGCTTTTCAGACTTGTTTAGCCTTGTTTTTATGTCAACTGCGCAGTGTTTTTTTGGCGTTTTTGTCCTCATTTTGTCCTTTCTTTTAGACATTTTGTATTTTGGAATAGTTTTTTGCTGGTGTTTTCTCTAAAAAAGACATGTTCACACACAATGTGTACAGGCAAGAAGGCAGCAAGAAACAACAGAAGAAGGCCATTAAAATCACTCAGAAAGCACACCCACAGAGAAGGGTAGGCGATGCTTCTGCGCCTGCGATATACGAGAACTTCCAAACCCAATGGTTTTTCACAAGGGGTACAGCTGGAAAGTACAACACCCTTACTTTCTTACATGTCTGTCGGAGTCCTGGTGCAAAACGGTACGATGACAGAGAATTTGTCTGCATGGGCACTATACAAGCTGTGAGTGAAGTAGCTGGGGAGTCCGGACAAAGAGGGAGACTATCTTTTCAAACATCTCAAGGTTTCATTCATGTTGATGAAGCCTTTTTTAGACTTGTCAAAGTGAACCCACCGACACTTTACAAATATCACAAGGCCCCCAAAAATGAACTGCCATATAAAAGCAATATCAGATCACCTGAAAACCATGATAGATATGGTTTTTTATACAACAATTCATTTGATAGAAGCAAACCACATGCTGTAGTGGTTTGTCTAAACTAATAGTGGCTTACAATATGGTTATTAATGTTGGTTACTAATGATATAATGGTTTGCTAAAACTCGTTATAGTTTATGAGATGATTTCAATACAAGCCTTGTATGCCATAGTGATTTATTAAAACTAGCACCGGTTTATTAAAACTAGAAATGGTTTGTTAAAACCCCTAATGAATAATGGCATGATTTGATGGTTAGTTCAGTTTGTTCAATTTCTTATGAATCGTTCATGTATGAGCATTAGTTTATGCCATGATGGTATAAGTGAGATGGCAAACGTTGTCTTGCCACTTTATTAAAACCATTGCACCTTATATGGTGAGCCAAAACAATCTGATATATCTAATGGGAATTTAAACAACCTTCTATGCTCTCTCCTTCTTCTTCTCGAAAGCCCCATTTCAATTTGCTAATGGTTATTCCAACATTGACATAATTCTATATGGACTTTGGAAGTGCAATTGATTACCAAGTACAATTAAACTATAAAAGATAAATGGAAAGCAAATTGCATATTTCCTAGACTTCTATGGACCTGCTAAGGCAAGATTAATAGAATGGAATTTAATCAGTGGCTGTCGAAGACGCCTATGGGCAGATTGGTGCTTAGAAGGCACTCTCCTCACAGAAGGTTTTGAGGAATCGAGCATACTCTGCCTTCAAAACAAGAGGACTATGGCGAAGCAGGAGAGACTGATTTGAGGAAAATACAGCAAAGGAAAACAGAGCAAGAAAATCCGCTTGATCTTTTATTGTTCTAAGCAGGAACGACTTTGCAGCAAGAAAAAAATGGCAGGAGCCTCGACTTAGAACTTGTGAAGGCACCATAGCCGAAGGTTGAAGATGCCATAGGCACCCTAATGGAGTTTAGCCAGAGCGAAGCAAGAAAGTACCGACCCTGTGCAACAGACAAGAAAAAAAAATTATTCGTCAGCGGGCTTATGGTGGTGCCGCTTAGACATAGTATAACTTAGGTTATCTAAAAAGAACAAATCGTATAATTACCAGGAATTTCACTGTAGGAGTGGCTTACGCACAAAAAAACATTTTCTTCCAAGGCTAGGAAGGGATGACTTTTATGTTCTATCTTTAAAATTTTTAAAGTTAAAGCTTGAGTGAATCCTCCACGCCCGCCCCCTCCCCCATAATGTTCTAATTATTTTGTTTCGTATTTGGGGAGGGTATATCACCGATGGTTGGGCCTAGATTCTGGGGGCGTATGTATGCGGAATCGTATGCCTGTGGTATTTTTTGGAGGTGTTCGAGCTGCTTGCCGGGAGGGAATTGGTTCGAGCTGCTTGCTGGGAGCTGGATTTATGAGCCTATGGTTTAGAAATAGAAGGAGGAAGACCTGGAGAATGGTTCCAGATCGTGTGGACAGGTCATGGGGGCATTGCCTATCTAATCGGGTAGAGTGTATGAGTTGAAGCCCGATGCCTGCACATCTGTCTTTCTCGCCATGTGAATCCCACATGAAAGCTTTGCCAATTTAGCATGCTGAGGAACTGCAGCTCAGGAACTTCATATCAGATCAGCAGGGTTTATACAGTAGGGTCTCACCTCCATCACATCAAAAGACAACAACAAGAAATCGGACATCAATAGTGCGTGAAGCGAGTTCAGATTCTTGTAAGAATTCCTTATCCTGCTAATTCAATCATGGGAGGAATCTCCTTGTTTGAAAGAGCAACAATGTTTAGAATTGCATCAGACGAATTCATAGAGATCCAAATATTTATAGCAGCAGAGGCTCAAACAGCAGAGGCTTCCAAATATTTATAGCTGGAGCAAAGGCTGACTGAATCAGTGTTGTTATTTAATGGGCCTGCCAAGCTCCTGTGGCTCAACGACACCATGGAAAATCGGTCCTGCTTGGGGAGCTCTGACTATGTTGCAAGGGGCTGTTTGCTTGGGCTGCTAAAGATCCTGTGCCCTCATTGCAGTGGAGAGTTGCAGATGATGTAGGTGGACCATTGGAAGTGGCATAGAGAATTGTGAATACATATTAATGTCGAGCTAGTGTGTAGCAAATTGTTGCTGCTGAGTACAAAGCAGAATGCAAAGCAGATTGTAAGATATTTGTTTTGTGGATTTCCAAACTATGTAACATGAATTTATAGGCATATATCTCTTATGACATGCCGATTCCAAGGGTATTGCCTGAAACATCCTGCTGCCCGATATGTAGAAAGAGGGATGGAGGGGAAGTATTTCACAGAGTGGATTAGGAGGAGCGATCGCATGAGAGCAGGAAACAGGGGAAATGTAGAAGAGATTTTGTGAGGGAATGATTGATGTTGTGACGTGGAGAGCCATAGAGTCCGTTCCACAGGCAGAAATGTGAGTATAATGTATGGGCAATATGGACCTTAGGATTTGGCTTTCGTTTATGGAGCAAAAAAACGTAGGCCATCCGTGAAGCACAATTTGTGGAATATACGGTGAATCCACGGTCTAGAGTGAACCCTCCAGAAAAAAACCCATAAGGAAAAATAAGGAAACAATGCAATTGTTTATCATCTTTTTAATTCGTATCCGTTAGATATTGACGGCAACATCTTGGTGATAAGCCCTAAAATACAAACCCTAAATATCGAAATTTGATGGCAAATTTTGCTCTGCCCCTGTGTGGGAAAAAATCGCTCCTCAATCCCAAATTTGAAGCGACGGCGGCCTTGTTCTTCACCAATTCCATCCATTGCTGCTGCTTTAATATGTGCCTCTGTATTTTCTTTCCGGAAGCTCTAATAAGGCAAGGAAAATGTGAAGGATGCCGGAACTTTGCATCGAAGTGCGCCGAAATGAGTGGTGAATGGAAGGGAGGGAGCTAGCAGGTATGAAGCTCCGATGTCTTTCATTCCCTTCTAACAAGCATTAAGAATTTACCTTGGGCAGGGACTTCCAGGTAAAAACTTAAACTTCTTCATTTTTATGCAGAATATAGGATCTGACTTACCAAGAGCAGAAGATCTCTCCCAAGTTGTGCACAGGGTAAAGGCAACGGAATCCATCGGATTGATGGAGGTGGTGGCGGACTTGACTTGTTTAATCTGTCAGTGGCTCCTCAATACTTGATTTGCAGGCTTGAAGTGATGGTGGTAAACGTCTAGTGCAAAGGTAAGATTAGGCTTCACTGGGATTCTTTGTAACCCATAGTTTCCAAATTGTTTTCTTTGTTTCCATCGTTCTGATAAACAAACAGTTATGTTTAAGTATCTGTATTCTGTGTGCGCAGGTTTAAGTATCTACAGATTGAATGAATTAGGCAAGTCCTGCTTGCTGATAATTCATCTCACTCTGCCTGTGCAAAAATGTGCACATAAGATTGTATTGAATGTGGGCTAGCAAAAGAGCTGGCCTTCTAAAAATAATAGAAGAAGAAACCTTCTTGAATAATAGACCTTGCTGGCAATATGCAGATATTTGCTTTCTTTATGCTTTGCTAAATATGTCTACTTGTCTTGAGTGTATGCAGATCTATTATTTCTAAAGCAAATCCACGATTCCAAACTATATGTGATTATACATGGGACTAAAGGGGGCGAGCAACAACAATGTTTGCCCTCTTAAGAAAATTAAGTACAGAATCTGCCTTGAAGATGCTGGAACTGTTTTCATTATATGGGGATTAGCAAATATGCGAGCCTTTCTTCAAACAAAAGAGGAAACTTTCTTGCGAAATATGTATTCAAGCTTTCTTGCTTATAGGTGCTCCAAAAAGAGAATCCAATATGGAGATTCTGCTTCCTACAAGTATTTGTTGGATGGGGGCTAGCAAAAGCGCTGGCCCTCTCAAAAATGTTAAAAAATAAATTACCAACTGTTTTCATGTGTAGATTCTGGAATACTGCATAATTTTAAATTTGAAAGAAGGTAGAAGCATAAACTTGAGTTATTTTAATGTATTGTCCATAAATGGAGTTTTTACTAGACTAATTTCAATAATGTAAAACATGATTCGGTTACTTCCAAGAAAAGATCTTTTGAAGATTCAAAGCCGTTACCATTACCTATTTAGATGGAAAACCTGGTAATAAACTTAAGTCCTTCATAACCCTCTCAGCACTTCCATTTGCTGCATCAGTTCATCCCCTTACATAGAGGCAATGGGTCCTAGCAGAAGTCATCTCTATTAAAGCATGGTATGAAGGTGGTCGCCTTTGGTTATGGTCTATATTTCAAGCAAAATTGTTACTCTCACATTGGGATGTAATTACATGGGAGAAGGTAGCAGATAACTTGCCTCTCATAGTGGAAGTTGGTGTTATGGAAAGGATGCCATGGGGTTTTGTCACGAGGACATTCACAAAGGCAAGTACTTTGTATGCTCCATATATCATCTCCTCAGTTTTCTCAGATTCCATTCAAAATTCATCATGAAATATACAATGATTCCATTCGTGGACGATAAAAACAATTCTATTCTATTCTATTCTATTCTATTCTATTAATATATATGGAAGTTCTATCATATATAACCTATAGAAATTTAACTTTTGTTAGTCTTTTTTTGCTATGCACAACATGGATAAAGCTAAAGATGGCACTTGCCTGAGCAAATGCATAGGGCAGTGCATAGTACATCTCTGCAGCACTTTGTGCGCTCAATAGCTACAATACGTTGAACAATTGACGAATTGTTTACAACTATAAAGAGAACAACTGAATACATTGCGCCAATCAAATTAAATATTCCTGTTGCGTGGACTCGTACAAACCAGTAGGCTGAGTTAGTGTGCATAATTTAAGTATAAATGTTGTGAAAAAATATAATGGTCCTTTTAGAACCAGTGTTCCAACAAATGGTTCCAAACATCAACGCACATATTGTTGTAAAGAACATGCGTACGACACAGTAGTGAGGATTACGCCAATATGATCAGTGTTGCTTCCAAAGACAAGCTATCCGTTGTTGGAGAAAAGATTGTGAATACTTTGTAGGAAATGTTAATTCTTGAAAACCTGGTGCTGGAGTACACAGCTCTTGGATGAGTGCTTGACCTATGGATTTAAATAATTAGTAGTATAGAAATTAAGGAGTCCGGATGTATCAGTGTTTAATTACTTACTGATAAAGGGTGGAAGTTTTGTATAGATTTGCAAAATCAACACTGAGTTGAGCTTCTGATGCCTGAGAAGTCACCTTCAACATCCATGTTGCTGGGTTGTATCCATCTATAATTTTTGGCACACCATATATAGCCTAGTGAGTAGACAAACATCCACAAGTCAGCTCCATCACATCATAGGAAGACAAAATGAAAGCTAAAGACAATATTAGAAAACGAGAGATACCTGGAAGTATCTCTGGAAATGTCTGCCCAGAGGACCAGAATAGATTACTTGACCACCTTATTTCATCATTAGGAGAAGTTAACAATAGATAGACGTATGTTAGAATCAATCAATTTGACGATCCATACTCGATTATTCACTCACCTCATCAAAAGCTTCAAATATATCAATGCTGGGCTGATGAATCGTGCAGATCACCGTACGACCTGTATCTACGGTATTACGCACTGTGCGCATTACTATTGCAGAGCCCGTGCATCTAATCCTGATGTTGGCTCATCCATAAAGATAGCTGAGGGATTTGCCACGAGCTCAACTGCAATAGTTAATCACTTTCTTTGTTCTGTGGACAAGCCTGTGACAGCAAGAAGACCGACTAATGCATGACTAAGTTGAGTGAGCTCAACAAGCTCCATAACCTTCAAACATCTGTATATAGAACGCTTATGAGAAAAGGAAATATGCATAGAATTACGCAAAAGTTACCAAAGATTTTCACCTGTCTGGTTGTTGTATCAACTTCTTTAGGCAACCGAAGCCAGGCAGAGGCATACAAAGATTCCCAAAAACATGATTGCAAATTAAACGGGAGTGTTGCAGCACTCCCACTTCAAAGATTCCCTTGAAAAAAATAGCCTGCTCTAGAAAATGACACTTTTTTCCTTCTAATTGGGAATTCCAATAGGCTTAATTTTTTTTTACCTCCTTTTTGGCCCCTTAGTGCAAAAGAACTTGGATTTTGCCAAAAGCAGCACTTGAAAATGGAAGAATTTAGACATGCTTTTGTATTCTCTAAAAGTATTTTCTTGAAAACACCAGAATGTAGTGAATAAAATAATCATTATATAATTAAAGTATTTCAATGACATCAATTTGTAATAACACATGAAGGTGAGTAATAAATATTTTTGTATGAGACAGATTAAAGGTCCAATTCGTAGTCTTCATCATTCTTTTTGCTTGTTTCTACTGTGCCAGTTTCTGTAGTCTGCTCCTTTTCTTGTGCCTTACCCTTGTCTACTTCTACATTGTCTTCAGGAATGGTAGCTAGTCCCACTTCTTTCAGCTCTGCAAAGATAGCTTCATCATCTAAAGAGCTAGTGAATGGAGGTTGTATCTCTGAAGAGGTCAGCTTGGCAAAATCAGATGAGGATCTGGCGCCTAACTCTTGGTGCTCATCTGGTAGGGTAGGCAATGCAGCCAGTCTCATCTTGATGAAGTTCACAGCTTCTTTATCTATGTCCACTGCTACACAATTCCGGCCCTTCTTAAGTGCACAAGCTATTGTTGTACCAGAGCCAGAAAAGGCATCAAGCACCCAATCTCCTGGACGTGAAAACATGTCTAGAAGATGCTGGAAATTCTAAGACATTAGAAAAGTTCTGGCAAGCTGCTGTGTTAAAATGCTCCATGGTGCGTTTGCCATCGAAACTCCAGTAAGCAACATGGAGGTATTCAACTTTACTCAGCAACCTTGGCTTGCCGCCATGATAGTTTATATTTGTCTTGTACCTGTAGAAATTAGAGTCGTGTCACTAACGAAAACAGAACAGGAAACTAACAAAGAGAACAAGTCAAAGTCAAAGAGCGTAGGAGCGAAAGTGTATTCCGGAATACACTTCTACACTGCATCAAGTTAGAGAGTGTATTCCAGAATACGTTTTCGCTGCCTCGAAGGATCGAAAGTGTATTCTGGAATACACTTTTCCACTACACGAAGGGCGAAAGTGTATTCTGGAATACACTTTCGATCCCTCGAGGGTCAGCAAGCATTTTCTTATTTTGAGATTCTTGGAGTATTCTGGAAATGAAAAGGCAACAATAATGGTAAAACTTACTTGTGCAACTCCTTCGACATTTCTTCTAGAGTGAATTCCTTGTCCACCACTTTCTGCAAGAGCCGTTCTAGTAACTCTGTGTCAGTGAACCCCTGCATCTCCCTCTAGACAGTGATAGTCATTTCTTTTTTTGGCACGTCGGAGCCTTTCTTCTTCTCGGAGACCTTGTCCTTACTTTTTAGTTCACCACGCTCAAACATATTAAATATTTCGTTTTGGAGCTCCCAGATCTGCAAACAAAACAAGAAACTCATCAGCTAGTTGTCGACAAGAAATGTTTTTTGTACACTAAATCTTATTCTGGAATACGCTGGAAACGTACCCGGCCATCCCTGAACGCTAGCTGAAACCAGTTGTCATGACCAATGAGTGATGCCCGTTTGTTCGCCTCGTCGAATTTGAGGCAATACTCAATGGCACAAGCTTCTTTTAAATCAAGTAAGTACTGTGGCTTTTTCAAATCCTTCCCATACTTTTCTTTGAAGATGACATATTCTCTGTGTATAAATCTAATTTTGTCGACAAAGCTCATTTTTAACTTGTACTCATTGTCAGCGTTGTGAGTGTTGGCAACGATTTTGGCTTCTTCGTCGGTCAATCGACAGTAGACTGCACAGAGAACTGACATGTACCTAGGATTCTTTTTTTCTTTGTATAATTGCCGCCTTGCCTTGAAACTGTGGTTCCCACCCAAAACATAATGCGTATATGTGTCCGCATTTTCTCTATCGTACTCTGCTGGACTTGTGCACTGCTAACTATCAACAAGAACCACTATAGGAGCAACATGGGCGTTTGGATTGCTCCGTATTCTGTCTTTGAGGTTCCTTAGATGATCTGCGTAGATCTTCCGAACCTGCAGTGGTCGTTCTCCAGCTTCATTTTTTGGAGGAAGCTTCATTGATGTGACGGGCAAGTAAATTACACCTTGCACAAACTTGTGCAGGTTAATCTCTTCCATCTTTTCTGATGTTTTATCAACCTTCTTCTTCTTAATGGCAACACCTGGTGCTTTGCCCTTTCCCTTGCTCTTCTTGGGTGCTTCCTCAGAAACATCTTCTATGGCAATTGGAGCCGTTTTTCTTTTTTTAGGCTCCTTAGCAGCACTGGTCAGCCTCTGCTTCTTTGGTGGTGGTGGTGCTGGCTGCTCTTTTGACTCTCCTGTGCCATTATCTTCCTCTTCCTCCCCTGATAGACTGCTCGGGCTCCGTGGTTCTTCCTCTTCTTCCTGCTCTGACTCGCTGTGGGCGAAGTCTTCGCTCTGTGTGCTTCGGATGTCGTTGATGATGGCACTAAGCTTTCTCTTGTTGATGTAGTGAGAAACATACACAAGGCCCCCAAAAAGAAAATGTTATTAGTTTCTTGTGTTATTTTTTGTGTTATACTACTAAAATAAACTAATATTACTTTGTGGGTTAATATGTTGAATTACTAGATGCAGTTAAATAGTGAGGTTCGTATATAAGGTTTTTCAATGTGGTATATCCACATAGTTTTTCTCATTTGGTTTGCTGGTATAGTTTATTGCTATAGTTCTTTCTTATGGTGAATTTTCTTGGTTTATTGCTATGTTTTATTGTTAAGTGGCCTAGTGTCCAATTAATAGTATAGGTTGTAAACCACTAGTGTCTTCGGCTTTAAAGATCAGACAACTCATAGTGGTATTCCAATCAGTTCATGGATATCTTGTCGCATGAACTGTTGATGTCAGAACAAGTTTCTCATTAAAACACTCAACAGTTTATCTCTCAAAATAGTGATGGCTTTGCATATCTAAAGTACTTTATTTTGGATGTAAATCAATTATGTTTCGAATTAATAGTTGATATTTATGTAGTAAGAAAGCTAAGAGGTTCTCCATTTGTAAACCACTAGGCACTATTTGGATATAAATTTAAAGATTTCTACAACTCATAGTGATTGCCCTTCGAAATCATCAATGTATTGTTATATGAACCATTGTTGGGCAGTTTACATATCTTTGTTTCCTCTACTTCACATTCTATGGAATGATGGTGGTGGCATTAACACCAAACAATCAAATTGCCGCCATTTGCTCAGCAACATTCCATGGAATATGGAACCTCTTTGCATGGTTCTTGATTCCAAGAACGATAAAAATATTTACATAATTGAGGAAAGATCAAGGAAAGCATCTGTAACTTTTTACTTTTTACAGGGCATACCGATTTGGTGGAGATGGTATTACTGGGCAACTCTGGTAGCTTGGACCGTGCATGGGCTCATAGCTTCTCAGCTAGGTAACGTAGAAACCGTTGTTAAGATTCTAGGGGAAGAGTCTAAGACAGTGAAGAAATTTTTCGAGGACTACTTTGGTTACCACTACGACTTCTTGGACGTTGTTGTTGGGGTCCATATTGGCCTTGTCCTTCTCTTTGCCTTTGTTTTCGCCTTTTGCATCAAGTTTTTGAACTTCCAGAAACGTTAAGTTACAGGTGATAAAAAAAAAAGGGAGCAAACTCAAAGCAAAGATTTTGCAATATACAATGTATACCAATCAATGATGTAAATATACGCCAGCAGTTTATCACATTTGTGAAGGATGTGTGACCTTTTTCCCACCACTTGTACTAATATTTGGAAGGGTGTGTGACCCCCCCAACAACCTAGCCCTCAAGTTTTATAAACAACTATTTTATTATGCCAAACTAGTTTATTATGTCAAACGGCCATAAACACCTAGCTTGTTACGGAAGATGGCCTTAAAATTCTTCGGCTGAGTGTCAATGACTTTATTGACATCGTATACTTTGGACAAATGTAAATTATTATACATGTGGTTGCACACGTTTTTTTTTTCAATGTTATGATAAAGAACATATCACATGTATCACATGCCAATTATGCAAAATCACATAAGCTAATCGAGGTCCTTAAACTGCTACCTCAAAAACAAAAAACAGGAACAATGAATAAAAAAGTCACAAACATATGAATAGCCTAACCATAAATCTAACAAATTTTACCTTGCCAAAGCCTTCTGGTGTGCCTTTTTTTTCTAGTTTTTTTTTTTTGTTATGGCCATGCATTAGAGCTGGTTCACATGCGGTGAAGGTGCCAGCACCATCATGTAAAAAGGCTCGCCATTTTACATCCACCATCACCTGCCATCGCGAAATAGCACATGGCAAAACAGGGCCCCTCTCCGGCGATGGTTGCATGTGAACCCAGCCTTAGGCCATCCATCATCTCATAATTAGGCGAAACTTTGAAGATAAAAGACAAAATAGGTGGTTGAACGAAATATCGCACGAAGAAGCACAGTTCGACCAGCGTGATGGAACTGTATGAGGATAAAAGGCCCCTCTGTTCGTTTCCTCTCTCTATCCTATAATACTGAATAAAAATGCTTCAAACAGATTCGTTGCCTACCTTACAAATAGAGCATTCCTCTCATCAATACATAAAAGAGGAAGAATTTCTCACTTCTTTGTCATATCAGGCTTGGGATACTTATATTGCAAAGCCTTTGCATTTATTGCGAATTTATTGCGAATTATCAAAGCACGACATGTGTGCACTTTGCATTTATTGCGGCCATTGGCAAATTTGTTAGAAGATATCAATCCCAATATATATAGAATCTTAATGATATCCATTTTAGGATAATTATGGATATGAAATATATATCGAATGATATTAATGATTACATGCGAGTTGTGATATAGGCACTTGGCATAAATATAGCCCTAGATTAGTCATGTGTGTCGATCATCCAACAAAACTCCATCTTATAAATAGAAGGCCTTCTTATTGTCTCGACGCATTGAGAGCACTTGAAGAGCTATTGTGAGCGCTTCTCTTCTGCTTCACTAATTGCACGCAAGGTAAATATTCTCCCATTTTGTTACATTGCTAAAGCTTGGATTGTTTAATATGAAACTAGCATTTTTCTTTCATCCTTAATCTTGGCGTAATGCGTTGAGTTGATTTGCAATTATATTTTGATTTGCAGAGATGGCACAGATGAAAAAAGACTACATTATTGAGCTAAATCTAGATGATTTTTATGGATGGTGGATGTGCGACTTTGGTAACTCACCAGCCTTTGTGTCGAGAGATGCTATATTGAAGTTCCTTTTGGATTTATTTCATAATTTATATTATTCGCAAAAATATCATTCTAGTGATGATGAGGCATCTTCAGTTCTGCAAATTGATAATTCTACTTGATGTTTGATGTCTGTGAACACATGAACCTTCAATAACAAAAAATATTGACCAACTTTTTAAAAGAATAAGCTAAATATTGTACTTTGTAATTTCTAAATTAGAGTTAGAATGTAAGATCTTACGAAGTTGCTTCACATCAATCTAAAATCACTTGGCCATTGCAGAAGAGAATGTTGGACGTTAACTGGGGTCCAACTGCACAGTTTTGAAAAAGAGAAATGTTCGCGCGATAAATTTCTTGTAGGTGTAAACAATTCGTCAACTGTTCAACCTGTTGTAGCTATTGAGCGCACAGTTTATTATCGTGAAAGGGCTACAGGAATGTACTCTGCACTGCCCTATGCATTTGCTCAGGCAAGTGCCATCTTTAACTTTATCCATGTTGTGCATAGCAAAAAAAGACTAACAAAAGTTAAATTTCTACAGGTTATGATAGAACTTCCATATATATTAATGGAGACACTGCTATATGGCATCATTGTATATTTCATGATAAATTTTGAATGGAATCTGGGAAAACTGGCTTGGTTTTTCCTCTTTACATATCTTTGTTTCCTCTATTTCACATTCTATGGAATGATGGTGGTGGCATTAACATCAAACGATCAAATTGCCGCCATTTGCTCAGCAACATTCTATGGAATATGGAACCTCTTTTCAGGGTTCTTGATTCCAAGAACAGTAAAAATATTTACATAATTGAGGAAAGATCAAGAAAAGCATCTGTAGCTTTTTACTTTTTACAAACCCTTGTTAAGATTCCAGGGGAAGAGTATAAGACAGTGAAGAAATTTTCCGAGGACTACTTTGGTTACCACTACGACTTCTTGGGCGTTGTTTGTTGGGGTCCATATTGGCCTTGTCCTTCTCTTTGCCTTTGTTTTCGCCTTCTGCATCAAGTTTTTGAACTTCCAGAAACGTTAAGTTACAGGTGATAAAAAAAGGGAGCAACCCCAAAGCAAAGATTTTGCAATATACAATGTATACCAATCAATGATGTAAATATACTCCACAGTTTATCACATTTGTGAAGGATATGTGACCTTTTTCCCACCACTTGTACTAATATTTGGAAGGATGTGTGACCTTCTTCCCCCCTTAACAACCTAGCCCTCAAGTTTTATAAACAACTACTTCATTATGCGGAACTAGTTTATTATGTCAAAGGGCCATAAACACCTAGCTTGTTACGGAAGATGGCCATAAAATTCTTGGGCTGCGTGTCAATGACTTTTTTTTTTTTTTTTTTTTTTGAAGAACTGTGTCATCAATATATTAAAAGAGTGGTAATGTTACAAAGCAAGTGAGGAGGAAGGAGAACTGCCCCAAAGAGACAACGATACCTCGACACTCCACAACAAACTCACAAAAACTACAACTCTACTGCTGTACAAACTGACCATCACCATCTACAACACCCAAGAAGTCCCGCCAAATGGCAAACTTCCGCTCTACTAATCCCGGGAACACCAGAAAGCTTTGAAATAGCTTGTACCTGAGTCGAGGAATGAGAGGCTCTGCAGGCTGCTGAATCCCCTGAAAGATCCACAACCGCCGCCGCTTCCAAATCAGCCACACCAACCAAGCCACGCACAGATGCAAGGCTTGCTGCCGCAAGAGCGGCCAAGCACCAGGATACACATGAAGGCAAAGCTGGCGGCTAGTCAATCTCGGTGAAATATAGCCCGGCCCAATCCCAGGCAAACTTTGCAAGTGAGGGCATAAAATCGCACAATGCTCCACGATCTCCACGATGAAGGCCATAACAAGGGGCGAGAGAGGGCTCACACCGGCCTAAACCGACTCACAAGGGGGGTGCACCACCGCCACGCGAACCCTAACCCGATTGGGGAAGTGAGCTCCATGTCCACGCCCAAACCGAAAGCACCATCGAGAACCCGAAGCTGCAGAGACCACTTGCTTGAAGGAAGTAGAGTGTCATGAATATGACCCTGTAACAAGACCGCACAAAACAAGAAGACACAACATCCCAGGAGGAACCTTCCAAACCCGCACCACCACATCATCCCGAGGGACTCTAGGTATGTGTAGCGAATACCCCGCCACTTGTTCCCGTGATAGTCAGGTCCACGCCTCTCCAAAAAGCGAAGCTCGAAGAACTCCCACGGCCGGTGACCACCCCAATACCAATCCTCCAAGGTGAGCACGAGGCTCGCCTCCAACGGCCTGGCGTCCCCAGCATGTGGGCGATGGCGACCAAGGGCAAGTGCGCAGGGGGTAGAGGAACCCACAAGAAAGGAGAAGAGTGGTGATAAACTGAGGCATAATCTAGCTGGAAGAGCACACGCACATGATCCCAAGCCCGCAACACCCCCGTGAGAAATGGGGATGCATGTGCGAAAGGCCGGAGACCATACAACAGTGCCTGGGGCAACTCCACATGCACGACGGCTTCCCAAACGCCACACAATGGCGAAGAGCTGAACAACAACGGCCGCACCAGGAGAAGATGCTCCATCCTGCAGAGTGCTCCAAACAAACTTGAAGACCAACACCTTACTACGCAGCGCCAAATCCAGAATGGCCAAGCCCCCATCCTCCCGGGGGCAGAGACACTTCCACCAAGCCACTTTAACAACCGCCCTTTCATCATCCCCGCCCCACACAAAATTTCGAACAATCTTATCCAAAGCACGTATCTTACCCTCGGAGCTAACATCGCAGATCTTTGTATAGACATGAGTGCTACAAAATCCGACTTGGCAATAGTGATCCTACACCGCCATGGACAACTTGCTACCCTTCCACGGTGTTTCCAACCCCCGCAAAAATCTCATCCCACACCCTCCCCATGGAAACATCCCCTCCAAAGAGAATATCCAACAAAGACTTAGTACACACATTATCTAGAAGCACCTTCCAAGGGAATAGAGCCAAACAAGGGGAGTATGAGTCATTTGGGCCCATAATGCGAGCATTTACCCCAATTCGAGAATAATGTCCGAGGCCAAGGAGAAAGTATCCAAACAAACCCTTCACATTCATAGATTCCTCTCTTCCGCCACAAAGAAGAATCGGTGAACCGGTTAATAATCTGGCGGCTACTATCCCCGCATCCAAAGCCCATCCACCACCCCTCCTCCATCGCTGACCAAAACAATCGAGACAAAGGCCTCCGCCACAATCGAAAACAAAAGCGCCAAAGGGCACCCCCGACGCACCCTCACGCCTAAGGAGAAAAAGGCGGAACCACCGCACACCATCGTAGGCCGCGGCCGACCTATGCGACTTCATGACTTCTCGTCAGAAGCGTGGAGCACAAAATTTCAACGCTAACATCATGGTAGACAAGGACTCCCAACGGACACTATCGTAAGCTTTGGCAAAGTCAAGCTTAAGATAGGCAATGTCTTGACCTGTTCTCCTGGCCCAATAAAGGCCCTCATAAGCTGCGGCACCATTAGTCAATGACTTTATTGACATCGTATACTTTGGACAAATGTAAATTATTATACATGTGGTTGCACATGTCTTTTGTTCAATGATATGATAAAAAACATATCACATGTATCAAATGCAGATCGACTATGCAAAAGCACGTGAGCTAATCGAGGTCCTTCAAAATGCTACCTTAAAAAACAAAAAACAGGAACAATGAATAAAAAGTCACAAACATATGAATAACCATAAATGTAACAAATTTTACCTTGCCAAAGCCTTCTGGTGTGGTTTTGCTAGTTTTTTTTATGGCCATGCGTTAGGCCATCTATCATCTCATATAAGCCTTGCATGTCTCCATTTGAAATATAGTGGAAAATCATAGGTTAACCATTGGAAAAAGACACAAAAATTGATGTGGCTGTATTCGCACTCTAGATGTACGCATTAGTACGTCCACTCAAATACACCATAGAATTATATAAAAAAGCTCCTGTTATTATGCTAGATATTAACGTGAAAACCAATTTCGTTGACATTTATCGAATCTTTTGGAATGTAAGAATGTGGTAAACATATCGAATGGGAGGTGTGAGATAGATCTTTGGAATGCCAGGTAAATCACTTGTAAATGTTCTGGTAACATGGAAAGAACATGGCAAACTAATTGACAAAAAATAAGACATGTGGCTAGCAAACTACTGGCCACGTGGAGATGCCCTATTGGACCATTTATACAAATGTGCCTCTTTTTCTTTTTTTTATGGCCATGCATGAACTGCATGAAATGCATGCACCCGAGAGAAAAGGTAAAAAGCCCCTTCTGTTCTTTTCCTCTCTCTATCATATAAGACTGAATAAGAACGCTTCAAACAGATGCGTTGCATTCAAACAGATGCATTCCTCTCATCAATACATAAAAGAGGAAGAATTTCTCACTTCTTTGTCATATCAGGCTTGGGGTACTTGTATTGCACAGCCTAAGATTAAAATTCAATTCATTGAAATGGCCCAGAAAGCGCAGACTAGCGAATCAGCCAACGCATTGTTTTGGGCATGCAAAGTGGGCAGATTTAATCTGTCACACAGAGTGGTTCTAGCACCTGTGACAAGATGCAGAGCCATTAACAATATACCCCAGCAAGCCCATGTCACATATTACTCTCAAAGAGCCTCCAAGGGAGGTCTGTTAATCTCAGAGGGGGCTGCCATTTCCCAGCAAGCCATTGGGTATGCTAAAACATGCTTTTTTTTTATGGTCAATGCATTCCTGTTAAGCATATTCTGAGGCACTAATTTGCAATTTTTTTTGGGTTGCAGATTTCCTCATGCTCCAGGGATCTATACTGCCGAGCAGGTTGAGGCTTGGAAGCCTGTTGTGGATGCGGTTCACAGAAAGGGAGGCGTCATATTTTGCCAGCTATGGCATGTTGGCAGAGCTTCCAACCAATGTGAGTATCTCAGATCTCATTTTTCTTTCCTTAGGATCTTTGTATTTAGGATATTTCGTGCAATTTTGAAGGCTATCAGCCAAATCAAGAACAGCCCGTTTCTTCTACAAACTCTGCCATTCCAGAAGGCTGGAATCTGAGAATGCCTGATGGCTCATATGGCCCTTTTACTCCTCCTAGGGCCTTATCTTTCAAAGAAATCAACACTATCATTTTGCAGTATAGAATGGCAGCCAGAAATGCCATCTTAGCAGGTATTTAAACACATTTTAAAGAAAAGCACAAATTAAATAGATACCAAAATATTAACAAGAAAATTTGATATAATGCATGACCTTATTTATCCTATGTTGGTCCTACCAATGACACCACATTTCTTGTCAGGCTTCGATGGCGTCGAAATCCATGCTGGACATGGCTATCTCCTTGACCAATTCTTCAAGGATGGTATAAATGACAGAACTGACCAATACGGTGGTTCAATACAAAATAGATGTAGGCTTGCTTTCCAAGTACTATACAATGTTATTCGCGAAGTTGGCACTGACCGTACAGCTATCAGAATATCCCCTATAATTGATCACCTAGGTGCCACTGATTCTGACCCAGTCATTCTTGGTCTTTACCTTGCCAATGCTCTCAATAGACTTAATCTTGCATACCTCCACGTCACTGAGCCTCGTTACACTGCAAAGGGAATAGTCTCCACGGTCAACAATTGTCAATTTATTAGAGATGCCTATAAGGGAACCTTGATGTGTTCTGGTGGCTATACAAGAGAAGGGGGAATTCAGGCTGTTCAGTCTGGCTATGCAGATTTGATCTCCTATGGACGGTTATTTATATCAAATCCTGACTTACCACTTCGGTTTGCTCTTAATGCACCGCTGAATGGTTATGATAGATCTACTTTCTACACTCAAGATCCCATCATTGGCTACACAGATTATCCCTTCTTGCCTCTATTGCCTAAAGCACCAATGTGTAGGTTGTAAACCCAATGTTCTTAATGGAATCTTTGAAGGTGTTAAACGGGGAAGAGAGCTTTTTCAATGTCCAAAGTGGTGAGACGTTAAAGCGAAAGAACCAAGGCTTCAACTGAATGATACCAATAAAGGCAACTTTGTTTTGGGGGCTAATCAAGAAAGTGCAAATCAAAGTCATCGTGGAAGCGCAAGAGAGACAAAACAGAAGGGGGAATTAGTATTTTTGACATAGTATTGCAAAGTAAGAATTTAATAGTCAAATTCATATAGATGATCCTAGAAAAAGGTGAAGGCTCTATGTATGCACCTGAATGACTAGACTCTACTACTTTGGTGCAAGCACAACAAGCCCTCTGTCAAGATCTCACCCATAGCTCCCATGGTCAATTTTGTTAATCTAATGCCATGTAGAGTAGCTTCTCCCTTATTGAAGGGTTCGAATTCGATTTGAAATGTGCCCTTCCTGGGTATTGTAAAGGTGATGCCACCTGGGATTGGTTCTTGTGCTAAGGTACAAGGGAAAGCAACTATAGATGGGCAAATTTTAAGGCATGCTTTTTCTTAAAGGGGATTGACAATCTTTGAAAGTGTGACTATGGTAATCCCAACCACTATAAATAGAGGGTTAAAATCCATGGGTTCTGCACCCATCTCTCCAACCTAACAAATTTGTGAAGTCATGTTACAGATGCTTGAGGACGAAAGGAATACTCCATGTGTCTATCAAGTGAAAACTTGTGTTCATGGAGGAAGAATTAATAATCCTCTAGAAAAAATGCATGGCTGAAATATCTCCTTCGACGTATCAATGCTTTTATTTGGCAAATGAGTCACAAAGATTCCTAGGGCCAACCGACTAGTTTCAAAATGGGACAATGACGTCAGCCCACTCTGTCCCATGTGTGAGTGAAGAGGAGTCCATAGAGCATTGCTTGGTGGAATGTAGGAGCTTCATGTAGTATCGACATAGAATCTGGGTAGGTTTGAACATCCTTTAGGGACCAAGGAATTATTGTTGGGAATTATCCCATTGAAATGGAGTACCATGAAGAAGAAGGCCTTCCGTATTGCTAGGCCTGGACAATCTGGTCAATATAAGAAAGAAGGAATGCCCTAGTCTAGATATATATCATCAATTTAGCTTTTCCAAATGACACTTGAGAGACTTACAGAAATGAGATTAGTGTTTGAGAGTGAAGAAGATGTAAAGGTAGCAATAAGGGGCACCGATCTAAATTTAATTTAGAGTAAAAAAGAGAAGAATGCAAGATGGAGGCATATAGCTATCCCTATCTCATATTCACAGACGAGTTCACCCCCCAAATAGCTATGTACCTATTCCTCAATGTAATAAAAGGTTTTTTATCCTTCAAAAACAACAATTTATAAGCATGATATAAGAAAACAAGGTGCTAAGCCAATATAGATTGCTCGTCAGCACTAGCATTAAGAATGAAAGAGTTCCCCGACTTAAGCCAACTTCTTGAATATTGGCTAGTCGAGTCCCATGGGCATAGTTCCTTAATTTGACTATGCTAGTGCTTAGAAGGGCCACCCTAATTTGGTGGTGTTATGTATTGGGAAGTGGAAATATTCTCTTGATTCCCATGTCATGTTGTAAAATATTCCCTAGATTTCTAGGTAATCTAGGATACAAATATTTTGAAGGACTGATTTTCCACGAGTTGAAAGACCTGTCATTTTGCCTATTGCTTCATTTTTTTTCCTTTTTGCCTTCGATGAACATGTTTGACCTGTTGATGATTTTGCATTCGAGGTAGCTTTATTGGGGGAGATGTTAGACAGTTTTTTGTGTGAAGGCTGAGCTTGAGGCTATTGGCCAAAGTCTTGGCTATTCTGGATCTGGCCAACATCGTCTCTTATATATATCGGAAAATATCTAATGGAAATTTTTTATTTTATATTCTTCCTAGTTTTTTGAAGCTAGGAAGAATATAAAATGAAAAATTTCCATTAGATACGTTCAAACTGTCTAATGGGACGCTTCTCCGAGTTGATGTTGCCTCCGTGTTTGTGTTCTATAGTAAAAGCATGCGACAACGTACCAGAAAAAGAATTATTTAGAGACCCTAAAGTTATCTAAACAAGGTGTTGTCACGCGACTTATAAATGGGATTGAGAGATTGGGTCAGGTTTTGGTCAAATGATTTAACTGTGAAAGGGATTGTAGCGTCTTAACCAAGCAACACTTGGTTGTGTGTTAATTTAGCAACTAAAAACTATCCATGGTTGGTTAAAAAATTGCATTCAATCTATAATGAATATTCATGGATACATGGGGCTTTTTAAACGTCCAAGGGATTGCGATGGTTTAACTAGTGTTGTGATTTTAGAAAAGAGTTTCCAATTGTCTAATTGATCTAGGTTTGGTAATGGCTTAATTCCAAAAGGGACTATGGTGGTTTAATTAGGCGATGGATGATTGTAGTTGTGGCGTCCCCCTAACTTATGCGACGCTCCCATTGTATAAGTCATGGAGATCCCCTCATGTCAACCCTGCAGATCAACAAGAGGCTGTCCACGCGGCATCAGCTACTGGTGGTGGACCAGAGTTGATATGGAAGAATGACGTGTCTTCCCTGGGGCCGATCTCACCGTGGAAGCGTGTAAACGTAAGCACAAGCAACATACATCATAATCAAATAAAGGCTCATCATGAAGGGTGAGGTACCGTCAACAATATAAAATCATCATCATAATACAACACCACCATAGCATCACATGGGGGTCCTAATCCAAGCTCAGATTCTATGAGGTAAGACTGGCGGTCTGGGCCACAAGGTAACAGCAGGCGAAAGTTGTAACATTGGATTTAGTTGGCATAGAACAATGGCAAGGGTAGTCCACTCCATTCACTCCTCATGTGTATACTTTGCAGATAAATTGAAAAGCTTTGGGTCTTGACTATAGCCAGCCGGAGACGTAGCCTTAAGGCTACTCCAAGATTGCATCATCGCCCTTGGTTTGATGAGGCAGGAAGGCTGCTCCTTCCAAGAGATATCTTGCCATAGCGGGTAGTTAGAGAGAAGGGTTGCCCCTCCTCGTACTCAACCTAACCTCACTAAGGTGACGCAACGCCTAGGAGGGGTCAAACCCATACAGTGCCCCAGAAATGAGTCGAGTTCGTTTGGGTTCCAGTCGTCTACGACAGATGTAGCTAATGTCTTTTAAGCATCCACAGATTCGAGCATTCTTGATTCCATCTGTAGTGATGTCCATACCGATGCTTTCACAGGACATCTTGGATCATATTGTTTCAAAACGTGCTTCTTGTTCAAGATCCAGGCATTCTCATACAGATTATAATCAGTTCAACTGGGAAGATGGATTGCTTTTCCATACCAGTGTTAGTCCTGTGCCTCCTGGTTCAGGACTATTCATGCATACGACGGACCAGGTCAAGCTCAAGGATCCACAGACAGGCACGGGTCAGCCGTCCAAAGCCCAGCAGAAGACCAAGCAGCAGACCACGCAGTCAAAGCCTGCGTCCGTCAACAAGAGGCGCCGCTCAGACAAGTGACGGGCCGTCACCGCCCGCGTCAGCATCAGCGTGATTCTAGGCACTTCAAGAGGCACCGCCAACATTCCTGCAAATCAGGCCTCCTTCCAGGAGTCGGCACCGAGATCAGTCAGAGTGTCTATATTGGGCCAAAGGCCATTGTACTATATATATGAGTAGAGCTAGCACAAGAGTTTTTAGATGAGTTTTGAGTCTTGTCTCTCTTAGTCTTCTCTCGATTGCGAGAGCTCATGTATGTTCATCATTGATATCAAGGAAGCTATCATTTTCCTCTCATTATTCTCTTTTGTCCTGTTCTCTTCCTCTTGTTCTTTTCTTGCAAATCCCGCGTGACATAGTCCCCCGGATTCTCCTGTCAGATCCAAGGGTCCTCACAGAGGGCTGTCTTGTAGGAGTTCCCGAACCCAGACCCCAAACACTGTCGCCGCTGCCGGGTCTGATTCGATTTTCCTTTCTTACGTAAGCCGTAATGCGTAGAAACTTCGCGCCGGGGCGAACTTCTTTCCCAGGCGCGTCTCGTTTGGGGCGCCATCATCGAAGGAAAATTTTGTTGGCGACATGTATGGCTCGCTTATGACATTGAGGGCGACCACATTAGGTCTAGGGCTCGATCGGCGCCACCCACCCCTCGTGTCATGTCTCGTCCAAATTCTCCGCCTCAAGCGTGCAAACATTGCTCACAGCCTCAGTCTCCTCATCACTATCGGGAGCCCTATCCAGGCTCCAGCTGCTCAACCTTACTTTCATACCCCCGAACATGCCTTTATCCATCACTCTTCCGGCCCATGCGCCTCGACTTCACAACCATCATCTCCCTACGGGTGGGCGGGGATATCCACATGTCTCTTTTCCCTTCCCTACCTTTCCCACCGCTCTTCCTGTTTTACAATCTTACGGACCTCAAACCCAATGATCGGGCACCTCCGGTGCCCCCACCTCGGCCACCCCCTTCGGCCGGGGTCTTTCCGGCACCATACCCCTCCAACTCCACCTCAATATCCTCACTATCATGTTTCTGTCCAGCCCAAAGCACTTTTACCTCTACCTTTCGGACCCTTAAGGTGACTTATCCCACCTTTGGCAACACGAAAGGCAAACCTTTAGACCAAAGTGCTTTCGGGGCCCACATGGAAGAATTTGAGGCTCTGGGCTGTCACGAATGGTCATGCGCAACCTCAACTGAAATTCCACATCTTTTCCACCACATTGCGTGGCTCCCCTCATCAATGGCTCATGTCCAACAAAAGCCCGGAAACAAGATTGGTCGAAATGGCTTTGCTTTTCTTTCTCACTATGGGACCGGATGATGATCAACTTCATCTCAAGCAACTCAATGACCTTCAACAAGAGCCCCGGAGTGCGGGGATTTTGCGGGACCGTCTTCACATTACGCTCGGCAAACTCAGGGTACCCCACCGAGAGCGGATCTTGGTGCGGTTTCTCCAAGGACTTCCTCCGGCTATCGGACTCATGGTGAATACACTGCGCCGAAGACTTTGGGCAGGCTATCGATCTTGTCAATCACTTTCGGTCAATGTTTCCTCGGTGGCGTGGCTCTTCGGGGAGCTCCCCTTCATTCCACCGTCATGGTTCCTCGGGACTATTTGTTCAACCTCCACCGCCAATCCTTGGCCTTGATCCGGATCTGGTGCCATATCACGCAAATATCAAGGCCACTTGGCAAATGAGTGCAACTCCACCAATGGCCCGCCTCATTGTAAAAGATGCAACATGTGCAATCATGCCCGCGGAAGAGTGCACTCGCACTCATCCTACACCTTTTCGCCAACAAGATGGTTTATCAAGTGCAAACCCACCTCGGCACCAATCGCAATATCAGCGGCCACCACTGCGGACACAACCCAATCAACTCTATCAGCAGCGGGGAGCAACAGCGGGGACCCACCACACGTCCTCCTTTTGATCCCCGGCTTCGGTGTTATCCTTTGTCAAGAATGGGGTCATACCACCATGGCGTGTCCTCAACTTCCACAAGTTCGGTGCGGCTTCACGGCACAAATCAGACCACATCGGTCCGCCTCACGGCTTACACCAACTTTGGATTGCCAATGGCAAACAAGGCCGCGTCGGTTCTTGAAGCCCCTCGTGCACCTCGGCAATCACGCTATCAACCGGCTCACGCAAATCAACCTCGGATGGATCAACAAGCACGGGAAGAAATTTTTGGGGCACTCAATCCCCCGGTTCAGCCATCAAATTGGGTTGGTTTGGTTTCCGCGCCGGACCCGGGCGTCGTCCTTAACCATTATTTCTCATGGCGCGCAACTTTGCCTTTGCCCGTCGATACAATTCCTCATGATGAAGAAAAAAAAGGTTCACTTTGCACCTGATTTGGAGAAACTCATGCCGAATGTCATGCCTAAAGTTAAGCCAAAGCATTCTGAACCTTATGCAAGTCTGGCTGAAGGCCGCACGTTGGCTAATGTTCATGCCACTACCGAGCTCAACAAAGGCGGGAAGCACCTTCCCGTCTCAACCTCCAGCTCTCGGACCTATCCAAATATGGCTGCCGAGGGTTGACCTACTCAAAAGTTTCTTTGCTTCATTACCCGCGCACCCGGCACTGTGGATCCAGCCAGATCCTTTTTTCTCATGTGCCTCGGAACTCCAAGAGGAGCTAGCAAAAATCAAAATACCTTTAAGTTTGGCCACGATTTTGAAACTCGTCACGCTCTCAAGGACCGGTTACCCACCCATTTGTTTTGGTTGGGGCTGTTTGCTACCTCTACACCCCGGTACATGCCATGGTGGGTAATCGGCAAGTCAACCATGTTCAAATTGGCCGGAGGTAGTGCGATCAATCTCATCACCGGACAAACTCCGCAAACAAATGGGCATCAAACAACTCTATCGTTGCCCCATATGACATCAAATTGGCCAATGGCCATATCCACGAGAACCTCAAGGCGTCGCGCCTCTTCTTCACATCAACATTGGTGATCTCAGATTCCCCTTGGAATTTGGTGTTTGGAAGGCTGGAGAAGATCCGGTGATTATGAAATGTTGGTCGGCCGAGACCTTTTCTCCCCGAGGCCAAGAGTATCCATTCTTGGGCCACGGATGGAGTTAGTCATCACCGATGGTCACCTCAATGCCACCATGGACTTGGAAGCAGGCAAAATCATTTCCGTTGACAATGCTGAACCCTCTCTCTCGACAGCGATTACGAGGGCGCCCAGAATATCTATCAAGTTCGGGCTCCTGTGAGTGCGCCCTGTCATCCTACCCAGAATATCTTTGATCCTTGGGGAGAAATGACTCTTGATCGGGACCGGTTTGTGGCTGCTTTGCTTGACCCTTACGGCTCCTTGCAATCGAATCAACGTGTTGATCACTTTTCGGATCTTTGAACCTCCTGCTGCTCAGCCGATGTACGCTTTGTCATGAAGCAACCCGCAGCGATGAGACTCGGCAACCTCTCTTTTTCACCACCAGCGAGTGCCCGCATCTGTTATGCTTCAACCTCACGCTCATATTGTCAGGGACGGGTTATCCCCATATTCCGGACTCACGAAGTTGAGATTGTGGATGTAGGCAACAATCGACTGTCGCATTCTTTGCAAATCTTCGGACACCCTATCGAAGCAGAGGGCGTCACGCTTTTCAAAAGTTCAAACACATTTTCGCTGGAGCTACGAGATCTTCGGGGGATCAACAAAACCTTGGGGGAACTCACCATTCCTACCAAATCGATGCGACCCGGTATAGCAGCGGCGATCATAGGCTCAACCCCAATTACCGGTGATCGCGTCAAGGCGGAAATTGACAAACTCCTTGCGGGTTTGATCTATGAGGTCAAACATTACGAATGGGTGAGCCCCATCGTCATTGACTCAAACACAATGGTAAGATCGGCGTTTGCGTGGACTACAGAAAACTCAATCGAGCCACGGGCGTGATCATTTTCCACTTCCCTTCACCGAGGCCGGGTTACGGAAAAGGTCATTTGGACATGAGATGTACTCCTTCATGGATGGTTTTTACGGCTACAATCAGATCTCAATCAAAGAATCGATCAACTCAAGACTACTTTCACCACCGGTAGGTCACTTTTTGCCTACAAGATGGTTCCTTTTTGGCTTATCAAACTCTCCATCCACGTTTCACGCATCATGCTCTCGGTTTTCATGATTTTATGAAGGAAAATCCTTCTTACAAATTTTTCAAGATGACTTCTACGCCTCTGGTTCCATGGCTGACCATTTGGATAAATTGGAACTTCGTCTTTCAGAAATGTGATGAGTCAGGCATTAGTCTCAATCAGGAGAAATGCACCTTTTGTGTCACCTCGGGTGTTACGTTAGAGCCACGTTGTCGATAAACGCGGGTATCACCACCGATCCTGCCAAAATCAGTTATTGTGCTCAAAGCTCAAGCACCGCCGAATATCAAGGAGACCGCGCTCTTTCACGGGTAAGGTCAATTATTACTCCACCTTCATTCACGGACTAGCGGCCATTGCGGATCCCATTCATAAACTCACAAGTGATGAAACCACACGGGCTTGGAATTCCCGGTAGGATCTTTGCTTTCAGCGGTTGAAGCTTTTTGCCCTTTCGGGCCCCGGTTCTTGTTCCTCCTCAATGGGACAAGCCCTTTCATGTTCATGTCGATGTCTCGGCGTTTGCTATTGAGCTGTTCTCTCTCAAGAATATGATGCGCCTGCCCGACAAACCCAACCCGATCGCCGGCCGAAAACTCAATTCTGGCGGCGCAACTATTACGCCCGGCGTGAAGCTTTGGGTCTCATTTTACGTGTCCAACGCTTCCGTCACTACCTTTTAGGCGGTCGGATCAAATTCTTTGTTGACCACCGGGCACTTCTTTATTTGATCAACAAATCCCCCACGGGCCACATTGCTTTCGTTGGGTCCTACTTCGCAAGAATTTGCCCCTTTTGAAATTGTTCACAAGTAGGCCAAATCTCATGTTGTCCGGATTATCTTTCGCATCCACCACGGATGATCCCTCTCTTGGAGTCTCGGCGCCTTTCGGCAGCTCAACTCTTTACGGTCGCGGCAACACCTCATTGGTTTCATGACTTTCAGCGGTATCTCCTCACGGTATTTGTTCCACCGAGGGCGCCCGCTCTCTCCGATAGCGACAATCCCCGTCGACATCAATTTCTCCGCGAGGTCGTGACTACACCATGGTTGCGGGCCATCTTTACAAAAGGGTAAGGATACCATCCTTAGGCGGCGTGTTCTCCCTCATGAGGTCCCGGATATTGTTAGAAGCCCATGAAGGGGCCGGAGGTGGTCATTTTCATGGTGACACCATGGCCGCAAAATCCTTCTTGCTGGTTATTTTTTGGCCCACGCTCTTCAAAGGCGGCTCGCATGCGCGCACATGTGATGCTTGCCGGCGTGTGGGGCGCCCACGACCCGTGGCGGCTCTTCCCTTGATGCCGATTATGCGCCACTTCCTTCGACCAAATGGGGAATGGATTTTGTGGGACCCATTGACCCTCTGGGCGGCACCCGTTGCCGCTACATTCAGTTCTCACGGTTCACGCTACCAAATGGGCGGAAGCTTGCACTTCCGGACAACAACTGCGGCAAGCACGACCAAGGTTGTCTATCAACAAATCATCGCGCGATTTGGCTGCCCCGCGGAGCTGGTTGGTGATCGTGGTGTCCACTTTATCAATCATACCATCAAGGGCTGACGGATTATCTCTCGATACATCATCACAAGAGCACACCTTACTATCCTCAAGGCAATGGTTTGGCGAGAAAGCACCAACAAGACTACGGTCACAATTCTCAAGAAAATTTGTGGCGCTTCACCATGGCCCGGCAAAACAAGCTTCCCTCTTGTTCTTTGGGCCTATAATACTTGTTTCAAAATAGCTCTTGGTCAAACTCCTTTCAAATTGGTTTATGGTCAAGAAGCTCTCATGCCTTTTGAGTACATTCTCCCAACTCTCCGTTTTCAACTGGCTACTACCCATAATCCGCCTGCTGCACTTAAAGAAAGGGTTTATCAATTGGAACAGTTGGATGAACTTAGAAGGGATGCTTATATTAGGTGTTCTTCATGGACAGCGGTTGCAAAAAAATCTTTACATGACAAAAGTTTGAAGACAAAACATTCAAGGAAGGAGATTTGGTTCTTACATGCGATTCTCGGTACAAAAATTTTTCGGGTAAGCTTAAGTTTTGATGGCTTGGCCCTTATCGAATTGCTCAAGTGGTTCAACCCAGCGTTTTCCAGCTGGCGAATTAGATGGAACTCCATTACCTACACTGGTTAATGGCTTTCGCCTCAAAACATTTCATACCACAGAAAGTGACAATCAACACATAGATGCTGTTCCAGACACAAACACAACAGATAGTGACTAAACCAGCGGCATATTTATATTATAGGTGGAATTTTTTTTACAAAATGTGAAGGGCTGACCGGCTATTTCGCTATATGGCCTTTGCCCTATATACAAAAAGCGGGCTCGAGCCCTATCTACTAAGTCCTAAGAAGAAAAACCCTCTACTCAGGGTTGGGCGAGGTGATGATGAATGATGATGTGGTAGAGGTTACGCTTTCGGGTCCCGGTGAAGGTGCAGAACCACCTCCATCGCGTTGGTCTTCGGATCGGGATGTTCGGCCATCCCGGCACACCGGCCATCCATTCGAGGCCACGATTGTGGCAGCGGCCAGAGGTCGAACAATCCATCTTGCGGGTAATCCCACTCGGCGGTTAGTGGGCATAGTGGAGTCCTCGTTCAAACCCGGCGGCGGCCATGCCGGCGCCATCGGATGCCTTAGCTTCACTCCCGGTTCGTTTTATATAGCCAAGCGAGGAACTCCTTGTTGGCGTGGACCAATCACAAAATGCATAGCGTGTTTGCAATGCAAAAATTTGTTTCTAAAGTGAGAATCTTTTCTCCGTAGCATATCTAGCCATGGTACAGCCGACACATTAGTTTTAATGATATCCCACCCGAGTTACCCGGCATTAAATGCCATTCCTTCTTTTCACGCCCGTCGAACATTAATGTGTGTCCTTTATTTTTGTCACATCCATTTTTCTCTCTCGCCTCATCTCCACCGTTCATTCCTTCTCCCTTTGTTGTTTGGGGACTTAGCCAAATTTTTGCCTCTCAATTGCCTCCCTGGCATCTTTCGACACTGGCACCATCAGCGGTTTGCGGCCGCCCTTATCATGCCCCTTCGCCCACCTTTGCGCCCTAAACCTTTTCGTCTCTCTGGCGCCGTCTTACGTTCTACGCTCTCGCCTTCTTCAAAGCGGTTCATACGTTTCCGGCGCTTTTTCGCCATGGCTGCCCCAAACTTTCTACACTTCAAGCTTCGCTCCAAGGGATCGCGACTCTTTTGGTGCGTGTCTTTCTCGACGCCCACCTTCGAGAGGCCCTTGTTGGTCGAGTCGGGGAAGTTGCGGGCGCATACAAGCTTTACGAATTTTCACAAATGGAGCTCCCGGCCCCAAATCCGGAGCAATTGAAGCAGTTCATCGCTCATATTGTCAACAGCCCGGAAGGCTATGCTACGGTGGTCGATGGCACCACCATTTTACTTACTTCGGCATTTGATTTTCGGGTATTCCGCATCCCTTTGCAAAACCCGGTCTCTTGGGCTGCTTTACGGGGACATGGATGTCACTTTCGGTTTGGCGCTCTTGCTTATCAAGCCAACCAGCATCGCCTCACAAATATTGCCAAACCACATGAAACTTTTGTGAAGTTTCTGTGGCGAAAATTGCTTGGGCATTCCATAAAGAACACCCACATCAATACGCCGTTTTATAATATGGTCATCACTGCCATTCACTCCACTTTGCATGTCGATTGGCCTCAGCTTTTATTCTACCGTCTTCTTCAAGAAGTAGACCGTATTTGGGCTACCCCCTCCTCGATCTCACGAAATTTCCGTGGGTGGCCATCTTCAGGGCCCTCATTAGTCATTATCTTCTGTTCTTGAGAGCCCTTCCACTTCCCATACCTCCACTCGGTAGCTCTCTGCATTCCGGCGTCAAACTCAACAAAATTTGTACCTTCCGCCAAACCTCCCTAAATCCTGTTCACCATCGGACCACGCGTATCTTTGTCTCCTCTTCTTCCCCTCCCGAGGCCACGCCCTCCAATTCCGTCATGCCTCTCAACAATCTCGGACAAAGGCAGACCCACGAGGGGCCTGCACCTCCCCATCCTCGGCGGCTCTTGTACAAATTCCAGCAAGATGTTCAAGCATTTTGCCTGCGGCTACATGCATCGGGAGGCTCTCATGGCGGTGTTCGGCGTCCACGGAGAAACCGATCTTTGTTCAAAGAGACCTTCAAGCTGCCCTTTGCCCATGTTCAAACTTTGGAAGCCCAACTTCAAGAAAAGCACGCGGCTCTATTACGGGCCATTATAGATCTCACCGATTGCTTTCGGGGATCAGACCCGCCCTACTTACAGATCGGCCCGGCGCAGCTCCCAAACTGAAATTCAGGACTTATTGGACGAGAACAAGTCCAAAGATACCCTCACGGGTGAAAAGGAGAAACACATTGCTAAGCTCGACACCTTGTACTTTCGAGCTTTGTGACAATTCTGACACTCAAGTTCAAAATCTCGCGGCGTGAAGCTCGACTCACCTCCCTTGAAGCTCGGCTTTCCACACTCACCAATCGGTTCCGTCCCTCGGACTTCGGCTTTTGGAGGCTCAAAACAAAAGGTCATCGATGGCGCGGAGATTGCCGCTTAGCCTCCACACTCGGGACAATCCTCTTCACATGCCGCGCTTCACGGTAAGCGGTGCGTGATCAGTCCGTCTTTGCTAGAAAAGGAGCATCGGATCCGTGACCTTGAACATCGGCTCCGACAAAAGCGGTTCAATCTGGCGAAGAAGCCCAAAATAAGCGGGAGGGATATCTTGACATTGCTACAAACATCCGGTGGATTTCTCTACTCCTTCCGGCTATCTTGACTATGTGGTGGCCCGGCGGCACCTCTTTCTTTTGAAATGGTACACGGCCAATGGCAATGTTCATCAACGACCACTCACAAGTGTGGACTTCCTTGGAATCACGGCGGATCTTTCCATAGAAGACAAGGGTTTATTACATTGCACTCTTAGTCTTTGATCAGCTCGCGGTTGAAGATCTGAATTAGTCATCTCCGAGTTGTTCAGCCCATGGCTTATGTTTTCATGACTTCTATCGGCGGATCTCCATGATAAATTAGGGATGAGGCCCATCGTGTTTTCGAGGCAACTCCAATCTTTGCTTGGTTGTTATCACCAACCAACAAATATTTCAAGGATCTGCTTTCGGTCTCGGACTTTTGAGCAGGAGTACATGCCTGGCGGCTCAACACTTACCCTCGTGGCGGTCGAAGCGTTGGAGCGGTAAACAAAAATGGCGCACCACGATGACCTTGAGTTTGCCCATTTATATCGGCACTTGGGCGGCTACAATCAACTCCAGTGGTCTTACGGAGAGCAAGACCATCCCACCGGGCTGGGTAAATCCTCTGTCTATCAATTACTCTCTAATTCGAATGGGACCATTGGTGTCGTGCTCTTGATCAAAATCTTGTTCAAGCCTTTGGGACATGGCTCTGCAACCCCACGCACACGGGCATGTTTCCCTCTCCATATGCTTCCTTAGGAGCCCCTCCACGCCCACGGTTCCTTTCTTCTGATTGGCGTCTTCCCTTTTGGACAAAGGTCATGGATGGCCCTATTTGCCGGGTCGACTCGCCTCCGGATCTCCGCGGATCTCCGGTGGGATCCCGATTTGTCGAGGCGCTCAAGCGGGAGGATAATGCCACTTTGGACACTCTGAAAATTGGATTTATATCGGTAATGGCGTGGTTGGCGAAGCCTGGCGATGCTCTTCATGGTCTTGACACCTTCTTGAGAATGCGCCACCTCACGGATCGCCCGATTTTTGCCGTCATGCGGTTTTACGTGCTGCTCTCAAATGCATCTGGTCGGCTCTTTAAATCGGCGTCAATCTTTCGCTTTGCAACCTTAGAATGCCGGCGTCGGTGCCTTCGGTCTCAAACTGCCTTCTCATGGAGTGCGGTTTGTTCCTTGGCCGCCCATGCTGCCTTGGAAGACATGGTGCGCTCTCACTTCCTTATTGAGGCCCATCACGCCCTAGGGCTCAACACCCACGATGCTCTTCAAACGCGCCCGGGACCTCATTGCTCATTACCATAATGGCGGAGAGCCTCATTCCGTGAGGATCACTTTCCGGCTCTTTGGTTTCAGCCCTCGGAAGCCATTCCTCCTTTTCTTCAGTGAGTGTCATTTGGTGGGGAGTGTTAGTCCCTGTGCCTCCTAGTTCGAGGACTATTCATGCATCTGACGGACCGAGGTCAAGCTCAAGGATCCACAGGCAGGCGGGTCAGCCGTCCAAAGCCCAGCCGAAGAAGACCAAGCGGCCGAGACCCCGCGATCAAAGCTGCGTCCCGGATCAACAAAGGCGCCGCTCGGACAAGTGGCGGGCCGTCACCGCCAGCGTCGTCATCGGCGTGATTCTAGGCACTTCAAGAGGCACCGCCAACATTCCCACCAAATCGGGCCTCCTTCCGAGTCGGCGCAGAGATCGGTCGAGTGTCTATATTGGGCCAAAGGCCATTGTACTATATATATGAGTAGAGCTAGCACAAGAGTTTTTAGATGAGTTTTGAGTCTTGTCTCTCTTAGTCTTCTCTCGATTGCGAGAGCTCATGTATGTTCATCATTGATATCAAGGAAGCTATCATTTTCCTCTCATTATTCTCTTTTGTCCTGTTCTCTTCCTCTTGTTCTTTTCTTGCAAATCCCGCGTGACATAGTCCCCCGGATTCTCCTGTCAGATCCAAGGGTCCTCACAGAGGGCTGTCTTGCAGGAGTTCCCGAACCCAGACCCCAAACAACCAGTGTGTTGTACATTCCTGATGGCTCTGTTCCTTACTAATTTTGTAGTACTGTTATAACATACACATGGCTGGGCATTTTAGAATCCACAAGACTCTTGAGTTGGTCACCTGGAAGTATTGATGACCTTAGCTTCGTAGTTTTATTGAGGACTATGTCACTCGTGACGTGTGTTGCCAATCTATAATGCCTCGTCATTGTCCCTATGGTTTCTGTAGTCACTGCTAGCTCCGGAAGGTCCTTGGAGATCCATCTTTTTGGACTTCATTACTGATATTCTACTACCCAAACGGTTTGATGCCATTTTCACTGTGTTTGATAGTTTCACTGAGATGGCACATTTCCTTTCATCCATAAAGACTACTAATAACAAGGAGACAACATATCTGATTATGCTCGAAGTATTCGGACATCATGGTCTTTCAGAGACATTATTAGTGATCGTAGGCCACAGTTTATCTCGAAGTTTTGGAAGCATTTGCTAAAGCTACTCAATATTTCTTGTAAACTCTCCTCGAGCTATTATCCTCGGAGTGATGGTCAAACAGAAAGCACAAATCAAATGTTGGAATAATGTCTTAGATGCTTCATTAATTATCAGCAAGATGATTGGGTTGACTTCTTGCGTTTTGCGGAGTTTGCTTACAATAATCCTTCATAAGCTTCAAAGTTGTCTAGAATGCTCCTAGAAGGAAGAAAAACAATTTGGATTGGGATTATTACTTTGTTGAGCACTCATTTCAACCTGTTCGCCAACAGTTTGACTAGAATTTTGTAACTGCTGTTGGTTAATGAGATCGGCCTTCATTATGAAAAACCAACTGAAGTGTGAACTTTAGAACCAAAGCTATAAGGCCAGCATTGATTGCTGGATGCAGATGTTCAGCTATCAACATCCCTTGTATGAAAGTAATTACATCATCCTTCAAAATAGCCCAGTAGAATTCTAAGGAAAAACCATCAGATCATGGACTTTTTTTAGGGACTATTATATGCAAGGTGGTATATATTTCCTCCTGTTATGGGAGTTGGTCATACTCAAGTACACTTTATTACGATCAATGTTATTGAAGAAACTTTCAAGTCCAATCAAGAATGCTTGGATATTCTGCTGACCTTAGATCGTGGTATCTAAATCATCTTTAACGGAGATAATGACGTCGTTTATGATCCTATTCTTAGGTGCTCTAAAAAAGAAAGAGGAACTACTCTATCCATATGACTTACGAATTGGCACTTACTTTTGATGGCTAAGGATTGGGATTGAGTTTCCTCTATATATTTGACAACAATATCTAATCTTTCTTCTAGCTGTTGCAACCTTATGTTATCTTTATTTCTTTATCCATTTTATGCACAAACCTGGATATTGATCTACTCCTGTCTATCTTAAGAAGAGAAGAATATAAGTCTTTGAATTGATCACATAACTGTTTCTGTGTAACAGTTGAATATTAAATTTAAAGGGATATACACCTATTTATTTTTTTAATGAAATGTGACTCCAAGATCTAAGGGAAATGATCAGATATGGAGTTGTTGCAATTTGATTTCATAATGGCCTGGTCCTAAATGTCCAAGATGCTTGTATCACTCTAGAATCTGTCTAGCAAACAAAAATTCTCTCTGGCCCACTCCAAGAGTATGCAATCAAGGATGAAGGAGGATGATAAACAAACATTATAATCAACAAATCCCATTCCAATCTTTCCTTACTAATCATGTTCATTTTTTCACTAACTTTTGGTCCCACAAAAAGGTGTTATTAAAATCTGTAGTAAAAAGTCAATTTTGTGCAGAGTTATTGGAGTTTATCTAGATCCTCATCTCCATCCACTAAATCTCATATTCCTATGGCTCAGTAGAAGCATAGACATTTACGATTCCAGTATCATGAACATTTCTAGAGGGTTACAGACCACCTTCCATATGGGGCAATGTATGATCTAGAAGAGGAAAACCCTTTCCATATGGTATATATGCCACCAAATGTGCCATCTGTAGCAGACCAGATAGGATCACTACCAGGGAGATCCATTCCTCTAATTTGGATGATTCAAAGGCGGGCAATCTGTGTCCTTGGAGCAAAATAATATCGGCCTTCATTTCTTGAATTGCAATCATGGTCCTCTTGCCTTTTAAAGGGCCCATGATGCCTCACAATTTCCAATAGATAGTCCTTGAAAAGATGTATTTCTAGAGTTAATAACAGGCCCGTCTGGATTTTTTAAGAGGACCACGTTAATGATTTAGAACTTGGCGTTGAGACAAGCTCCAGCTGCAGCTTTCCATTCTTAAACCCTACCTTAAACCCATTGCCCGACAAATATCAGCCTCACGAAGAATTTGAATTGGGTTTTATTTCGATTGGATAAAGCATGCAAAAAAAATTTGTTTGCCCACATTATTTTATTTCTTCGAAATATTCGAGTAATTCCTGCCATTTGAGACTACCTGCTAGTTGGGTTTTCAGGCTTGTTTGTGTGGTGGGGTATGGAATATTCTGCCAAATATTTCTTTTTCTCTAATGGGGTGCAAGCGGAAGGGCAAACGTAATTGCAATAGTAATATTGATTTATGTACCGAGATTAGCATATCACGTTTGTGGATGCATGTGCATCTATGCTCTTGTTTTGAGAAATGATGGCCGATTTGTTCTCTGACATTTCCAGCTGCATATTTTTGGCATGTTAAATTTCCATCCTTTAATTGGTCTTAAGAGATAGAGCTCTTGTCTCTAAGTTGACTCTGCCGATTTGTTCTCTGACGTTTCCAACTGCATATTTTTGGGATGGTAAATTTCCATCCTTTAATTGGTCTTGCTTAAGAGATAGAGCTCTTGTCTCTAAGTTGACTCTAGTGTAATTTGATAGAATTTTGCCATTGGACTTGCAAATATTCCCATCTAAAAATATGCCACAGATTTTGAAGACTCTCCAAGTTCCTGATGGCCCTCCACTTTTTAACCAGAGCTTAAGAATTTTTTGCATTATCATTTTTCTGGCTTCTTTGCTATCCACCGGCTTCCCCTCCGGCAATATTTTTAGGAGGCATTGCTTGCAAAGGTTTATTATGTTGTTTCTGAAGAGCAGAAGGATAGTCTGGAAGTTGAGATCACTCTCAATGAATTGGCATGTCCTACATTTAAGTTGAACTAGAATTGATAAGGGTCATGAGATTGTCTACTTGAAGTTGGATTTTGTAAAGGCAAGCATGTGACAATATTGAATGGACTTTCTTGAAAAAGTATCTCTCATGTCTTGATTTGGTGCACATTCCACAATTGATGTCATGAGACTTCACTGTCCTGCTCATTCTGTTGTCCTTTTCCAAGGAAAGCCTTCTGCATTCTTTTAGGTAGGTTGTGGCATTTGTTAGAGTTGATCATTGGCCCTATTCACAATTGTAGTAGAGGTCCTCTCTCAGGTATTTTCAGTTGTTGTACAATAAGGCATCTTGCATGGACTTTCCATGTGCAATGGGTCACATGAGATTTGTAATTAATATGCAAAAAAATGCCACTTTTCTTTTCTTAAAGGTTGGGCAAAATCTGGAAAATGCCATCTCACTATTTGACTCCTCTACTTTAGCATCTGGCATCTTTATTGGATGGCAAAAATGTATTGCATTGTGGATGTTGGGTACTCCAGGTCTACAGTGTGGCATTGCCTTTCTATGGAAGGTCCTCCCTCATGGTAAAGCGATCAGACTTCTTGATATCCATGTAGGGATTCATAGTTCAACTAGAGATGCATGGATTACTATTATTAAGGGATTGAAAAACACTTATTATTGTGGTGTATACAACCGAACTTTCTTTAGCAGGCCAGATTACGATAGCAAATCAATTCTAGCGGCATTATGTATATATGGCTTCAATTATACTAGAACCACAAGTGAAGATATAACTCATTAATTGGATTATCATAAATTTTATTTGGTGTGGCACACAAAAAGGGGCTAATTTCAAAGGGAAGTCGGGCGAAGATCCCATCATAAACTACATTTTGTCTACTCATATCAATCACATCTCATACCACCTAGTGATAAAATTGACACCACTCCTTCAGACTAGACATCCCATATGGCTTAGCATGTGCGTCATGCCCCGCATCTTGTAACAATATTCTTCCTCCCATAGAACCTTAGCCTCGAGGTATAGGGATCCATATACTTATTCCGTTTCTTTGTATGCTAAGGTGGAATTAATATTAATATCAAAAGGAAAAAGCCCCAAAACCATTGAGGTTATGGGTCCACGTGGCAAGGGTAATTTAGGCCCAACCAAAAGGAAAAGACCCTTTTCCTGCATTTTGATTGTCATGGCAGAGCTCAGAGCATACTGGATTTCTTTAGGCATACTAAGCATCCAAGAACTAGCCTGAAAGGTGGCCGATTTTAACTGTAGGCCTCCCAAACCGAGGAATGGATGCTTATAAAAGGCAAAAGGTGGACTTATGAAAAAGCAGGAGTTTCATGCTTGAGGTTGCATTTGCAGTAAATTGTACTGGTTCGCTTGATTAGGGATTAGACTAAAATTTTATTTTCATGCAATTATGATCTCCAGAATAGCAAGAGATGACTTGGGGATTATCAGTATAAATAAATACGATGAATAGATAAGGCTTAGCATGATCAACATATTGATTCTTGTATTGTTTAGAGCACTAGAGCTATAGTTTCAAGGTATATGATATATATTTGCACTGGACGTAGTAACAGTTGTGTGATCTTCCTTTTAGAAGTTTAGAATGTAGAAAATTTATCTTCTAACCCAATTTGGACAAGCAAAGATATAACCATATCATTAGTTGAAAGTATTTTCTCTTCTTGAGTGATCGCCTCAGATATAGAGTTCTCCCCCAAGTGACATGTTTTCCAAGTATCTGCTACTCACTACTAGATCTTTGCAAATCCAGTTGGTGTTGCTCATTGATGAATTCTTACTGTAAATGTTCTTGCAATTACTCTATGTTTAGATCAGAGGGGAGCTCATAAGGGTTTAAAGACATTTGTTATTGCGGTGACTCATAAATGCCTTTTAAGGGACCTTGCTATCGCCCCCAAATTGGCTCTCCATGATTGGATTCTCATAAAGTACCTCATTTACACTTTGCTATTGCATGTGAGAAAAAGGTTCCTGTACTAGGAGCATGGGGAGTCTAAAATGTGAATATTTACCTTCCTTTATAGTTGGATGTTGGAATTGGAATTGAGAGTCTAAAGATTCTTTATTTTGATGTATACCAGGTTCACAAATTGTTAAGGTCTCTCTGTTAAGGACTTTAAACCCTCCCTTTTGGTTATAATTTTTCTCAATTAAAGCATTCTTCTCGTTTCTTTGAGCTGACAGATTTGGTCATTCTTTTCTTTTTCTTCTCTAATTCTTTAAGCTTTTTAAGAATTTTTAAGATTTTTCTATGGGCACTACTATTCATATTTTCTTTTTCAGAGTAAGGGGTGGCCTTTTTGGGATAATCCAAGAGTTAGGCTGCTCAAGAGCTCTTTGGTTCTACGTATCCTTTGCATATGCCCTTGCCATGAAGCCTGATTCCACAAACTCCACAGGGAGATGAAAATTCCTTTCCACTATAAAGAGATGCTTTTTTGAAGCCCACTGACTACAATCAATCTAGGAAGTAATGGATTTCAAAAAATCTAATTGAATCCAAACTCTAGGAAGTTGTTCTAGCATGGCATCTATTTCTATAAAATCTTGCACTTTATGAAATAAATTCTTAAAATTTTCCCCCTCCACTCCTAGTCAGCATCCTGCCTTCTGTTTGCCGTAGCTTTTTCATCTCCACTTTATTAAGTTTGGTATATGATTCCTCTATTTTCTTTATGGTATGGGAGCTCATTCCAGAGTTTAGAATGAAAATAGCGAAGAGAGCAGATTAAAGTGGAGTTGGAAGGAAACATTTGGAGTTCAATCCCTGGTGCAGATCTCCATTCAGAAAAGTCCCACACTTACAAAGCATAAAACTTGCAATTTACAATTTCTTCAACTTATAAGAGTTTGCAAAATTGTTGACTCGTTCTCTGGAAAGCGCATCTTGGGGGGGAGGGAGGGGGGAGAGGGATCTGCCACATTATAGCCCCGTAGTATTTTCAAGGTCCGGTCAATCTAGCTGGTATCTTGGACCCTGATCAAACCGTGCGAGCAGGGAGAGACAAGATAATTGAGCCAGAGTATAGGTGACAGCTGAGACTACACTGCAGAAGTATTATGCATAAAAGGAACCAGAGAACTGATGGTATTTGAACATCCAATTTCCTCGAGACAGGAGCATCACAAGATGGAAAGACATATCTTATACTACATTATACCATGAATTCTCATTGCAGGGATTAACATAAAATGCATCCTACTATAAATTCTTATCACCAGCTACTAGAAGATCTTTTTCTGTTGTTGCACCATGTCCATTGGTTATATATATGACAGAGTTTTGGTATTAATAATCAATAGATGATTGCTAATTCTCCTGTTTCTTGGTCCAGGGATCCTTTGCTTATAAATTTTCTTTGAGGACAGTGTGAAGTCTTGCACTAGCTGCCACATCCACGGCATAAATGATTTTTCAGTCGTCGCGGGTACACTTCTTGGGAGCGTATTTCTTTTTGTTCATTTAACAAGGTAGAAGCTTTTGTATTATGATGGATGTCATTAGCTACATTAAGCTTTATTTGGATGGCAGAGTTGTATTATAATCATTCAGACAGCAGAGTCATATAGTATTGCTTTTGCTATAATCGTCTGCTATGCATGATTGTCACTTATATTGTAGGACGAATGATCTAGGAATCCATGAATATCCTCATTGGCATTTGGAAAGATCTATGTATTGTTATGTCTGTGATGATGATGAGGCCTTTTGTCTGTTTGACTAATTGTTATTCCTTAAGCTCGTAGGGATAACTATGAATTACTCGAGGCAGTGCAAACAAGGCTTGCTCTGTACACAATCACTGCACCACTGCTTGGCAATAATCATTCTCAATTTCGTCTCCGGGGTTGTCCTGTAAGTGAGTTAGCTTGGTTCAGATTATAATAACTATGTATGAATTCCAGCAATTTACTGTTACTTTTGATTAAATGTTAATCTATTTTGTTTTATATTCAGCGGCCTGGAGTTAAACAAGTTTTGGACGGAGATATGTTTGAGCAGTTTTTGGGACTAGCAAGTGAGCAACAAGCATGCATCATAAAGAAGCGACGGATCACGCTTCCAATGAGCCGCGACTGTTCAAAGCCCACGCACATGCTTATCAAGGAAACTTACGAAGCGGGTGCCCCGTCCGCTTGAAAAGTACATCAATTTCTTAATGTTTTGGAGTGGAGTCCTTCAAACTCCTGTAGATGACCGTCGACATGAATCCAACTTGAAGTGTTGAGAATGTTTTGGAGTGGAGTCCTTCAAACACCTGTAGATGATTGTCGGCATGATTTGGTTTGGGGTAAAATTGAATTTCATGCAACTTTTTTCTTTATCTCATTTTACCCCCTTTTTTGTAAAAAAAAGGGAATCTGTAAGGAATATTCCTTTTGCTTTCGTTTCGATGATTTGCTCCCGTTTAATACGCAATCTTGTTCAAACTGTAGCATCGGGGGAGTGTATGTCAAATTGTTCACAATATCCTGAAACTCTGGCAAATGTTTCTTGTTTTTTTGGGGATCCAGAGATACTTATAGTGCCCTCAATATATCCACCAGTTTTCCGTCCTGAAATCACATCCATAAGGGTTGTTCTTCCTACCCCACTAACTCCAACTAGTGCAGTTAAGATTCCTGGTCTGAAGACGCCACTAGCATCATCTAGCGACTGCAACCTATTTGCTACAATGTCTTGTTTCTTCATTTCCTGAAAGATGCATATGTAATTTTAAATCTGAACTAAAAATCATGGAAGGCTTTTATCTCTGCAAGTTGGATACTTACAGGAGGCATGCTAACATAGTAATTTCATGCCACAGCTAAAAAGGCAGTATCATTTCCCCTTTGGAGGATCTTTGGCAACATCATCTGTCAAAAGAGAACTGCAAGCATGTTCATCCTCCAAAATGCTAATAACGCACCATGGAGTTTTGAGCTCCTCGTAAATTGATAAGACCTGTCCTTCGATTTGGAAGTTGAGGACGACTTTTCCAAATTTTTGCCTTTGCGATTTTCATGTTTCTCATAAAGGACCTCCTTTGACATAATGGCTTGTGTTTCTCCTAAAGCTATTGCCAAGCATATCAATCAGTATCTTACCACCCCGTTAAAGGAAATGAACACAAATAAGGTCCTTACGCTTCAGGAACCCAATATTAAATATTAGTGCAAAGCCAATTTGTGCAGCAACCCCAAGCGAATACCAATACTCATTTGAAAATAGATCCCTTGACCTGATAATCATCTCGCCAAGAGACATTTGGTAATTGAATGGCTGCTATGTTCAACTGTCTTGCTTGAATTGAGCTTAACTAATATTGCACCACAAGAATTTACCTTATTCCATCTTTCTGCAAGAAATTCGTTGACAGCAAGAGCATTTTGGGCATACATTACCGGAGAAATCTAATAGCCCCATATCCACCACGGAGGAATGGAGCCTGTCAATTAACAGGATAGAATTAGAATAACTCTCCTTGAAGACTCGGTCTCAAAACTATGCTCTTATTTATAAGCTGCACAATTTCAAAGCAGTTCAAACTCAGCTTACCCCAGATTTGACTTTGAATGATTCCTTAAAGTCGTATAAACTGTTCCATAGGTCCCACTTGGTTATTCTAGATTCATTTTCATCCAATCCGCCACATTTCTCTAAAACTAGATGTTTCAACTAGAATATGGTTCATGTACGTTTCTGTAAATGATGTTTAGAGTGTTTATTTTTGTTAATCGGATATCTTGTGTTTAGAGTCCGAACTTCCCTTAGTTGAATTAGCGGCGCCGCTCCGCAAACAGCAGTATAAATTTAAAACAGAGTAATTTTAAGCAAACAGACAGAGTAATTTTAAGCAAACACTGACTTAACTTGAAAGCATTTTCTTGGTTGGTTTCCTAGAAAATTTGTTGCGATACACTATAATCAACCAAAAAATAATGAATTTCATTAGGTTGGTCTTTAGTGTTCTTTGAACTTTACTGTGAAACTTTGAATTTCAATTGGTTCTTTTCTAGTGTTTTGCAGACTTTACCAAAAATTTTGAATTTCACTTGCTTAGTTTCTAGTGCTATTCGGACTTTATGAAAGCATCCACCATCCAAGAACTCCAAATTGTGCTCAACTTAACCGGAAAATTTTCAACTTAGGAAAAATTTTGAATTTCAATTGGTTGGTTTCTGGTGTTTTTATCCAAGAACTCCAAATTGGTTGTTTAGTCTTCAAACTTTGCGAAAGCATCCACCATCCCAGAACTCCAAATTGTGCTCAACTTAACCAAAAAATTTTCGATTTCAATCAGTTGGTTTCTAGTGGTTCAGTGGTCCTAGAACTTTACGAAAGCATCCACCACCCGAGAACTCCAATTTGTGCTCTTGGTTAAGAATTCAACTTTTCTTTGTTTTTTGTTTGATCTTGGAGGGGCCTTCTTACTTAAATTACAGGGAAAAGGCTCCATAGCCAAAACCTATCTACTTACATATTTCCACCACGTTCATGCTTGAACAAAAAAACAATACAAAGTTTTCATAGACTTTTTATTTCTCATCCACGTTTATGTTTATGTTTACGTTTCAACCAAAAGAAATACATGGGTTTTCCGAGCCCCATTTGGATCCAGCACTACGGCAGTTCTTGGTGTGGCAGTTTACGTCCACAAATCAGGAAGAGCCATCTTGCAAAATGCCGAAGGAGCTCAGATTCCATTAGTGGCAATCAAGAGCGGCAATTTAGGTTTGGCATTAGGCTCAGTTTAGTGTATAATTGCCAAAAATGCTGCTCTAACTATTGGGAGATGAGGGCTGAGAGTTGGAAGTTCCAGCATTAATGGCAAAGTTTTAAGTTAATTGCCTTCCGATGTGTGGAATCTCACCCTAAGAAATCATTTGGAGCATCAGTGTGCCTTTTCAACTGTATGTGTGAAGCCTTCTGAACAAGGCTGCCCACTTTGTGTTCTACCATGGTGACCGCAGATTGACCCCTAGTTTAACGTTCACAATTTGCAGGATGCTGAGAAGTGGGAAATATACTCTGAGCAGCAGTTGGATAATCCCATCTAATACTGCTCATGTGAACGCGCACAGGGTCCGGGCCGCTTGGAGGGTCCTCTTGAATCCCAGTCACTGTATGCTGACTGGTGTTAGAACAATTTTGTTTGGTCTGCCTGCAGGTTATGTGCCCATTGAACGTAATGGGCCAGGACGCTGCCGATATTGGGATGACTCAATCCCGCCTGATGAGATGGACTACAATTTCCAGGAAATCCATGATCCATCGTTCAGCCCTGATATTGAGATCCCTGACCATGGTGTTGATTATATCCCCATCCACACTGGGGACCATACGATGGCAGTCGGCTGATCTCTTGTTTGTGTTGTTGCATGTGCAGCTTCATTTTTGTTCGTGTTTTGGTTTCTTTGAGTTTGTGTTTGTAGTGGTAACAACTTATTGCAGGAAGGAGATGGAGACTGATGGGAACCCTCCTGGAGAGACGAGCCATCCCGCTGTGAACATAGACCCATCCTTCATAAGCACTGCGATTGACGATTCCCATCCAAATCCTCAGGTTTATGCTCCTGAGGGGGGGCAGCTGCTCACTGCGGAGGAATATTTAACGAGCATCATCAAGGTTGGCCCGGCAGCTTGATGTTGTAATCAGGCGGGCCGCTTCTGGAGAGCCCATGAACTAGGCGCTGTTGTTTTCAGTTGTCTTTGCAATGTTCTGTTCTTGTTTGTGCAGTTTCGTGTGCGTAGCCCCATGCCACATGTACATTGTATAAGCCTGTGAATATGTTATATTTTGTTGCTTCATGCTATGTTTTGCACATGCTATGTGCATTCCATTTCCTTACCAATATCTTCAGGCTTGAAGAGGGCTTTGGCCGCTAGGCATAAGGGAGACCCCCTACACCGAGATCTCCCTTATGCTCTGATGAGCATTAGCATTTATCTGGGGTTCGATGTGGAGTGTGGAGTCATGCTTTATCTGGGGTTCCCCAGGCTCTAGTCATTCCGTCATGTTGTTCATGTTTTTGCTCATGCAGTATCGCCATGCAATTGTATTACAGTGGAAATATTGTTTTATGTAATGGTTTCTGGCTTAACAATGTCCTCTTCATACTAGGGTCAACAGGCATGAGTTTGACCTGCAAAAGACCAAGTTTGGGCGTCCTGGATTTTTGGGGAGGGAATATGCTGCAACATAAGCTGCAATCCAATGGCCAAAAAGCCATAATACAAGCTCTAGCCATAATACAAGTATTCGACTAGTTTGGAAAAAGGGCCTAATATGAAGGAAAGAGGGCTTGAACCTCCCCACAAGTTGAAAAGACAAACTCATGCTCCCAAACCAGCAAAACAGATTACAGTTGAAAAGGCACACCGATGCTCCAAACAATTTCTTAGATTACCATGGTTTTCAACAGCTATTTGCTAATTATCAGTGTTAAAACTCCAGCTGGTTCCTTCTGGAAAGTATTGCAATGTACCATGTTCTTAAGTTGATATCAAACAAGATATGTTATCAATTTACAGTATTCGAATTGCCAAATGTAAGTACATTCCAGCTGATGATCACCAAAAAAGGCATGGCTTTAAAAGAAGGTTCAACAACAACAGGAGCTCTTTCCATCAATGACTTGATGGACTTCCATTGCCTAAGTAACAGATACACTAATTTAATTTAAGCCCAACGAACTACATACACTACCAGTGGAAAATAACAGTTTAACCCCAAAACTCTGGCCGATGTTACATTACACTAACAACTCAAATGGTCAGACAGCAGACAGTACCTAAAGCAAGCAAATAGCCATGGTAATAGCTTTCAGCCTTGCTCAAAATTCCACAACATACAGCCTCAGAACCCATGAATTGTATTGTACCAAATTTTTTAACGGTTAGCCTTGGCCACACGCTCTATCTCATCTTTTTTCTTAATTGCATAGCTGTACATGGAAAAAGAGAATTCGTTAAAAACTTAATCATGGAAAAGACTATTTTTCCAGCTCATATACCTGTTAGAAGATCCCTTGGCTGCATTGATTAGCTCATCAGCAAGACATTCTGCAATTGTTTTTACATTCCGAAAAGCACTTTCTCTGGCGCCTGTTGTTAACAGGTATATTGCCTGATTAACCCGTCTTAGTGGTGAAATATCCACAGCCTGCCTTCTGACGACACCAGCAGATCCGATACGAGTAGCATCTTCACGAGGACCACTGCAAAATTTGATTCACATACTAAATCCTAATATATAGGCTATGATAATCATGAAGTTCTGAGTCAGGACTCTTACCTGTTAATAATAGCATCAACAATGATTTGAATAGGATTTGCATCAGTTAGAAGATGAATAATTTCCATTGCATGCTTCACTATCCGCACAGCCATAAGTTTCTTTCCATTATTGCGCCCATGCATCATGAGTGAATTGGTCAATCTGTGATGCACGGAGATAGGTTGTAGATCAGCATATAACATTCAAATTCCACAGATATGCAGACATGTCCTCCAACAACGCAACATATAATATTTAAGTGCATGCGACTATGAAAATGTGGCATTCATGCTGCATTATACATTTAGATAAATATAAGCATACCTTTCAACAATGGGACATTGGGCCTTACGGAAGCGCTTGATAGAGTAGCGCCCAGCAGTGTGAGGCACGAAGGTGGCATATTTCTGTACAGCCACTCCGATATAATCCGCCAGAGAAATATCGCCCACCTGAATACCGGATCTTTAACGATAAGCAGCGAACTAGGGAAACAAAAAGACGAAATTCACAAGAATCATAAGAAAAACGAACCTCAACGTCGTCGAATGTCCAGCGGCCGAAAAGCTTTACTTCCGGTGCCACCGCGATCGCCATTACTGGCTCTCTCTGTCGTCCTCTCCTCTACTGGGCAAGAGGAAACCCTAAATCTCAGACGCAGAAACCCTAGCCTCGCGACAAAGCCCTAGAAAGGGTATTTTTTTAAATTGTATTTATACGCTGTGCCCAGTGGATTCTTCGTAAAATCTTAATCTTAAACCTTGCTTCCGTACACATAGGTGGTCAGCCCTCTATACGAAGGGCAATATCCAGGGCTCGAATTTAGTGGCCCACCAAACTGGGAAAAATGCCGCCCACATTTGATAGGGTATGGTTGCCCTCTGCCGTGACCCCACCTCAGAGCATGGGTCAGCCCCCCGTCCCTACACGGTTTAACTCCATGCTGCCATGGGTCCATAAGTCTACGTACCGTCGTATCGTGGCCAGGTGTCATTGACTGAGGTTCCGTCAACCGAGACACCAGCGTCCATCAACCGTACCTGCCGTTGCCTCTATCGTGAGTTCGAATCCCAGGCACCGTGCCCTGAGTGACCATATCCGTGTACTGGATGACCACATCCGTGCTGGAGAAAATACCCCAAGCATGCCGATTTGAAAGACGAATTCAATGCGGGTGATTTGAATTGGCGCCCAAACCTAGCACTCAATTGCATTCTTCTGAATTCAATTCTCCGACTCCCGCTATGGCTTCCATGGACATAAAATCCTGCCCTCCTTTCGTAGTTCATATGTTCTCGAGAGGAGGCTATGAAGAGCACGAAGACAGCCATGGTTTCGACGAGGGCACAAAGAGAATCCGATGCTGAGAGAGGTACCAGGAGATCGGCGTCATCTAAGAGGGTCTGCGTGCCCAGGACAAAGAGGAGGGCACCACAGGGCAGTGCTGCTACCAGTCCAATGCCAAGGAGGCCGAGTAGGAGAGGTCAATGGACAGAGGAGCAAATGCTCGACATCCTCGAAGAGGTAAGTGAACTTGGCATTTCGATTAGAGAGGCATCAAGGAGGACTGGTATACCAGAATCCACAATCAGAGATTGTCTATATGGTCGAACAATCCACAAGCAAACAAACCATCCACAAATATTGACAACTCTCCAAGAGGAGGAGCTAGTTAATTGGGCCCTTAGCACGGCAGAGCAAGGAATGGGAGTTACCCTATCTGCTGTCAAGGAAAAGGCAGCAGAGATGGCTAGAGCAGGGGGTCTTGTGGGATATCTGGAGTACCAGGCAGTAAGTGCTGGAAGCTCTTAAGCAAAGGCACCCCGAAGTTGCACTCAGGAGTGCAGAAACCCTAGATGTGGCTAGGGCCCGTGCCATGACCCAGGAGAACCTCGACAACTTTTATGCCGGGCTCAAGCAGATTTATGCTGAGTTTGCCTTCCCAGCCTCAAGGATATGGAACGGTGATGAGACTGGAATTCAGGCAGGGAAAGTGAAGGGGCTGAAAATCATAGCTAGGAAGGGGGGGAAACAGGGTGAGTGAGGTCGTCATGAACAACAGGGAGTGGGTTACAATTTTGGTATGTGTTAATGCTGAGGGGTATAGATCCCCAACATGTACATTTTTCTGAACATATATAAGTATTAATGGGACGATTCTTGAGAATATTCTTCGTCATTGAGGCATTCATCCCGTCCATCCATAGGGATAAGACCAAATTTCTGTCGCCATTTTAGGGCAGGTCACTGGCATTCCCAAACCTGGTCGAATTGACTGATCTCTCAGCAGCAAGCAGCAGATGGCGTCGAAATTTGGTTGGATTCAAGAACCGCTGGGCAGCGGCAGATGGCGGAATCAGAGGCAGCAGCAACAATCATGGCAGAATCATGAGCAGAAACTTGCCGACGTGGCATAACCTATGATGTATAAATAGGTGGGACTCAGTGGCGATGTTCCAGAAGCAGATCTCAAAGTTTTTTGGTCGACAAGGCTTTACTGTGAATTTCTTAGTTCGCTGTAGCAGAGAAGTCAGATTACGATTGGGAAAGGTATGCTCTCTCGTCCAGATATGTAGAGTATGTCTTCACTGGATTGTGCATTCATTTTGCATGCTTTATGGTATTAGTTGCAGATCTAGATAATCCTTGAAGTTTTAGATAGACTATTGAACTGGTCCAACGAGATGGCCTTTTTGAACTGAGGAGCACAGTCCATGGCACTACATTCCAATTTGATTTTTCATTAAAAACCAGTTTTGCCTCCTCAGGGCTTCCACATTTAACATACATATCAATCAATGTGTACCTCTTTTCCAAAGGCTTTGAAGGAACAAGCTTTGAAGGTGTCAGCACCTAAGAAGGTGCAATTCAATGTGCTGCCCACAGAACAGTTTCAGTCTATAGAAGAAAATCAGCCCATAGTGATGCCTCCTATGGTGGATGAGGAAATTCAAAATGAAGATGATGTGATCAGTCAAGTTTTGGCCACTAAAGTTACACTTACTCTTGAGCAATTGATGCATTATTCTCCAAATTTGTTGCAAGAGTTAGGGGGAAGAACAAAATCAGAAATTTCAGTCCAACAAATCATATCAAATGATACCGACAAGAGGAGAATGGAGCCACCAGCCCGGCAATCCAAGGATCCTGGGCCATTTCTTTGTGATGTGAGTATTAATGGATATCTAATCAAAGAGGCCAACATAGATACCAGCAGTGGAGTGAATGTAATGCCTTACCACATAATGCTTCAAGTTGGATTGAAAATGATGGAACCGACAACTATGATGCTCAAAGCATTCAATCAAATGAAGGTGCAGCCTATGGGAGTCATAAGAAATGTTTTATGCAAGGTTTATGAGGTGGAAGCAATCTTGGATTTCATGGTTTTGAAATTTCGGAGAGTGTGCATCTTTGAAACTTATACTTTGTTGCCGAGTCGTACATGGTTAGATGTCAGGTGCAAAAACCGAGACTTCATGGAGGAAGCATGAAATGAATATCTTTCAAGGGGAACACAAGGTTACTATAGATCATCCTCTGAAATCAGCAAAAGGTACCTTTCTTTGCAATCCTTCTTTGAGCAGCCCGCAGTTAGAAATCAGCAAAGAGAATGCTATGGTGTCAGGGTAGCAAGGTCTTAGTTGTTTTCATGTATTGGAAGTGGGTGACAGGGAAGATAAGACTTTGTACAAGTGGTTAAAAGGTACCCAAATTTCAGAAATATGTCATTTACAGTAGCAAGTTGCAGATAAGTATCTCCAATTGAAAGTATTGGTGAAGGTGAGTTACAAGAGACTCTTGTAAACATGCAAGAGGAGTCCATTCAAAGACCCATTGGGGAGAGTTTATTTCAGCAAGAAATTGACCAAGATCAAGTAGAGATGCTGATTTTGACATCAAGCATGGATGGGGTACACAGAAATCAGCCCACTATACAAGGACAAGCAGCTTGGTGGCATGCGCACATTCTGGAGGATGAGGTAAATCACATCAGTCCATGTTCACCACAGTCATCACAGTTACCACATACACCACATTCATCACAGTCATCACATGCACCACATCCATTACAGTCACCACAGTCATCACCTGCACCACATTCATTACCGTCACCACATTCACCACATTCACCACAATCACCACATTCACCACATTCGTCATTGTCACCACACTCACCACATTCATTACAGTCACCACATTCAGTCAAGAACATCAATATTTCTCAAGGAAATCAAGAAGAATTGGTTACTATTGGAGGCGATCTTACTCAAGAGGAGGAACGCGATTTGATATCTTTGTTAAGAGAATTCAAGGATGTTTTGGCAAGAAATTACAAAGAATTAAAAGGCATTCCACCAGAGGTTGTGGTTCATACCATTGATTTGAAACAAGGATCAAAACCAGTCCAACAAGCTCAAAGGAGAATGAGTCCAGCAATAGAGGAGCAAGTAAAAGTTGAAGTCATGAAGCTTTTGGAGGCCGAATTTATTGTACCAGTGCCAAATTCAGATTGGATCAGTTCTATTGTACCAGTGAGAAAGCCAAATAACTCAATCCGAGTATGCATTGATTATAGGGATCTCAACAAAGCTACCAAAAGAGATCATTTTCCTACACCATTCATAGACACCTTGTTGGATATCGTTGCAGGAAATCAGGCCTATTCTTTCTTGGATGGTTATTCAGGATATAATCAGATCCAAATCTATCCACCACATCAAGCAATGATGTCTTTTCGAACACCTTTTGGCATCTATGCTTACAAGGTCTTACCCTTTGGCCTCACAAATGCTCCAGCCACATTTCAGAGAGCTATGACATATGCTTTTCATGACATTTTGGACTGTTTGAGAGTCTTCATAGATGACCTAACAGTGTTTTCGAATCCAAGAAGGGATCACTTGGATCACCTCAGAAAAGTTCTTGAAAGATGCCGATTGTATGACATAAGTTTGAATCCTGCTAAGTGTATTTTCTTCACTAGAGGAGGAAAACTATTGGGCAATTATGTTTCAGAAAAGGGGTTACAAGTGGATCATGGTAAGATTGCAGCCTTGGAGAAGGTAAAACCACCTACAAATGTATCACAAGTGAGAAGCTTATATGGCCAACTCAGTTTTAGTAGGAGGTATTTGCACAATTTTGCTAAAGTAACCCAGCCACTTGTGGATTGTATGAAGCAAAGACAGAATTTTAGATGGAAGGAGGATGTTTAAAAAGCATTTGAATGGTGCCTGGGACAATTGAAAGAGAGAACTTTGCTGATTCCTCCAAGAATGAGTGAGCCTTTTCATTTATTCTTTACTGTTTGGGAGCAAGCTTTGGCTGTCACACTATGTCAGAAAAAACAGCAAAAGCATTATGATGTGAATTACTATGCTAGCAGGTTGTTAACTCCACAAGAGCAGAAATGGACTCATGTGGAGCATCTTGGGTTGGCATTGAAGTGGGCCTTGAATAAATTTAGACATTATCTTCTTCCTTCACAATGGAATTCAGCAAATGTACAGTATGTTTACATTCATATGGATATCAACCCATTGCCATGCATTTACAACAAGACTGTCCAAGATCCTAAGTTTACAAGATGGGCTCTTATCATACAAGAATTTGAGTTGAAGTATGTTAAGATGGCTCAAGGAGCTCATAATCCAAGTTCCTATTTGAGTAGTGTTGCTGAAATAGAAGAGGAAACAGACCAGCAAGTAGCATTTCAGGATAATGGAGTATTACAGGGGTTCATTGAGACCGTGGATCTTTGGTATGCCAATATATACATGTATTTACAAGATCAGACTTATCCTTCATCATTTTCAAAGCATCATTTTCATGCTCTTAGAGTACAAGGAGCTTGTTATGTGGTGCATGAAGCTAGTCTTTATAAGAGGACTATGGAAGGTCTCTTATTAAGGTGTGTTGCTGGTCAGCAAACTCATGATTTGTTGCAGCAAGCACATGATTGTCAGGGGCATTTTGCAGCCAGAACCACAGCTAGGAAGATCCTTCATTGGGGATATTATTGGCCAACTCTTTACAAGGATACTAGAGACTTTGTTAGCAAATGTGAGAAGTGTCAAAGGCATAAGCAGTTAACATGCCATAATAATATGCCATTCCACCCTATTTTGAGCGTTGGTCCATTTCATATGTGGGGATTGGATTACATTGGGCCTATCAATCCTCCATCTTCCAAAGGTCATAAGTATATCTTGGCAGCCACATGCATGTTTACGAAGTGGGTAGAAGCAATTCCAGCAAAGCATGCTACAGAAAATACCACAGTTCTAGAGCCTAGTTGAACTCCAACACAGACCAACAACCAGGGAATGAATGAATGAATGAGCCATAGGAGCCCTCCTCTTACTCCAAAATGAAAATGTACATCATAAACTTAGAACACTTCGAACAAAATCCCTCATGCCCACTGGCCTTTTTGGGTGTACAAGTATAATCAAATACCATGACAAACTTGTATAGTGGACTACAAGGTGATAATGAAAAAATCTTCAAGCCCACAACTGCGTTGTCCGCAAAACAATGACCCTAACAATATAAGAGTCCATCAAACTCGAGAGAAACAACCACTCATCCGAATAACCACGCAACTCCATGAGGCGCCTCAAGCCTACAAGGCCATCGATCTACAAGCCAACCAATGACGAGGATAAATGCAACTATGTCAATTGACCTCGACCTGTAACCTGCAAAAACCACCAAATGCGACATCCATCGGGCATGAGGGCCCTAACCCAAGCACGAGGGCCACCAAATCTCTGGCACGAGGGCGAACACACATGGCACAAGGTCCACCACCACATCCACAACTTGTCTCGCTAGCACGAGGGCCAAACTCTCGCTAGCACGAGGACCATCACAACGCCACCAAATTCATTAATGAACGAAAGACTAGAAAACAAAGGCACGCCAAAAAAAAGACTATCAATCATGAAAAGGAACCATTACAAATATCGATACTTGGCACGACGACCATTGGTCATTGCACGGGGACTCAAGCGCAGCAACCCTAAAAGCAGGAGACTATTGACCAAACAAGGAAACACTCAACTAAAAAGGCCCAAAGAAACGAGGGTGGGAGGGTGGGACAATCGACCTAAGAAGGAGAGGCTCAAGAACGGCTGATGGCGAGAAAGGAGGTGGAAATGGACTTAAATACTCTAGAGGGAACACATCAACTAGCCTCAAGAAGCGGATTTATCTGCTTATCTCAAAACGCAGATAAATCATACTTCTAGAGCCTAGTTGAACTCCAACACAGACCAACAACCATCCTGAAAAAAGAGGCAGAGAAAAGTACAAGAACCTACCAGACAATGACCACATCACCACAACTACAAGATGAGGAAGCCACGAACACTCCTAGCGCAACCTTAATGACATGGATAGGGGGCCATAAAAGAGCATAGACTCATCTCTAAACTATAAAGCTAAACAAAGTCTAATGACCACATCTAAGCAAGAAAGCACTGGCATGAAGGTTGTCTTATAAGCACCCAAGCCAAACAACTAAATAAGGCCTACAAGAGAAAGGGTTCTATGCCACACTCAATGCAAAGGAAATAGAGAAAGACGGAACACGAGTTGAGTGCAAAAATTGAGAGCATAAGGCAACGGCAGATTTAAACAACTAACAACACCAAAAGAGGATATGAAACGCTCTACCAACATGTAAATGATCAAACTATTGAGCTTAACAACTTCAAACCTCCATGGACAAAGTAAACACCTCATTCAAGGATCCTTGAAGATGCAATCCTAAGCGTATTAAATCACAAGACATCTGATTATGCCTCTCAAATGCCGACCAACCGTCGCAACGATGACACTATATAGTTCTAAGCTAACAAATATAAACACCCTATGAAATTCAAATGGAAATGTCGAAACTCATAAATTCGAGAAGAGAATTGAACAATGCAAACCTAAAGCATGAAAACACCACAATAAAACTTCAAAAGTAAGCAACCGAACTCACACAAAGGACTCACACAAATAGGACCGACCAGTGCGCAACAAGATGAAATTCATCAAATTAAAGGTCCAAACCTGTAAAAGAGCTTTTCACCACATTTCCACAAGTCAGTAATATCCGCTAAACATCGTCCAAAGTATAAAACCTAAAGGACAATCCTCAAATGTGTGACTCAAAGGATAATGCAAATAGGAGCCAATGGTCTAGAAACCACAAAGCTAGTGCCCTCCAAATATGTGATAGAAAACAAGCATAAGAGGGAAAAGCAAAAAACCCTATGTGACGAAATCACTCCTGGAAAAAGGCAACTTGGGATATGGATTCAAACGTCTATTCTCTAAAAATGAAAGGAAGTGCGCACAATAGATCATGACTTATAACCTATGGCACAGTTAGTGAAAAAAGGAAGCTCTATAACTTCAATAGTCATCCAAAAATAAACAACATAAGTTCCAACCAACCAGCACGTACAAGGGTCCTTCCAAAGTCGCAATACTAACATTAAATCCAAGGGAGTCAATCAAACCTACCTAGACCAACCAACTCTTGTAAAAAGAGAAACTGGATGTCTATAAATTCTACAAACTGTGCCCCACAAAAATTAGTGATCTAGTACCTCGACAACCTTAAATAGATTAAAGCAAATGGTTATTGTAATGCCCTAGAGATTGAATTAGAAGGATCTACAAACTCTATGGAGCAAGTCATATCACATTGTAAACCCTAAATAACAAGTTTACCAAAACCAGCTTAACTATGACAACCTGCACAACCTCCAATAATTGTTTCGTTGGCAATATAGCAAGGTCCAAACCAAGAGTCATTAGCAAAACCTAACCCAAGTCACACAACAATCTAGAGCAGAGCACTGCTAATAAGTAAAAACACCCATACACCTACAATATGAACTAAGAACAAACATGCCACATGGGCAAACGCACTCACCAAAGGCGATAACGTCCAAGGCCCATTCAACCTATACAGAAACTAGGAAAGCAGTGCCAGACTAGATGCCTTAATATGCCGAGAAAGCTACCAGATGATGCAAACCATGTAATACCCATTCCAAGTAAATGTACAATTTGGTTGCCATGCCTGCTAAATATCTTGTCATGCTAAATATCTTGTCAATCTGCCTTGCAAGTACCACCAACGAAAAATGCCATGCTTTGCTATTCAAAATGGCTCAAGAAAAATAACGAAATTGGACGTTAGCAAAAGCCACAACACCTAGATTAAGTATAAAGCTTGAAAACAGGCATAAAAGCCCTCTAAAAATCCTTGATAACTTAAAGTCAGTTTTGCTGTCTATCTCCACATATAAGCAAAAGAAACCAACTAAAATTACCCACCTTATGCAATAGAATACTGACTAATCCTCTTTAAATCTAGCTCAAACAAATGCTCTCTAAAAACCAGCCCATGCAAGTGTATAATTGGTAATGCCATATACTGTTACAGTAAGGCAAAAAATGCAAATAAGAGCTAACTCGAAATTTGAACCTTTTGCATTGTAAGGGCCCCATGCCTTAGGCAGAACGAATACACTAATACACTGAAAAGGTCTTAGCTACCTGTGCAAACATACAATCTACAACAAAAAACTACATGCCCATGTTGTTTCCAATTAGTTCTCCATAGCCCAGCGTAGACTTCATAGAACAACGAAATCTAAATCACTTTCAATAGTCAAGTACAAATCAGTCTCAACACATACACTAAAACCTTCTGTTTGAACTCGCAAGTTCTGTTTGGCGATAGCCAGACCATGGCCCACGCCAAATTGAAGCCATCCATGTCGCTCCATGTCGCTAAGTAAAAGCAACCCCAACTCTCCAGAACACCATGATTCTATATTATGAAGCCTCTAAATCTGCAAGCGAATGTGATAAGATATGCTCTAGCAAATGATATTATGAGGCATCTGCAACGACTCTTGAGTTCTACCCATTCTCAAGAAGGAAAGTAATGAACGCGATCTAGAGATATGTCCGGCATATAGAGATATACTACACATATGCAAATAGATACGCTACAAAAAACTGAAATACTATTTTACTTTCAACCAGGATTTAGTTGCCATAGTAAGCAAGGAAAATAAACTAGAAACAAGTAAAACGTTGCAGATAACTAGGACCACTGGCTATTCAAGCAACAAAAATTGCATTCACCTTGATGCATCAAATTCTAAGGCTACAAAAACTGCAATGTTGTTTTACTTTCAACCAGGATCTAGTTGCCAGTAATCAAGAGAAATAAACTCGAAACAAGTAAAACGCTACAGATAACTAGGACTACCTGCTATTCAAGCAACAAAAACTGCATTTACCTTGATGCATCAAATTCTCCAACGAACAAGAAAGGTACTTGCCATGCCATGCTACGAATACATCATCCTACGAATATACCATGTGTTGTCCACACTTGCAAAAGCTATTACTGAACATGGCGAAGTTATTTTATGGAAATGAAGCAAGGAATGACTTTGGCATCTGATGAACCCAATTACAAGTCCATACCCATCTGCAATAACCAAACATTACCTCCAAATAACACCAGGCGAAGACAAGGCCATTCCAAAGCTATTTACAAATAAGTTGCACAAATACATTAACTCTAGATATGCTAAACTCTAGCAGGAGAAAGTAGGCCCACCAAATATCCATCAGATCTAAACTATGAAGGAGCAAAAGATGCCAAGAGATGGAATAAAGGAAAAGCATGACCAGAAAAATGCCAATCCTCAAGGAAACAAACACCAAGCTTTCAAGTAACAACCAACCGAAAAGAAACTGCATTACTCCAAGGCTTCAACCTATATCCATACTGTGTACTAACTTAGACCATACTGGCAAGAAAAGGTTGAACTACATGACTTGCTTGTGGAAGCGACTGCCGCTGATGCCTAGTTCCACAATAGCAATGAAGACTACTATGTTAGCAAAGTAAAACATTGACACAAACTTGCTTGCTTATGACTGAGGTAACAGATGCACAAGGATGGAAAAGATCCTAAAGCAAAATGGAGCAGGAAAGTCCTTATGGTAAAGCCCGAATCAAACATCATTATAGCTCCACCTATAGCTATTTGCAACTCACGAGTGAAAATATTATGCCACAGGTTTCCACAAGGGACGGAACTACAGCCCAAGGTAAAGCACTACTGCTACTGCGTCAGACCTGAGACAAATGTGAGATGCCTACAAACTACACATTAAAACTTCAGCTTAGTACTCGTGAAAAAAGCCGGTCTTAACAGGCAAAGCTGGCATTAACTTAAGAGTTACAACAACAAAACTTAATAGGATGTGTACTAGGATGTGCACATGCTCATATTGCAAATACGAAAACTCTGAAAGACCTCTATCACAAATATTAAGCAGTGCCAATGATAAAAAACTATGTGCTTGAACAATCAACTGAAAACAAAAATAACAGAGGCAAAAGAAGAAGCTCCAACAAGAACCTGCATCTACAGACTAGAAATGCAACATCCTTCTCAACTGGCCGCAATTACATGGCAAAATATTTACATAAAACATCATAAATAACCTGGAACAGAAGCTAGAGGCTCACGACAGTAGAAATACCATAGGCGAAACCATGAAGTCACTTGAACCGATGAAGCATAATGCCGAGACCTATCTTTGGAAGATCCTGTAGTGAGGCAATTCTTGAGGATATACAAACGCATAGACACCCAAAAGATGCACAGACACCCTTCAAGCAATGGCTGCATCAGCCAGAGGCCAAAGAAACGAGCAGCAGAAAGCGCAAAAGAGCCAACACTCAACAATAATTGTTGCGCAAGAGTGAAACAAGCAGTGCACGAAGGTCCGAACCAGGAAAAGCTAAATCAACAAGAACGGCAGTACAAACTCTGAGATGTGCCCCAAGGGATTAGCGGCCATCGGACTAAACCCTACACCTGCGAGCAATCACCAAAATCACCAAAGCAACGGGCTACAATCGAATTGGAGGAAGAGTCATGAAAGCAAGGGGCTACAATCGACCTAAGAAGGAGAGGCTCAAGAACGGCTGATGGCGAGAAAGGAGGTGGAAATGGACTTAAATACTCTAGAGGGAACACATCAACTAGCCTCAAGTTGCGGATTTATCTGCTTATCTCAAAACACAGATAAATCATATTAAGCTTTCTTTATCACAATTTGATTTCTCGGTTTGGTGTTCCAACCATTCTTTTGTCTGATCGGGGAACTCATTTCATGGGGAAAGTAGTAGCTCAGTTAACAGAAAAGATTGGTGTTCAACATGTGCAAGCTTCTGCTTATTATCCACAGGGAAATGGGCAAGCTGAGTCTACTAACAAAATTCTGAATGCTATCTTGGCCAAAACAGTGAAGGATAATCAAAGAAATTGGCATGAAGCCTTGACAGGTGCCTTATGGAGTTTCAGGTGTACTTATAAGTTAGCTACAGGATTTACACCATTTGAATTGGTTTATGGAGTGCAGGCTGTGATGCCTATTCATTTGGACATTCCTTTGTGTTCATTTGTGGAGCTACCTTATTATGAGAATTTAGGAGAAGTTCCAACTCCAAATAAAGCGCATAATAGGATGGATGATTTGTTGCAACTGCAAGAGATGAGACAAGAAGCAGCAGACTTCAATATGAGGCATAAACAGAAAGTAAAGCTTATCAAAGATAAGTTACAGGTTGTCAATCCATTTGAGGAAGGGCAATTGGTGTTGTGCAGGACCACTAAGAAGCATCTATCCAAATTTCAAAGCCCATGGGAAGGCCCATTTCTGATTGATAAAGAGGTACCAGGTGGGGCTTTCTATTTGATGACTCCAGAAGGGGAATTGTTGCCTAATCCCAGAAATGGCAAGGATCTCAGGCCTTATTTTGAAAGAGAAGTACTTTTCTAAGGGATTTGGATTTGGCATAGCTCCAATTACAGAGAATTGTGGAGAATTTTTGGGTTATAGCAGGTCGTTTTTCTGTAAAAATAGATGGTGACAGTTCAATAATACACAATCTATCCTACATCAAAAGATGTGTTTCGGCGATACGAATCCAACGAGCTATGGTGCAGGTCAAACAAAGTTCTAGAACTCAAGATATCAGCTTTCAAAGTTTGCCACAATTACAGAGGCTCTGTTTCATAACTTTCTGTTTGGACCAATTTGTTTTGTATTATTCATTTGGATTTGAAAAGGGTGTAAATGTGTCATTTGGGGACATGTCCCAAGGACCATAGTAGTATGTTTTACTGTGGTCGCCACTGTTGGGGTGATCACCACTCACCACACTCATCACCACACTCGTCACCACTCACCACATTTGTCACCACTCACTACACTCATCACCACTCACCACATTTGTCACCACTCACCACACTTGTCACCACATTCACCACTATTGGAGGTGGTATAGAAGATAGTATACCGTATATGGAGTGATGTACGCACATGCACGTGTGCAGGATATTTGCATGTATCCATGATGAGCATTGTATTATCTGAGCAGAGAGAGAAGAACAGAGGGAGACAGTGTATTGAGAGAGAGTATTTTGCTTGATCTAGCTATGGAGACGATGATTCTTTGTGGTGTGCATTGCCTTGATCTGATAGATTGAGCTTGGATTGTTGGGTTTTTCATCCTTCTTGCAAGGTTAGAGTTCAGGCTTTAACAGTCAGGCCAAGAGTGTACCAGGCTTGGGAGGTGCATGTTGAAGACATGACAGAAGGCCATGAGCAGCCTGGAGAAGAGTACCATCCAGCTATGGGACGAATGGTAGGGTTTGACATGGCAGAAGTGCACCAGCTATGGGAGGCCTTACCTGGACAACTCCCAACTGATGTGCAAATTGACCAAACGCTACACATTTCAGCTGGTGAGCATGTGCCACAATCTGTTCATGTGGAACATGAAATTGGTGATGACGGTGGTGATGGCTTCTCAAGCTCCTATAAGTTAGGTGCATGTCCATGATGTTGAGGGTCTATGGCTGGTCTGCAAGAACCATCTCAAACATGTGTGCAGCCATCCCAGGCCATGAGGGCAAGGAAGAGGGGCTTTGCCCCAGATCTGGGGGGAAGAGTGCACATATCGAGTGATGGTTTATGCGAGGCATTGAGAGCAGAACAGGCAAGAAGGGCAGAGACCGAGAAATTGAAATTGGAGCAGCTGGCAGCAAGGAAGGAGGAGACTGCAAAGAGGAAGGCGGAGACTGCAAAGAGGAAGGCTGAAAGGGAGGAGGTTGCCAAGAGGGCACAGGCTAACAGGGAGGAGAGAGAGAGAGGAGGAAGATAGCTGATGCAGCTGAAGCTGCAAGTGCTGCAAGGCTTAGGGAGTTTATGTACCCAAGGGGAGTGTCTAGAGTGGCATCTGTTTTTGGTTTTCAAAGGGTATTGAGTGAGGAGGTGAAGACAAAAAGGTTACAGGCGAGGAACAAACTGAGAATGAGGCAAGGGTTGAGTCCATTTAGAGCAGTCAGTCCAATTGGGGCAGCCACTACAGGCAATCAGACGAGCCCAGGTATTGACCAAAACCTTGAGCCTGCTGGTCCTGCTAGTTCCTGTGTAGACCTGAACTCACAACCAGTGGAGGATGTTGATGAGGTGCAAGTCATGTGCAGTTTAGATGACACATATATCTGCTCGGGTGATGCTAGACATGGGTAGAATGTAAGCATTGAGGGTTGCATACCTCTAGTTAGACTTGTAGCAAACCCAATTAGCACACTCAATTCCCCATGGCAGCTCCACAGCAACATGCTGAAATTGGTCATGGCAACTCAATAAGACTGGACATACAGGGATGGGTGAACTATGCTGCAGCCAATTCAGGACCCCAACATGACCAAGATGTTGCAATAGACAAGGCAAGGATTATCAGGGAGATGGTGGAAATTGGGGTGGACCCTGCAATTGTTAGCCATACAAGGGGCATGGATGTTGGGTTTGCAAGAACATGGAGGGCTGAGATGGCTCGTGAAACCCAGCCAACTCCAAGGTTTGGGGAGGGGACCTCATTCATAGCTACACCCACTGGTAGTCAGGTATGCTCGTTCACCTTGCACTCTTAATTCTAAGTTTACATTTTATTTGGCTCTGCTATTAACAGACAATATGCACAGATTTCTGAAGACTCGGATGAAATCGAAGACAATTAAGGTGTCGACAACTTACTGAATAGAGTGAACTCATTGTACATAATTTTATTAATTGCAACTGATTTTCCAATCCTTTACCAATATGGGGCATGGAACTGACACAATTATTATCATCCACACAAATAACTTAAGTAATCAACATAACCAATAGGGCCAGTAATCAGAAGATCAATGCATTATACAAAATTTTGATCCTACAAAATTTAGCCCTGAGGCTCCACAAAATAAGCCCGAAGGGCTGTTCTCGTTCACAGACCAAAAGGAAGGGGAGGAGGGGATCGTCCAGGGGGGCCTTCTATACAAAGGGGCTGCAACTCATTAACCCACGGGGCTCTGGAAGAGCACGTGTTCTCCTTCTGTGATCATGATCTGGCAATGGATGAGATCTGCTTCGGACTTAGCCCGCTCAACCTGGGACACGATCTCGGGTGAAACCTCTACACTAACAGATGAACTCACGGCTGTAGTAATCTCGGTCGGGGTTATTAAACAATTCCTAACCCTGAAACTGTTAGGAGTCGTTGAAGTTTCCGAGCTCGCAGGCGAGGGCGGAGCACTCGGAAGAGGGCGAGCCCTCTTGCTGGGATCAGAGCCCCCACCCCTAACCACGTCCCACCTAGACCCCGATCTAGGATAGCTGGTTCTCCTCGTGTGATCCATGGCGACTGCTTATGTGCTGCAATGAAAAACAAAAGTGGCGATTCGACACCGAATACAGAGCAGACGATCAACGCTTACCTCCGACGCTTGGGGCCCTCGGGATGCTTGAACGGAATGGAATAGTGGCTGGTCGAGCTCTCAATTTAAACTACTAACTGTAATGATGCCCCTTCCGCGTACCTGGTGGTTCCAGATTTCCAAAAATCTGGCTTTTAAAGCCAAATTACCTTTCTTCTGGATGAGGCAGAGAATGTTTGGGCCAATTTGGATGTAGAATTGGGATTGCAGTGTGGAAAATCAGCTCGAATTTTGGTGGAGGATGGTTAAAAAGGCAACGGTGGCCGTTGGCAAGTACCGCGATAGCTGGCAGTATACGTATCAGTAGCTGGCGCCGTAGGCCTTGTATACGGCATCTAGGCCCGCTGATATTAATGGGATGTGGCTCGACCGTGAGAGATGGTCAGGCATGCAGGTTCACTCAAGTGCGCGGTGGGTGGAACTTATCGCGCGTCTCCAGGCAATAACCCCCCCGAAAGGTGGCCTCGGGTACCACGCGGTATGGTTAGGGGCCTCCGATGGTGGACGCTACACCCCCCTTGCTTTAAGGCACCATAACTTTCTAGTCTGATATTTTTTGGTGTCCATGTCTTTGGAGAAGTTGTTATAGACAACATTAGGTATCCAAATTAATTGACGGATCGAGGGACGCGTGAAATCCATGTGCATTGGACCAATTTGCCTCTTAAGTGCACGGAACATGGCGACCATACCCTATTACCAGATTTTTGGATTTTTTGAAGCCTATTTTTTCGGATTTCTTTGGATTTTTTTGCAAATTTTTGGATTTTTTTTTTTTTTAAGGACTGGAGCCTTTATTATCCAAAGAAAGTTACAAAGTACAATGGGGACTAAAAACTTAGCGGAGAGAATGTCCACCAGAGAAAAACCACCCCACTGAAATACAACATCTAAACAATATGAAGAGCAAGCAAAATCTCATAAGTAAGTGTGAATCTGAAGATGGACCGAAAAATTGCCCGAATTTTTTTTCCTAATCGGGAAATTTTAAGGATGGCTGGATTTTTTGAGGAGAAACCCCCCCATTTTTTATCCATGGCAATATCTATTATTATTAAAGCGTGGTGTCTGCCTGTCTGCCCGATCGATGGCCAAGATCGTCCCGCTACCCGAATCGACGGCCAAGATTTTACGAATGTCCCTCTGTCCAGATCAAGGACCCGTATGATGCCACGTGGCACAATAATGCAAAGCGGCGTTTCAAAAACTGAAAAGGCATGAATAGATAACGAAGCATTTTCTTTAGTCAGTGCTTCGGCTGCCTTCCATTCAAGAAGTGAAGCTGCTCACGCCTTATGATCTAAACCGTTTAGATGATGGAAAAAAAAAAAAAGAGAACATGATAAGAGGGACTGCATCATTTCGCTCATGGCAGCGCCAAATCCAACAGGACGGGGAATCCGGCCAAGGAGCGAATTTGCAGGGCCAGGGATGTTTCTTCACAAAGCTCTTTCTTTTGTTACATGTTAAGATGCTTACAGCTTTTCACAATAAAAATTTATTGTGGCATCTGGCTCAATTGTTGAGAATTCAATGATTGCATGCTTTTATTTAGATCGTGAACATTTGTAATGTACCAAAAAATTGTGTAGCTAGAAGCTTTGTCGATTTGAGTAACAGTTTGAGGCAGTTTAAGGTCGGATTTATGCTACAGGATGATTCACCAGATTGCAATTTCACGACATCTGTATTCTGGCATCTCCAGTTTGAAGACCAACAGATTTGGCTTACCTTTTAGATGTGTAAGCTGCATCTGAAACAGGGCATTCCTGTGTTTACTCTGTTTTCACGGCAATTCACGACATTCTTATTCCTGTGTTTACTCTCGCTCATGGCAGCGCCAAATCCAGCAGGATGGGGAATCCAGCTAGGGAGCGAATTTGCAGGGCCAGGGATGTTCCTTCACAAAGGCTCTTTCTTTTGTTACATGTTAGCCATTCTGTTTACTGTACGAGGTTTATTTTTTAGCATCCTCTAGAGTACTCTATTGCCTAAAAATAGAGCGATGGAGAACAACTCCTTCAAGCTATGGAGGTAGCTATTTCACTCTCTCGTGGTCTTTTTGGGAGACCGTGCGCACTTTGTTTCAGTTCCATCCGATGGCCCACACAGATCCTACAGCCAGTTGCTGGTGGATCCCTTTGGGTGACGGCCAGGCAGATTGGCCTCTGAGTCTGGTCTCTTATGTCCATCCATTGACGGAGCGTCGATGGCGAGCAGTGGGTGTGCTCACAGTATCTGCATGGTATAATGAGACAAGATTATTGACATGGAATGAGTTCAGATTGAACACTAGACGTCTTTTGACACCAACATTTCTTGAGTACTTTGTTACATATCTAATGTAGCTAATTGTTATTCTATTCTATTAAATTCTATATGTTTATGGGCAAAAGATTCTCAATTAGGATGCTAGCAAATATGCTAGCAACAGAAATAAGGTTATAAAGATCGACAGTGGGTCAATGTATTATTTGAAAGCTAAATGGGCATGGGCAAGAGATTCTGTTCTAAAGTCACGGAATAAGAGAAACTAGTCTAGGCAAGCAACAATTGAGTGTAATCTGAGAGGTGATCAGGCCCAAAAATCGTTTGCAAAGATCAAAGTAAGAGGACTCCTCCAACTGAAAGACCTAACTACTAATGATAAACAATGCTACTTGAAAGTATATGCTATTGTTTTTTATGTAATAGTTAGTGCAATGTAAAGCAAGCCTTTCAACCCAACTTTGCCATCATTTTTGCTCCTCCAAATTCAAGTTGATCTAGATTCACACGAATGGACACAATCAGTATAATCTATAAAAATGAAAAATCAAAGCCTTACCCCCATGCTCTATAAAATCCATCTGGGTATGTAAGTAGGCAGTCTACTAGAGATTAGAAAATGGAGACTGCAGCAGGGAAAGCAAAGAACTCCTCGACTAAGTTTAGCTGAGGAAGAATGATGGTCAGAGGAAAGGATTTCTTGAAATTTTTGAATCAAAAAATTTAATATGTTTGCTCAAGAAAACCTACTAAGCCATAGTGGCAAAATTTTAAGGAGTACAAAAATATAGCAAATCTGTGGAACTTAGCCACTAAAGTAAATGATGTATATATATTTATTTTATTTATTTATAAAATGTCACGCCATAAGAGGCCCTCAGACGATCTAGTGACAAATAGATACAAAGCATCGAATATTCAGATGAGAACCTCGCTTTCAAAATATCAACATACTCATTAAAATTCTAAAATTTCTTTCCTACACATCCACCACTTTTGTAAATAATCATGATGTTCATTTTAATCGCCTTATATATGATGTTGCTTATTGCTGCCCCCTACAAAAGTTATTGGAAATTGCATGTGCAAGGTAATGTCTTAACCTATAAGGTCTTAACCTAGGTTCCTATACAAAAAAAATCAGTAGAGATAGTTCAATGGTCGTAGCAGGTCAATGAAAAATGGCAAGTGAGATATTGTTGGGCCAAGTGTAAATCGAAAATAGCATACAAAGATAATATTGGTGAACCGATAAGGTGATAGATGTGATCGGATAGAATACAGGTGGATTGATCAGAGATCAGGTGATCGGTTGGCCGGATGTTGTGTGCCAAACATGCTAGCCGGAATAAAAAGATCAATGCATAAGTGTTTGGCTTTAACAGAATTACTTGTGATCGAGATGCATAATTGAATACGTGGTTGAACTATTGAAAATATTGGAGTTTAACTAACTATATTGCAGTTATTCAATAGTTTATTTTACAGTGGTATCAGAGCCGGTAGCATGTCAACCCGTTTTGGAGCACACTATTGAACTCCGTTGAGGAGTTCAAGGGCAAAGAAGGATTTCAGACATGGAATGGAAAGAGAAGATGAAGGAGGTGCTAGTATTTGAGAAACTCTGGAATCTTATTGAGTCTAGGGAGCAGACTGGAGACAGTGCAGCAAGCAGTAGCTCAACAGCTAAGGTAAGATCCTCTTCTAAATCTGATAGTTCTGTGGAAGATATGGAGTATAAAATCAGTCAAGCTAGAGCTATTATCACGTGTAAAGTGGCTTCCAATATTATGATAAAAAAAAGAGCACTTGGACCTAAAGAAATGTGGCAGTATCTTGTGAAAAATTATCAGGAAAAGAATACATCTCAGATAGATATTCTTCAGAGAGAGTTGAGAATGTTAAAATATGATGAGAAGATGGATTTGACAGGATTGTTTGCTAAGTTTGACGTAATATGTGCAGACTTAGAGGCAGCAGGGGAAGGGTTATCTGAGAATCCTAAAATTTTATATGTCTCTAGAATATTTTCCAGTATGAAAACCTTGTCTACATTGATCAGAACAGTTGCACAGGACAGAGAGCATGCTGAAAGACTAGCACGAACAGAAATTGAACAGAAAAAATTCATGGATGGGGAAGAAGAAGAAGAAGCATCAGAGGTTTTAATAGCAAGAAGAGGTCGAACCAGAAATGAGGTTAAGAATAAAATTGAAAGGACTGGAAGTGGATCTTTGGGTCCATGCTATCTATGTGGAGAGATAGGACATATAAAGATCAATTGTCCTAATGGATCAAAGGGGATGGTGAGCTGCTATACCTGCGGTGGTATAGGGCACTATTCTAGTGCATGCCCTTCACCTAGGAAAAGAGGCAGGGGAGCACGGGGCAGGGGAAGAGCGTCCTTTAGAGGAAGAGAAGGTAAAAGAGGAGATGCATCGGCATTTAATATTGTAGCAGAAGATAGTGAAGACGAAGAGGGAATAAACGATGATGACGAAGAGATTGATGAGGTAAAAAATTGTGCTTTGCTTGCTCATTATGAAAAGGAGTCTCATAAATGTGCACAATCTTTTGTGCTAGATAGCGGAGCGGAGAAAAGCATAGTCAGCAGTGCTGATTTGCTTAATACAAGGAGTGAATGTAAAAAGAAAGTGAAACTAGGAGATGGGAGATTGCAAGATGCTCAAGCTGAAGGAATGTTGCAGCTGTACAATCTCGAAGGAAAACCAGTAGATTTAAATCATGTTTTGTGTGTACCAGGCATCATTAAGAACTTAGTGTCTATAAGCCAGCTCGTAGATCTTGGTTTTGTCTGTGTATTTGATAAACAAGCATGTAATGTCTTGAGAAATAATAAAATTGAGTTTCTAGCCATGCGAGTCGAGAATCTTTTTGAATTTAAGCATGAGTATCTTGTGAATAATGTGCTTGTGGATAAGAATTCTGCTGAATTGTGGCATGAACGGCTAGCTCACACACACATGAGAAATATTGATCGTTTGTTTAAAGAAAAGAGGATCGAAGGAAAAATGAGTGAAGTTTATAAAAGAAAATTCTGCTATGGATGCATGTTGGGCAAGCATTCAAGGCTGCCATTTGCAAAGCATGGGAAAAGAGCTAATGACGTCTTGGAAATAGTGCATTCAGATTTATGCGGTCCAATTAATGTGACAGGAAGAACTGGAAAAAGATATTTCTTGACGTTTATAGATGATTATAGTAGAAGATGCAGATGCTACTTACTAAGAAGAAAAAGTGAGACCTTTGATGCTTTTAAGGATTTTTTAGCTGAAAGTGAGCGTGAAACAGGAAGGAAGCTGAAATGTTTAAGGAGTGACAGAGGAGGGGAATACTTATCCGGTAGGTTTCGGGCATTTTGTAAACTGCATGGAATTGCTAGGCAGTTGACGTGCTCTCATAGTCCACAGCAAAATGGTGTCAGCAAAAGGAAAAATAGGACGATCTTGAATGCTGCCAGAGCAATGTTGAAACATACAGGCTTTCCAAATTATCTGTGGAAAGAGGTTGTAAACACCGCCGTATACATTCAAAATAGGCTTCCAAGTACCAGTGTCTCAGGTAAATGGAACCCAAATGCTCATATCGACTTCACAAGATTCAAAGTCTTTGGGTGTCTTCGCTATGTTCACGTACATGAAGAAAACAGAAAAAAATTAGATGACAGAGCTTAGGTGGCTTTTCTAGTAGGTTATGATACTGAGAGTAAAGCATTCAGAATGTTTGAGCCAAAGAAAAGGACCATATTGATAAGCAGAGATGTAATTTTTCAAGAATCTATGCTGTATAGAGAGTACAGGGCATCAAAGGCTGTTTGTGACAGAAAAAGTAGTACTTACAGCAGAAATAATAAAACAAGCGAGCCTACTTATATTAATGATGATAGTGACAGTGATAATGATGGAGAAGAAAAAAGTGATAACATATCACCTGAAAGGCAAGGAAGAATATCAAATCAAGTTGCTGAAATTGAGGACAAGGCACAATCGGTTGATATCACAATTCAGAGAAAGAGAAAAACTGAAATTGAAAGGTTAAAAGAGGAAGTAAAATAGAACATTGATGATTATGGGAGATTAGATATAGGGAAAAGTAAAAGGTTACAAAAATAAGAAGAATTGCTTAATGTCTTGGCTATACTAGACGATGTCCCGCAAACTTTTGAACAAGCTGTTGAATCTGAGAATAGTAAAGAATGGAAGGAGGCAATGATGGCTGAGATGACGTCCTTCCATGATAATAAGACATATGAAATGGTTACTAAACCAAAAGGGAAAAATATCGTAGGTTGTAAATGGATTTACATAATTAAAACTGGACCAGATGGCATGACAAAAAAATTTAAGGCTAGGCTTGTAGCACAGGGATATTCTCAGAAGAAGGGACTTGACTTTGATGAAACCTTTGCTCCGATAGTCAAATTAACGAGTATAAGACTGCTGTTAGCACTTGCAAATGCAAAAGGTATGCATTTACATCACATGGACGTGTCTAAGGCATTTTTAAATGCTGATTTAGATGAAGAGATATACATGAGCCAAGCTCCCGGCTTTGAGAATGGTGAAGATAAAGTATGGAAGCTACGAAAAGCAGTTTATGGGCTTAGGCAATCGCCCAGACAGTGATATAAATGTATGGATGAGTATTTAAGGAAACATTCTTTCTCCAAATTAAATGCAGATGGAAATATTTATATTTACAAAGTAGGAGAAGAGTGGTGCATGATTACCTTATACGTGGACGATTGCATCATGGCGGCTAATAGCTTGCAATGTTTAGAACACTGCAAAAATGTCTTGCAAAGGAAATTCAAAATGACAGACTTAAATGAGCTGAAAAGCTTTTTAGGAATCGAAGTTACAAGGGACAAACAAAAAGGTGTACTGTTTTTAAAGCAGTAAAAAAATATTCAAAGTCTGTTGAAAAAGTTCAACATGAGTTAATGCAAACCAGCTAAAACTCCTATAGTGCCAGGACAAAAGATCAGCAAGGACATGTGTCCGCGAACAAAAGCTAAAATAGAAGAGATGGCAAGAATTCCATATAAACAGTTGATTGGCTGCCTAATTTATTTAGCAAATGGAACAAGACTGGACATAACATATGCAATGAATATGCTCAGTAGATTTTGCAATAATCCTGGCAAAGGCCATTGGATAGCTGCAAAACGTATAATTAGATATCTAAAAGGCACTGCAGATCATGGTTTAATTTATGATTCAAAGAATTTGACTCTACAGGGATTCACAGATGCTGATTGGGGTGGAGATGTGGATACAAGACAGTCTACATCAGGATATGCCATGATCGTAGGAAGTGCAACTATTCCATGGAAAAGCAAGAAACAAACAGCTATAGCATTATCATCTGCTGAAGCAGAATATGCAGCCACTGCACTTGCAACTAAAGAAATCATATGGCTCAGAAGATTACTGAATGAGCTGGGTGAACCACAAGAAAAACCTACAAGTTTATACTGCGATAATATGAGTTGTATAGCTCTTACAAAAAACCCAGTGTTACACGAAAGAACAAAACACATCGAATTGCAGATGCACTTTGTCAGAGATATTGTAGAGAAGAAGATCATATCTGTAGAGTACATTTATACAGGCATTCAAGTTGCAGATATATTCACAAAGGCCTTAAGAGAGAGCAGGTTTCATGAATTAAAAGCAAAACTAGGCGTGAATGCATTCTAGTTGCAATGCAGCCTAAGCATTCAGCTAGTTGTGGGCACTCACTCTAAATTCGATGATGGAGCAACATAGTTTGTAAGCTACAGGGAGTTACAGAGTCACAGGTTAAGACATTAAAGGGGAGTGTTGGAAATTGCATGTGCAAGGTAATGTCTTAACCTATAAGGTCTTAACCTAGGTTCCTATATAAAAATAATCAGTAGAGTGATTTCAATGGTTCAATGGTCGTAGCAGGTCAATGAAAAATGGCAAGTGAGATATTGTTGGGCCAAGTGTAAATCGAAAATAGCATATAGAGATAATACTGGTGAACCGATAAGGTGATAGATGTGATGGGATAAAATACAGGTGGATTGATCAGAGATCAGGTGATCGGTTGGCCGGATGTTGTGTGCCGAACCTGCTAGCCGGAATAAAAAGATTAATGCATAAGTGTTTGGCTTTAATAGAATTACTTGTGATCGAGATGCATAATTGAAAACGTGGTTGAACTATTGAAAATATTGGAGTTTAACTAACTATATTGCAGTTATTCAATAGTTTATTTTACAAAAGTAAACATATATCTCTTCTAAAAGGATGAAGGTTTAAGTTCCAAATATATACTTGTGTGACGGTTTTGAAATTTATCACTCATATCAATTCTAAATGGCCCATCCTTAAACAATTTGTCTTTAATAACTACTTTTGAACGTACATGCAGTGGTCCATCCTATCAAAGAACAAAAGGTGTCCTCAAGCCAGGCATATGTTTTGGCAGGCTAGCCTAGTGAGTAACTACAACTTCAATGAGTAATTAATGTTCTAGACTTCCCATCAACAACAATTTGTTGGCACATTGCATCGCTTACAAAATCTATTCCGTAGGTGTTTTCTCTTAGAAGGTTTATTATTATCATGCTTTTTCTCGTGAAGGGACGGGATTAATCTTGTATATTTTCCTTTTACCCATTTCATTATTTTTTGGGTATTATATAATTGCAATTTATCCATGCAATTAAGAAAAAAGATAACAACTGGTCCATTAAGTACTTGTTGCATTTGATACATTATTCAATGTTGCCACAAGGAAATAAAGATGAAGCACCAAACTTCCAACAAGAAAAAACAAAAGCAAAAATAGTGTGGGCATTCATCTATATGAAATAAAGAGGCATACCTACGAACAATGTACAACTGCAAATGGAGATCAAATGGCGAATATTAGTGTTTCTTGTTATGTTAACATTTATGGGATTTTTGGAATCTTATGATCCTTCTACATGTAGTCCAGATCATGTGGACAATATCATACAACCTTGCCTCGAAGACCAGACCATGTCTTGTTGTAGCTCTGCCTACAAATTGAGAACATGCCTTTGCGATTCTGACTATGATGAGATCTTATATCCAGCTCTACAAAACCTTACGCTCTATCTTTCTTATATATGTTTCGCAGACCTTGATCTGAGTATTGTGTGTCCTACTCCGCCTGCTGCTACTTAAAATACTTTTTTGCATTGGTAAATGCAGCAGCTAAATCTTTGTTTTAGTTATTATTTACTATGCTAATTATAAGATTCTCTCATTACTATTGCCACACAATAGTAATGCATTTAGACATGTGTCAACCAACAAAAGAAAAGTATATATGGACACAATTTAGGGATAGTGGATCCCATAGGTCAATTATAATCTCTTGTAAGACAAATACATATAGCCTCATTTCATGGAGCAAGATAAGGCTAAATGAATGATTATTAGTTTGCATTCCTTTTGTGAATTATGTTGCATGTAATTATTAGTTTGCATTTCTTTTGTGAATTATATTGCATGTGGCTTCAAGGTAAATGCCGATAACGAAAAACTTCAAAAGCAAAGACATGGTTATCTGTTGTTTATTGTATGGATCTCAGTTATACGACTCTATGACATGAAAAAGATTATGTATTTATCTCTATTTTGTTAGTGCTAGTTGAGGTTGTCCTATAGGTTTGTTTCATCCACTCTTTGTACGAATTGCCCATTGTACAATACATGTTTGCTTCAATATCTCTCTAGCTTTTTTTTTTTTTTTTTTTTTTGGGGGATAGCATACCATTAAAGGCTTTGATAACTTGGTTTATGTATATCATGTACATAAATCCATGTATAATCCATCTAGATAATCCATGTACAATATCAAGTTGAGGTAAATGCCCATGAGATGTAAATTAAAGCATTGAAAAAGAAGAAGACAAAATTCAATTAAGTTTAATACGTGTAAACTGATAGAGTTAATCAATACGTTAAAAAAAAATCCTCCTCCTCCTCCCCCTAAAGAGACTAACACATGTACCATGGGATTAGTAGGATAGCCTTTGTACAAGTAAGCTCATTGATGTTATTATCAATGGGTTAGTGTAAGGACATTGATGTCCATCCAGATCTAACATTGTAGACTCATTTATGTTTAGGGTCATTGGCTCTTTATGATCTATGGTATAGTAATTCTAAGTTGTATTATAATTGAACTCCCAGATGACTTGATCCAAATTGTAGATCCTTAACCGGCAACATCTTGCATTATCATTGAAATATTAAACGTCATCAGCAGGGTAATATCACATGACCGATGTAAGGGTGGTAATTGAAAGAAGTGGAAGAGCTCTTTAACATGCTTTATTTTCTTTGATGTTCGCCAAGAGGAAGGCTTCCTTAAGACAAAACACCTGTATTATGTTAATTATTTTATCCTCTTTGAAGATCCAAATGCAAAATTGACCAGTAGTACTTCTATCTTGCTTATGTTTGGTGGCAGCAGATAGTTTTACCCTTAACTCGTGGATTCCGGAGCAAATGTGTATTAGCCGTGGGATCCCCAACCTTCCCCCTAATAGGTGCTGTCAACTCGATACTCGGTTATCAGTATCTAATACCTGACCCTCCCTTGTCCTTAATTCCAACCATCCTTTGTCATTATGTATCCTGGCCATTAATCCAAATACACTGCTCAGGTATCCGCATCGTATACTTGCGGACAAGATCTTGTACATGGTGTAACAGTTATTTAGGATCTTCCTCAATCCCTCAACGTGATTCTGAAGTACAAATATTCCACCACGCAACAATATGCGTTAGAGTCCTTCGGGACATCCGATAAAATTGGAACGATACAGAGTAGATTAACATGGCCCCTGCGCAAGGATGAGACGCATAAATCGAGAAACAATATGCGTTAGAAACCCTAGAAAGAGAAACAATCTCCAAGACCACACCCCCTATGTCATGTCCGTGTGATGATGATGGACGCGCCATCATGGATACTGAAAACCTTTGCGAATCCAAGCCATCAGATCTAAAACCAGAACAAAACAATCCCCTGCAATGGAAACTATTCAGCCCTAACCCCTAGTTTCCCTTGGATGGGACACCGGAGCATAGAGACCCATGGATTGACTATGCTCCAGATTCAACCGCCGTATGGATGCTAGAGCACAGAGACCCATGGGTATAGAGTGCTCTGGAGTCTACCCATGAAACCAATCTTGACCGCCTGCATGGACAGCTATAATATTAAGGTTGCATGAGACATATGGGCCATTAAATGCCGCCTAATCTAGGTCATCCAGGTACCTCCATTGCTCTAAAATCCCTAGATGGCAATCATGGAAGAAGGAAGCTATCAACAACGAAACTTGCTTCAGTATCGTAGACCACGCAATTTCGAAATTCAGCTGCCCAATTTTGTCCCTTCAATGGGATCCAAAGGCACCATTCCGGTCATTATTCCTAGAACATAAACAACAGATAGGCGCCGTTCTGCCTCGCATCACGTGTCAATCTGCATCTGCGCTGTTGCGCGTCGCCAGGTTTCCACGTCAGTAAAATCCAGTAAATGGACTTTCCCATATACAGAAAGATAATGGAAAAATAAAAGTAGAAGGAATAACAAAAGAAGACAGTTGCTTTATATTTGCCAAAACTTGATTTACAAAGAGCTTTCTAGTTAAACTACGGCATCTTCATCTAACCTAATTGAAATTTATCCAACGTCTATAATCTCCATCTGTTCCAGTAATGCATCTAGCTAAGCTGCTGTCAGGCTTGATCTATCAAGAAGCAAGGAAATCTTGGCTTCTTTCATCTAGTTTCTATACTTAAACTCGATCCTGTATTTTCAACCCACTCTTCTTAAACATCTGTCAACATCTGTTTGCACGATGTCACTACCATATCATATAAAATAATCTGCTGAGATTTTCACTCCGATCTATGCCTCTGGCATGGTAGGAGCAAGAACATCTGGGCATTGAAAGGTAGACAAACCTTTGAAGAATCCGAGGTCCCTCTGCTGAGCTACCAGCAACCTATGCCGCCTTCCATTGATAAGATGCTTGATATTTGTCCTCTCTCTGATGGGTAGCACCATCAGGATTGCTTGTTCTGTGGATGTTTCATTTCTCTCACCCTATTTGCCTTTATAGTTTTAGTACATGCATATGAAATCCAAAGGCACATTTAAATAACATGTACGATAAAGAATTTGCCAAAATATTTTCAAAATTGACCATTTATGTACTAGGCTAAAGAGTTCCAACTTTTTAGGAATTGAGAGCGACGGTTTATGATTATCATCAAATTCAACCATTGAAAGGGATACAATTTGACGGCTGTGCTACATAGACAGTCCAATCTGGATGCTGACGCCAGCGGTTTTGATGGACAGTCAGACATGGAGGTCCAATCCCATCCTCTAATGGATGCCATGCCAAATGCCAACATACATCATTGCAGTCATCAACATGTCCCATGTAGAGGGCTCTCAAGTTTCAGGACCTCCACAGCTCAGGGAGCAATTTGTTAGAATGAAGGTATTATTGACAGCAAGTATGGGGTTTGCAATAAACGTAGCTTGATGCAAGAAAAACATTTTAATCATTTTAAAGATGAACAAGTTGATGCCACTCTTTTTGAGGGAGTTGGAGACGCAGGGCCGAGGATAAATATGAGTCTCAAGGTGTGAGAAAATGGTACTGCCAGGTTGTTCAAGGCTCGAAGAAGTATGTTCGGCAGTTTGATCTAGAGGTGTACAGGTGGAAGATGCATAATTGGCTGAACCCTAAAATTCCAAGGCTTCCAAAAGGCATGAGGTCTGTGGATCTAGAGCTGAACCCAGGAAAGAAAGATGGTGTTATAACACCCAGGATTATAAGAGCGCTCATGATCCTGATTACAAATTGAAGCATAACTTGGAGAGGTAGTTCATCCATGAGAGGCAAGCAGGAAGTAGCAGGGTTCAGCTACACATTGACAATGGATATGCCAGAGTAGATGTCATGGAACTTTGAATCGAGCAGGAGGTGGAATTAAAAAAAAAAAGAAAGAGTGTCTGGGGATGTCAGTGTATAGGGGATACAATATGTGTCAAGAAGGGATAACAAAAACCCCTTCATATACGTCTTGTTTAGTCTTCAAATAAACCCCTTACCATATGAATAATGCACTAGATTTTTCCCTTAGAAAACTCCTTTCTCGTACATTTTCGATGCTTTAGGGTAAAAAAAAAACTCGCATATCGTCCTCTCACATGATACGTACAACCTACACTATGTGAAACCAACAAGAAGAGTTTCAAAAGATTGGACTAGATGGTGGTTGCGATAAAGTAATGGATAGTGCAGAATTTTAGTCACACAGGAGAGGGTGCAGTCCAGAAGGTGAGCTTGGATGATTTGAGCATGGGTAATGTTGTAGAAGAGGGCAAATTTGCGACTCCCGTACTAAAAAAGAGACAGACAATTACTTTTTATCCCATTTCATCCACTAAAGTTTCGAATGCCAAAAAATGCAGCATGTACATGGCTACAAACTACATTGTGTACGAGTCGTCCTCATTTTATGCAGATGAGCAATGCCCAAATAATGTTGTGCCTAATTATTGCCAGCGAAGGAAGGTTTAGGGAATCCTGGTGAGGCATTGAACATGCTAACGAGGAGTTTATACCAATTCTGTACTCAAAATCTCTTTGTTTAACTTTCTTTCGACCTACCAGTATGGGTTGGCCGTTCAAAGATGAAAGTTGTCAAGTTTTCCTTAATATTCCATAAAGGTCTCCAATCCCTCCCCTCCCAATTTCATATATATGGCCAGGATACCCAAAGGTTCATGACAATTCTAGAGGATGTCGGGGATGCTAACTGCGAGATCAACGGTGAGAGCATATGTGCCTACTTGCTGTGAGTTTCTGAAGTTGTGAGTGTGTTTTAGTTACTGATTTTATTATTGATTAGAATATTCATTCCAAATGTTGCATGGCAATTATTCACTCTCCCCAATTAGTAAAAGAACCTTCCTTCCTCCCCAATTAGTAAAAGATATCATCATGCTTTATTCGAATGCATTTAGCCTGTTTTTGGGAGGAAGCAGAGTTACAGATGCGGATGCCCAAGGTGCATACAACCAGTTGTAAACACTCACACCACCTCGGTCATTCCCACATATCTCTTAGTAAGTGTTCTCACTTGATTGTTTACGATCTCTGCATACAAGTCTGTTATGATTTCTAATCTTGTAGTGGTCACTGGAGTCTATTTATTCTTGTTCTCGATGAAGATGCATGTGTCAGGCTCGTTAAATGTTATCCTTGCATACTACACTTTGATTTCCCTCGTTTCATGTCCAATATAGGTCTTCATAATATAGTCAGGGGCTTTATTACATTGTGAGTAGCTATCAATGGAACTATACCAATCCAATCTAGGCGGACCTTTATTTGTAGATGGTCCCCTAGCACCGATGCCCCCCCCCTCCCCAAACCCGAATCCCCCTCAAAGTGTTCAGATATCATCGTCTTCATCCGCAGCTCCAAATGCAACATCCTTCCAAGCAAACAGATCTAGGTAAGAAGGACAATTTCATATAAGTTTATGAAAGTTTATTCAACAATGTTTGAGGGCGTTGGACGGATTATCTTCTTTCTATACTGCAGGTCGCACATTTGCTAAAAGGTTTCAGCTGATGTTGTTGCAGGGTGAGAACAGGGTCTCTTTGTCCTGGACCTCAAATGGGACCGAAAACCCTAAGAATTGCTTCTTCCTAAGTGCTCCTATTGTAACTGTGACCTTTAGTTATTTTTGTCACGGTCATTGAAGATTGCTAATGAAAGCATGCTTTAATTTTTAATATTTATAGCAGTCCGTCACTCTAGAATGGGGCTTGCATGAAAATGACAAAAACCTCTGATAGACAGATAGGCTTCTCATTCCTCTCAGCGAATTTTCTACAATGGTGGATAGTGGGTAGCCGAACACATGTGAACTACCCCCAAATAAAAATAAAGAAAATATGCAATTATACAACTTAGACACCAAAAAATACAATGCTAATAGATGTTTGGTTGTTCGACATAGTAGGAAGATAGTGCAGTGGCTCTTATAGTACCACCATGAAGGATGATAGTGCAAGTCAAGTTAACGCATGGGATGAAGTTTGCTCTCTTGAGCCCCTCATATGCGTAGCAAGGGCTTAGGCTCCGGATAGTGATCCTTGATTCGATCTGGTTGTGACTGCATCAGCTCTAGACTCTTATCTTCGGTTATTTGTTTGGACACCCAAGTGGTACGGTGGATTAAAGTGCTACTAATGGGCGGAAAAGATAAAGGATGCTCCTTTAGTATGTGCTGTTGGTAGGAAGAAGCAGGATGTAGAGGCAGGTCCGCCATAGTACTAGCATCAGCACTGAAGATGTAGAGCTTCCGTTATTCAAGTACATAGTTAAATAGTTCTTCACCACCCTCCCCTTTTGGGTGTGGTGTGAATGCTTCCTATATAGCCTATTTAAGAGGCTCAAATGTTTCTGTTATAATTCTTCCTATTTGGCCCTTGTGGGGTCTAAATAAGGTCTTGTACCATTACTTATTATTAATAAAAATCTTGCCTTCAACAAAAAAAATAAAAAAAATAAAATAAAATAGATGCTTGGTTTGTGTACTTGTCGAAAGCTTATCACAGGGATTTAAAAACCCCCTCCCTTTTGGGTTTTCGAGGTAAAACCCTAGTGATAAGCCTTTATAAGGGACTTGAACAAATGTAAGGCTGAGAAATCGCTCCCAAAAGACCCACGAATGGAGAAATCGAAGCTGTTGCCGCTTGCCAACCTGTACTTGCACATCACCAACACTAGAACAAATGTGAAAAAGCAAACCTTCCAAAGTGTCCGGAATGGATTTGATCAGAGGCACAAGTAGCAGTGAAGTAAGAAGTGGAATGAGCGCATTACAGATTTTAACGCGTTACAGATTTTAATGCTTCTCACATATTATAGATTTAATTTGTAACCCATTACACAATTTAATATTTTCCACACGTTACAAACATGTTAATACAAATTTTAGTAACACGTTACAAGTATACACGGTGTGCCACGCGTTACAAAATACAATGTTTTCTATCACGTGTGACAAATCTAAAATTGCGTTACAAATTAATATGCATCACAAATCGATATGTTACAAACCCCCATTAGCCCTTGTATGGCTTGTAACGTTTTCTGTAACAGAAAATACATTAATTAGTATTTTTTTATTTGCATCACAAAAGGTGCTTTGTGACGCATTACCTACGAAGAACCACTTGTAATACATTACAAAATATTATCCTGGTCACACGTTACTAATGCAATATTTGCGATGTGTAACAAAATTTAATCGTAATCATCGCGCGTCACCAATTAATTTCTATACCACCTGTATTTGCAATTGTCACACGTCACATATCCATGGTTCGTTGTCATGGGTGGGCAAGTTTGCAACGGCTATATTTACTAAAAATCTTTGTAACGTGTTACAAAATAGTGAAATTTGTAACAGGTTACATTCACTTCAATCATATAACGCATTAAAATCTGTACATTCAAAGGGCTCCAATCCGGCCAAAAATGGGGCCGAAAACTATGCAGTAATTTCCCAGTTACCTGTGGGATCCCCAAGGAGGGGATTCTGTTGACTATAGGATCCTGGAGGAGGAGATCCCTGTGGTGATCCGAAGGACAAGATCCAATCCGACGTAAACGTATCCCACATCTAAAGGGCACAAAGCAACGAGAATTGTTGGAGGTATCTTTCATATTTTAATTTGATTGAAAAATATGGGATAGGAAATGGTGAAATTTGTAAATCGTGGTACATGCTGTTATAACTTGGAAGATATAATAAGATAAACAAGCACAGAATGGAAGAACTGGGGAAGAAAATCATGTAAAGGTACGAGCGCACCAAGGGAGGCACACCTTAGCTACATCCAAGTCCAATGAAACATTACTTTTGCACACAAACATCAAACATCAACCTTTGCAAATGGGGTTTATGACTATAGCATCATCCAATCCAAACCTTGACATTGAAAAAATCACATTTGCCATAGGAATAGCCATATTTGTGACAAATTTGCTTAATATCAAGCTAAAAATCCTTAAAAATAGTAATTGGATTAAAAAATTCCATATATTTAATAAATCCAATGTGTCAAAGACATGTAAGGTGCTCAACAACCATAATAAATGACTCCAATATATCCGAAGTTTACCAATTTCTTAAACAACCCTTCTTATCGCTCATTCCTTCTTATCGCTCATTCCTAGCCATTGATCATTGTAATATTCCTTCTCTTATTCCTTGCAGCGCATTGTAGACCATTCACTGAATCCGTGATGGGGTCAAACTGGCATTTCCACCTTGCCATAAGATTTGTAAACCATTGGTAGAAGTCAACATACAAGTCAATGAGAAAGAAGCATACAAAAAAAGGGACTTGAACCCCCTGCCATAAGAGGCAGACCAAGTTCTTTACAAGCTCATGGCTTTATATAGCATTACACAGGATGCTTCAAAATATGTATAGCACATATCTGTACATTCTTTTAAAACATAGACACGAATTGTGTGCACTACATATTCCTACAAACTTGATAAGAAAGTATACATTCTTTTAACATATACACAAGTGCCTCTGAATTTGAAGCTACACCTGTGGACCTTCATATACTTGTCTGCCAACGTCAGCAACAACAGGTGCACACCACAAATGCTAAAGCACTTTTACCACAAATGCTAAAGCTTAGGAGCATTTAACATGCATAAATTTAGAACATCTGTGTACATGAAAACCTGCAGCCATGGTCCAAATATGGGTACATGGAGGGTGTTGTTCATATACTCACTGATGCACACATCCGCATTGCAATTACCATGTCCCATTAAAGCATCAAGTCCACTTACATTGAATGCATGAAGGAAATATGCAACCGATCAGTTCCTACAGCTCAACAAGAATCTGCACACAACAAGAGCACATCAGATTCACTCCAGATGCCTAATGCCCATAGGAGCATGACAACCATGTGTCTATACCTCCGCACGCATGTCTTCCATTGAACACGTGTTCTTCCAGAGCACATCCTTGGCTATAGATAACCTGCGTAATCTGATAAGCAAGCAAGCAAGGAGCACGAGGAGTTGAACCCCTCAACGAAGCCGCTCTTCAATGCTCCACCACGGCCTAAAGTCGGGGGGCTATTCCCATGCAGTGGATGTCAAGCACTCATGCCTACAAATAGAATTCACAAGTTTTTTTATTTTTATTTTATTTTTTCTGATCATACTTCCTGCATCCGCATTCCAATGCACGACTAAATGCTCAAACACGCGATGCTATTATGCACGTCATGCAAACAAGCAATCAGAATTAGTTGTACCTCAAGTTCAAGGCAGCAGCCTGTCTTCGTTGCAGATTACGAATCAACATTCCCGTCGCCAAATTCATATGGGCCCTCAGGGCCTGTCACTCCTCCACAGAAACATTAACTTGCTCCTATTCCATCAGCCCGATGCATTGTTCTAATGCATGAAAAAGCCTGCTTAATTGAATCCTAAGCACCCTAACTGCAGCTGCCATCGCTTCAACTATTGTATTGATCCCTACAACATTCTCAAGTAGCTCAGCCGCTACGTGCACATGCTCGCTCCCCGCAGACTCAACAGGATGTGGAAGCCCATTTTCCACAAGATTTACAACGGGGGGCAACTGGCCAGCATGTGCACCAGCTACATATGGCAGCCCGTTTGCAACAAATTAGGGCTGCCCAGAATGGACAGCTCGCATGGGAACGATGTATGGCATATCGGCATTAACAGCATGGGGAGCATTTGTGAAGGCCACAGGAGCTGGAGCACTTGGACGAGAGGGAGCGGCAGACATAGCCACATCACTAATGCTGTCGCTTATTTCAATGACTTCCATTGCCACAGCGTGACCATTGGCCTCCATTCCTGGCATGCCTGCATAATGAAATGCGAACCTTTTCTCTTTGACATGTATCAAACTACTGCTCTAAATCAGCTTGAAGAAAGATAGAATATTACATCTACTCCGTATGGGCACAAAAGTGCAAATCTATATTCAACATACAATCCTAATACAAAATAGAAACATAACAACGTAACAAGAGAAGAAAGAGGCACTATCACACTGCCATAGTATGATCAAACAAATCTAAAGGCATGTAATCAAGCCCGCTGCAATCTCCTTCTACAGCTGGCCTATACTCTTCATCCTCCACATCAACAAAGTGTGCATCGTTATCACCCTCACTGCCTCATCGTCCCAGTACCGTTCCTGCACTTCCCAATCTTCTCCACTGGCTGCATTTCGGCAGGCATACCAAACAACACGCATCTAACATCGCTGGGCATTGCACGCACAGGATTCAACGTCATCCTCCAAGCAGCTTTGACCCTATGCTCAGAAATGAATGCGGTATGGTCGACAAGATCCATTGTTTAGATGGTACAAACTTCATTGTGCGTAACATATGACATACTGTGTACACAAAACTCGCAGACATCTGTTTCCTACCATGATAATTCACATAATGGATAGCCCTATGCAGGACGTTCTTGTTGTCCAAGACAACAAGGTTCTTCAGATCCCCTGCGCCATAACGCAGGTACAGATCCTTTTCTATTTCTATTTTCTTTTCTATTTCTATTTCACGTATTGATCCTTAAGACAGTACCCCACAATACCCTCGAAGCATTGAAGCTTCGTGTTCTTCAGGGCCTTGCAAATCACAAGCACCCCCGCTGGCGTGTGAACACCCCAACCAAAGAATTTCTTTATTACAGTGTTCACTTGTCTTGGAGTTTTGATGGCTATCCTGAAGACTGCCTGGCAGTGCAGGTGGTCCAACTCTAAGCCCCTTTCTAATGCCACTGCACCCGCTAGTGTCTCAGACTTACGAAACCCTACCAGACGATCATACGTGTGCTTTGGGATATCCATTCCTGCATATCCCAGAGTTACACTCACATCAAGTAAGCCACTTCCTTCCTCTGTAATTTTCCCATCCTCCCTGGGCCTCGCACTCCCCCTACCCTTACTACAGAGATCCATCGCCTCGTCTATGCTTCCAACATACAAATTCACTTCACTCTTTCCCTTCCATTTCCTAGCCTGCCTCTTTAACATCTTACCTTTGAATTGTGGAAACCTTCTGTAGCTCCAACAAAGATGACGGAGATGAAATTCAAACACAGTATCTAAGTTCCCTCCACAAATTCTATGCCACAGGAATGACCTTCAAAAACTCCTAAGACTCGGCTCTACCTTACCTGGAAGAGAAGACCTATGAAGCCATGCCATGCCGAAGCCTCCGCCTCACCTCCAACGTGCTGCTTTGAATCCGACAGCTGGAAGTCCGCTCCCGGCTCCATCTCCATGGTTCGCAATCCTGAGTCCCCTTCGGCCCCTGCTAAAAAAAACATTCGTACCCAAAACCAAACCCTGGGATCCAACATCAGCAAAATACGGTCTTCCATACAAATACCAAGTTTCAACCATTCCAAACCTTATATTACACCCACTTCATAATATTAAGCAATGTACTTATATTTATTCATGTGCACATAAAGTGTAATAATACTTTAACAACAGTTAAAACATACTCCTAGATTAGGAGGCCCCATCAAATCTACAAACATTGCAATGACAGTGGTAGCCTCCTCTAGTTTTGGTTGCTTAAAGGTTTATAGGTGGTGGTCTTGGGTTCAAATCCTCATGAGCATATTATGTAAGGTTGTGAATTGGATAACACCCATAAAGCAATGGTGTGTGTGTTTTTCATAGGCATGTTGGTTATTTTACTTTATTTTGGTTGTGTTGTCAACCACTACAAATTCAAAACCTACTAGTTACTATGGTGGTGGAGACATAGGTGATGATGCGAGCCCTTTTGGAAAAATAAATAAGAAAAAAAAAATCTAACACAACTATCTACAACTTTTTTTTTTTTTTTTTTTTTTTTTTTGAGGAAAAGGAAGGGTTTGATATTAATCATAACTTAAAAACATACAAAAATAGAAGGGCCCAGAGCCCGAATAGAAAGTAACTGAACACAATGACAAACTAGAATCCAGGATCATTTCTGACACTCTGATATATTCTTCAGCTTCATAGCCAAATACCACTTGCGGGGCGAGTTCGAGAGGGGAGGTTTGAATCGGAAGAGAAGACAGATTAAGAAGGGAGGCTGGAATAGGTGTAAATCGAGGGGAAAGAGTGGGTGGCATTGAGAGGCATGGCAAAGGATGGTGGGGCAATCCAATTAATCTCGAGACCGGGGAAGGGGTAAGCGGCAATAATTCATCGGGGGGAACTTGGATTATGTCGAAGAAGAACAAAGTTTGCTTCACATCTGCCTTTATGATAATAGTACATTGACCTCGGACATGAGAATTGCCTTTCTGTGGGAGGCGGTTGTTGGTACCAATGAATTTGTGTAGGATATCGCATTATAAGCTTCCTTGAGGAGGAATTTGAGCACTGAAGGTTGCTCTCTTTGCTTGTCTTGGAGTTCCGAGTGGTGCCGCGGGGGACATCATCCGTTAGTATCGTTCCCTTGAAGACTTGGACCACTGCTTGTTCAAAAAGGCTGCAATCCACAAATGAGTTCAAGTCAATCGGGAGTCAAACCCGAACAATGAAAAAATCAGACTTGAAGGCCCCAAGGCAACCAATCCAGGTATCATATTTTTCCGACCTAGAGGCCTTATGGGCCATAGCACATCTAATAAGCTCAAATTGGAAATTAAGCTTCATCCAAATAAGATCACACTTCCTATTTGCCATAGCCACATTATTCCTGTGTTTCCAGACAATCCACAAGGCTAAATGCAAGATAGAGGAGTCAACTCTGGATTTCTGAAGATTGAAGAATTGAGCCATACTAGAGATGGAGTCCATGTCAGGGACACTCAATTTAGAGCCAATCTGGGACAGCCACCTCCAGAAATCTTGGATCTTAGGACAAGTAAAAATGTGAAGAACTGTCTCATCCTGGCTGTTACACAGGGGACATAAAAGTTTGTGAACATTATTAAAACTGCATCTCTTGATCATATTTGTGTGACTTAGCGGGGCATTTATGCGGGATCAGCCGGGGCAAACACTTTGATTTTAGGGACGGGAATAGGGATGCCAAATTGAAGAAAGAGTCTTCTTGAAGTTCTTGGAAGATAGGCCATGGAAAGCAGCATACTTTCTTCTCTTCTGAGGAAGACAGGCATGATAAATTTTGGAGACCTTATAGCTCCTTTTTACTTTGAAGAACCGGTTCGAGGGGGGGTGGCTCTCCCCTTACCATCCTTTCCGGAGAGCGGAAAGAGTAGGCTTGGACAACTTTGTTTATAGATGAATCTGTTGGTTACCCCTCCCCAACTTTTCTTTTGATAGACTCCCAAGGAATCAATTATCATTCTCATCAATCGGATCCCTCACATATAAAATATTGGCTCTATGCCACTTCATGTAACGAGGTAGGGTGGCAAATAGCCATGGGAAGTAGGATGGGGGCTAGGATAGGAGACCAAAAATTGAGGTATCCCTAACAGAATTGGTGATTTTATCATGGGTGAACTTATTAGCCACCATCTCCCAGGCCCTGAAAATGCTCCTAAGAAGGGAGGAAGTGTTAGCAGCACACTTGAAATCATAGAAAGCTGAGTCTGGAAGTTGATGTCTTAAGGTGGCGCTCCCCAGGGGTTTACTCTTGTTGAACCAAAATCTAATGAAGTCCATTGCAGGGGACTGAAAACCAGAAATGGCCTTCCAAACATTCTTGGCCCCTAAGATCTGAGCCTGTAGAAACAGAGATTTACATCCCAGACCACCAGCCTTCCTGCTGTGAGTGAGCTCCTCCCAAGCAGACAAGTGAGTCCCCTGCCAAATATATTCTTTAATGCATTGTTCAATCTTGTTGTAAGAAGCTTTGTCAGCAATCAGAGCAGAGGAGAAGTAAACATGGCTGCTGGCCAGGACAGAGTTGGCAATTAGGATTCTACCAGCCAGAGAAAGTGATCCTTTAAGGATTAACAGCTTTTTCCGAATCCTGTTAATCAAAGGTTGCCAGGCCACTTTGTGGGACATATGAATAGCAAGGGGGAGTCCCAGGAGGGTCAGGTATTGTCCCTCAGGAACAAATTTGATACCATGGGTATGGAGATGAGGGTATGAGCTGTCAGAGAGAATAGAACACTTAGCAAAGTTGAGGTGAATCCCAGAGGCAGCTCCAAACCTGGTTATACACTCCATCAAATTATCCAGGCAAGCATTATCAGCTTTGGTCATGATGAAAGTATCATCAGCATACTGGAGGATGGACAACTGCTTATCAGATTGAGGCATCTGGAGGCCATGGATCAGACCCTTATCCTGATATGAAGAAACCATTTTGGTGAGAATTTCAGCTGCAATAATGAAGAGATAAGGGGCCAGAGGGCACCCTTGTCTCACTCCTCTCTGGATAGGGAAAAAATCAGTGGGAGCTCCATTAATAATGACACATGAGGAAGCATTCTGATTTATGCCCATGATAAGGTTGATGAGGTAGGGATGAATGCCTATGTGGCTGAGGGACTTCTCCAGAAACTTCCAGGAAATACAATCATAAGCTCTCTTAAAGTCTAATTTAAGAAGAATGCAGCCTTGCTTGGATAGCTTATTCCAGTGAAGAGCTTCATTAGCTGCTATGTAGTTGTCCAGTATAGATCTGTTGTTGGCGGGAAGAAGGTTGATTGGCAAGCATTAATCTTATTTTGGAGATGCACCACCATCCTACCAGCAATGATTTTGGCCACCAATTTGTATAGGGTGGTAGTTAAAGAGATAGGGCGCCATTCATTTGTCTTGGAAGGGGAATCAGTCTTAGGAATGAGGGAGATGACCCCAACATTATAGGAAGGATAGATGGATTTTGCTCTCCAAATCCCCTGGATGAAGTGGACAATGTCATCCTTCATGATGGGCGAATTCCACAAAGAATTACGGCTGAAAAAACCATCAATACCGGGCTTTTCCCCTTTTTCATACTTTTAAGGGTTTCAAAGATTTGAGGCGATTAGGGTGCGGATCCAATCCTCCTCCATCACATCATTAGGGGGCCCTATGTCATCAAAAACCTCACGTATTTTACTTTCCTCTATGTTTTCATCTTTGAAAAGGTCGAATAGAATTTATAGAATCACGAGGCAATCTCCTTTTCATCTTTGTGTGTAAGACCACGATGGGTCTCAAACTGAGTAATGGAATTGTTTATAAGCCTATTCCTAGCTACTCTAAAAACATTTTGGAACTCTCATGGTCTAACTGATTGTGCATTTTGATCTTGCTTCTTAAAGCCATCCCCTAACGATGCTCCTCCAAGGTCTTAATCTGAATTTCCAAGCTGCTCTTCCTTCAAATGTAAGGCATTATCATTGGGATTTTTTTTTCAATGAGGGATCTAACATCCTTGATCTGTTCCATGAAGTTATCCCTAATAGCCTTTCTTTTTTCGGGCTAAGTCCTTACCCCATTTCTTCACCCAATCCTTGACTTTCTTCATCTTATCATTAAAGTTTTTCATGGATTGATGCCCAATTTTGGGAAGGGAAAGGTAGAAGGAAGTGAAGTCTTGGAAAAAGATTTCATCGGGAGCAGGGAAGTATTAAATTTAAATGGGGTATTCCTCCCTTTAGTTCGGAGGAAGAATTTTAGTATCCGAGAAAGTGAGGGTGATGGTGGGAAATAGTCTTTGGCAATATCCCCTGTAACAATGCGGTTATCCGGCCACTAGCGAGTTATGAATATAGAACACATCCAACATGCAAAAGGTTCTCGGTCCCCTTTTCTCTTGTTATTCCAAGAGAATTTGGTATTGGAGGAAGGGATATAAATCAGGTCTTGATCGGTGTGCCATTGTTCCGGGGGTATCTCTCATTCCTAGACATGTTAATTTTATTGCCAAGTTTCATGTCACGATGGGGGTATTATTGAAGTCACCGTGTGATTATCAATTCTCAATATCACATTTGTTGACTCATCCGGTTATTGATCTCGGTCCACAATGGCTCTCTCTCATATGGATCGGTAGAGGCATAAATGTTTATGAAGGCAACTTGGCGGTTTTTTTATGCAAAGGGTGACACACAACCACCTATTGGAAGGGCTAATGTAAGTATTAATAAGTTTACGATTGTACCAGAAGGTAGCAATTCCCCCTTTTGTACCATCAGCAGGGATATAGCAGGAAGCCATGCCAGGCTTGATCCACTCCCCCAAACTAGCAGACTCAAATTTGGGAAGTCTATGCTCTTGGATCATTATAATATCGGCCCGAAGTCCCTCGAGGCAATGAACCGTCTTCTTTTAGTAGGTCCCTTGATACCTCTTAGATTCCAGGTTAGAATCCTCATGGGGAGAAAGGGGAAAGTTGGATGGCAGTAGCTCAGTACTTGAGCTTCCTCAGACCATGAGGAGAAGATGCGCTCCTAGTATTGTAAGTATGTGGGCAATTCTCACACACCTGTAGGGGACTTTGATGTGGACTGTTCTTCATTTTCTTTTTGAGAGATCTAAGAGAGGTATTAGATATATCATGGGGCTGCAACTAGGATCCTCTTGAGTGGGGACAACTATGTCAAAATGGTTTAGCCCGGGGCCTCTAAACCTGGTCCAGGTTTGGTTGTAGAGCAATTAACCCTGATTCAATGTTCTCGACTATCATTACCCATAGGGGTGGATTTGACCAACTCACAATCCTCATCAGAGTCAAAGTTATCTTGCAGGGAGGGTGGGGTTTCCAACCCAGAGTCACAATCTTGGGATGCCTGGCTATGACAAATAGGGGAGTGGTCACTTACCTGGATTCGCTCAGCATCCTTTTGATCATCATAGTGACTATCTCCTTTATTGTCCACCAAAGGGGGGGCCTTCATTTGCTGACATGTTGCATCCACAGCCTCTGCTACCATTTTGCTGACCAATTCCACAGTTGATTTGCCATACTTATCATATAAAATAGGTAAAGGAGTATGATGGGAGGGAGTGAACAAAGAGGGAATATCAAAGTTGACCAGAGTATTGTTGGAGGCAGGGTCAACAGATAGGTCAACCAGAATTCGGTCATTCCTGCAAGTGGAGTTGACTAACGAAGAATCCACCAGAGCATCAGAAGTTGGGGTGTTAGATTCTTCAATCCGTGAGTGATCTTGGGTTGTATCCAGCAATGGTCGGTTTTGAGCCATGTCAAGAATCCTTCCTTTTCCTTTCGGGCTAGGGAGCCCAGCAGTATCATCTTCCAAAATGTTTGAAGTATCCTGTAGCACTTTGAACCTGTTTTTGCAGATGACAGGGGATGAATCTGTTGTAGATGGTGTGGGGAGGCTGAGGTCCCCTTCCTCTATTAAGTTGTGGGTGAGCCCCTTTACTCTATCTGCAGATTCTCTTAAATTGATTTGATTTGATTCAGAGATCTGCCAAGTGGAGTAATCATCCTCCCAAACTGTGTCTTCTCTGGCCTTAACTAACATGATCTCCTCAAATTGTACCTGACCAGGAGGTTTGTGTTTGTCAAAGGTTTTAATCATGTCTGAGTTGTTGAAGGAAACTCCTTTCATGGTGCTGCCCTTGTTTAAAACCTTGACAGTTCCACTACTATCCTGGGTCCGAGCTTCCAAGGTGTTATATTTCTGCTCCAGTTCTTTATTAGCTCGAGCTATTTTTTCCCTGATAATCTGTTTTCTTCGGATTCTCCTGAAGCTGCCATTGAGATTCCCTTGGTGGCGGGGGGGAGCCTGATTCTCCTCCCCTGAGGTGCTATGTTGATCAAGTATCGGAATACACTTCTGTCCTCCATGCAATCTTTTCCTGCACACAGGGCAAACAGGGGGCAATCCATTCCACCTTAAGAGCAAGGATTGATCAGTCCCAAACATATCTTGGAAGGTAATTTCAAGGGGGATAGGTTTGAGAAGATCCAATTGCATGAAGACAGTAGGAGGCCTATCAGGCCTGCGCTCCGAGGAGATAAAGGAACCAATGGATGAGAATATAGCTTTAAGGCATTGGTCCTCCCAAAAGACCGGATTAAGCTCATGCAGGTGAACATAGGCAGTATGCATGAGGGTAGAGGGACGCAGGGGATCAAATTGATACGACCATTTTTGGAATTTAATTCTAAATCCAAAATGGGTGAGATGACCCAATTTTAGGATGTGCTCAGCTGCTTGCTCGGAGCAGAACTCAATCACAAAGTACGGGAAGCGAGTCCAGTAAATGGAGGAAATTTGAATTGATTTAGATAGAGCACATATTTGTTTAGAGACATTCCCCAAGATAATTCCTTCCTTTTCAGTCCAACAAATAACAGCATGCGAAGATAGGAATTGAAATCGTGATTGACAGAGATCGGGGTTCAATTCAATACCTCTGTTGTGTCGGTACGTCGGAGGGTTGTGTTTCTTCATTGTCACGATGTCCTGTTTAATGGTGTTATCATCCTTGAAAGGTTGAGCTCTCCGAATAAAAGAGTTGCTTGAGTTCGCATTTAACGGAGCATAGCAATCCCAGAAGGGTCGATCCGGGAAAGAGGAAGGCAGAGCATTCTTGGGCGCCATTGTAACAGGAACGAAGGTCGTGAATTCCCCAAATTGAATTGGAGCAAGGTCTCCCTGAAGCAGAAGTTGCTGCTGGACTAAAATTTGTTTCTGTTCTTGGGGCTTTAATGCGCAGAATGTATTTAATATTGAATGCATTGGGGGAGATAGTCCGCCCGCTAGATCCGGTGAGTCCATGGTATACGGAAGTGTTGCAGAAAAAACAGAGGAGCGTGAAACGAGAAGAGGGATGATTGGAAGTCAGAAGAGAAAGAGGGATGGCGAATGGCAAAGAGGAATGTGGAATTTTTGGCAGGGTCGAAGATACCTTTCCAGGGAGATGATGGGACCCAAAAAATCCAAGATCTAAAGCTGGAATGTAGATTACCTTACCTGCTTACCTCGATTACCGAGCCTGATCGTGATAGAACCCTGGTTAGGGTTAGGCTAGATCAGGGTAGCGCTCGCGCTCGCGTCTCCCGCCATCGTCGTCTCCTTCGGTGCGGACTGGGCAATTTTTCGATTGGGTCTACAACACATTCTTCAACCAATCTCATAGCATTAATAAATTATCTTAACAAATTCTTAAATCAACGCAAAAGAAAATATATTATATTGAGTATAATAAACCTAACCTTCAAGTCATGTCGAAATCCACATAGTGGTTTTAACAAGCCATTACTAGTTTTAACAGACCAGTATAGTTCTCATAAAACTATCTTTTAACAGGGTAAAAATCATGAGCATCCTTTATATTTTATGTTATTAAACATGAGTGATTTTTTAATATAACTTTAATATTATTAATTAATAGATGGGCAATTATTATTATTTTTTTTGTAAATGGGCGATTTCATTTTTTTTTTCGCAAATATAAGATATTGATATAACCATTTGAAATATCAATAGACACCAAAACTTAATGTATGGATATACAATTTACTTCCGTTGTAGTTGCCAAAGGGCAATATATGGAACATCCCCCTCCATGTCTTCCACATCAACTATTCTCTCCGATGATATATATACTAATTGTTATTATGCCTTCTGGATAAACATTTGTTGTACTTCTCCTTGTGGCATGCGAATTTCCATAATTCAGATGCCCGGTCATAGGGAACGGTATCAGTAAATATTCGAATTATTGTTAATATCAAACCCAACTTCATTTACAGCAGCCTCACTTAAACCAAGAAAATGTTTCAGCATATTTAATGAACGGTTGTGATACAATTTCCTTCTGTTTCCGCTAAATTGTACTTCCATACACCATATTTACAAGTTATTTGCAATGCACCGAACTTTGCTTGTTTTAACCCATTGTATAATGCTTTAAACTTATTTCCTCCTACTGCTGTAGCTCCTGCCAGCAAATAGGGATTGTGCCTGCGCAAATTGTCGGGGCTTCCCATGGCAGAAGGGAGACAGTCTCAACTCAGTGGCCGCCGATATGGACCTCATTTTCCTCATGGAAACATGGGAGCATGCTGGGCATAGACTACCCGACTTGCCAGGATACCATCGCTACTCCGTCTTCAATGAATGCACAGGAAAACCTATGGGTGCGCGTGCAGAATTGCAGTGGTAGCCCCCTCTTTGTGGCGGCCTACTACTTCCCACATGCTGAAAGCAACTTCTATCACAACCATCCAGGTGTGGATAGGTTGGAGCCCTATGTCAATCTATACAATGACATACAGCAGCACAAGCAGCAGGGTAGGGTCATGCTCGTTGGAGACTTCAATTTTCGCACTGGCACGAAACAACCGATGAGATTTGACTCTCTCGCAGATCATGTGTTGCAACTGAGCCCTTCAGCAGGAGCTTGGCCACGGGTATCAGCTAACATTCAGGTCTCGCGCTATGGGAGGCAATTGTTGCTGCTTTGCAGTATCTTTGACCTTGTGATTTGCAATGGACTAGCACAGTGGCCATCCTCCAGCCAACACACTTGCAGGCAGGAGAACCAGGGAGGTGGATCCAACGTGGTAGACTATGTTTTGGTGGCCGAGCAGGACATGCATCTAGTCAAACATTTTCGAGTGGGCACATCTGGTAGGGACGAGAAGGTGGACTCAGACCACCTGCCGCTCTACTTGCAGCTGGCATCACAAGTTGCTCCAGATGCCCTCCTCGTATGCCCCAGCTCAGACTGGACTATGAGCGCACTCCTACTTACTCTCAAATGCTTACGAAGGATCTGGCAAGCATCTCACAATGCTGAATGCTGGAGCAGCATGCAGGCAGGCTCATTGACGTCCTCGGGGCTGCTGCAGAGAGGTGTTTTGGGAGAAGTCGCCCCAGGCAAACCTCGAGAGCTACGGCCTTTCCACGTAACCAGTGGTTCGATGCCGAGTGCAAAGAACGCAAATGCTGGCTCTGCCAAGTCACAGACCCTGCTCTACGCCCAAATGCAGTAAAGCAATACTGCACTTTTCTTAAGGCTAGAAAGGCCAGGTACATTGCAGCCCGTCAACAGGAAATGTTTTTCCTCCTGGAACGTCATCCCATGACATTCTGGCGAAGAGCGCTCAGGAGGCCAGTGCCGCCCACAGGAAACATCACCTCCAGACCAGTGGGGGCAATACCTACAGCAGCTCTACAACCCTGAGGGTGCAGGGGCGGCATTACCCCCCAGCAGGGCCCCATACTAGAAATCACGGAGGCAGAGGTAGCACAGGGGCTGCAACATCTAGCCAATGGAAAAGCACCAAACCTTGATGGCATACAGGCAGAGTTACTCAAGTGGGCAGGACCATCCATGGCGCCGGTACTGACAGACGTGTTCAACAAGGCATTGCGGGAAGGTTTTCCCCCGCAATGGACCACTAGCAGGGTTGTCCCAATCTATAAGGCAGGAGACCTGCATTGCCCAGCCAATTACTGGACCATCATGATCAGCTCAGTGTTTGCAAAGCTTCTCGCTGGGATGGGCAGAGATAGCAGGAGTCCGGGCACTCACACAGGCAGGATCCAGGCCGAGGCACTCAACCATAGATCATATCTTCATGCAGGGGACTCATGTTGAGGACAGCAGGAACCGTCGGCAAGATCTGTATTGCTGCTTCGTAGACTTCACCAAGGCTTTTGACACTGTGCCTCAGAAAATCTGTGGGCAAGATTGCAGCAGCTAGACATCTCTGCCGAACTGCAGAATGCGGTGTACAGGTTATATGAGACATGCACCGGCCGGCTACAAACAGTGGGCCAACTATTTGAGAGCAGTATCAAGGTCCGCCAGGGATGCCCTCTCTCTCCCACACTATTTGGCCAGTATATTGATCAGTTGGAGAGATGGCTCGCTGGTAATGGAGGCATTGGGGCTCACCTCCTACACCAGATCGTCAGGCAGTTGATCTATGCTGATGATGTGGACCTTCTAGGATACACTCAGGCAGACATGCAATGCCATCTCGATGCCCTGGACACATTTTGCCTGGAGACTGACATGCGTATCAACTTAGCCAAAACCAAGGTGGTTCTGGTATCGTCCGCACGCCAACCACGGCCTCCAATCCTCACTTATCGTGGCCAACATGTTCAAGTGGTGCTCGCTTACAAATATTTGGGGATGGAATTCCCGTCGGCCATGAACTGGGACTATTCCATCTGGCTGCGAACCGTAGCAGGTTGGAAGGCACTCTATGCAAGAGAGCTGTATGATTGGACCCACCAATCGCATCTATTCAAGGTGCTAATAGAACCTGTGCTTTTGTATGGGGTCGAGGTCTGGGGCCAGGTGATTTCCCTCGCCACTTGGAATGACTTGGAGCAGGTGCAGAAAGCTTTCTTGGCACGGGCCCTGGGGGTTAAGTCCACAGTCCCATACCAGATACTGCTGCAGGAAACAGGTTACTTGCCTCTTCAAAGGAGGGCCATTGACAGACATGTCGTCTTCAGAAGATGGTCAGCATGGACGATGCTCTTCTCCCTAACCTTGCTTACACTGTGGCAATCGGGCCTCAACGCCTTAAAGCCTGCATATGTAACCCATCATTTGCACCCATCCAGACATGCTATGAGGGGTTTGTTGCACCTAACCACCCGCTATAGATAAATGACACATCTGTGGTGGGAGCATTGGCATCTTACATTCAGAAGATATTAGACATGCGGGCAACTATGCCCTTGACCATCACACAACCACCTGGTCGCGGATCTGCATCTTTCAGAAGCTGCCTCCTTCATATTTTCAACCAGCCAAGCAGCCATGGCCAATGAATCAATAAGCCAGTAGGTTGAGCAGTTTTTGGCCGGAGGCTGGCCCCCACTTATAGCAGGGGCGTCTGCCAGTTCCACTGGTCAACCTTTTGCAAGTTCTGGAAGCTTAGGGTTTTGATCATTGGAAAGCTGCCGCACATTGCAGATACAAGTAGAAATTCAGAAATATAGATCCTCTTAGAAATTTACCCAAGATTATGGCCCTGCGTACAACCATTACAAAAAAAAAGCCCTCTGCAGAGACTCGGAGTTGGACATAAGTTTAGAGCATCAATGCTCTGTATTGAATTGCATGTAGGATGAGGATATGGTTAGACGAATTATATTGATTCGTGGCTCTACCATAACCATCTACGTGCTGCCTCTGCAAAAGCTCCCTCCCTTTTTGGCTTTGCTTGACTTCCTAGTGTTGGATATTTGTAGTGTTGCTAAAAATAAAATAAATAAAATTTTGTTGTTGTGGTTGTTTATGGTTGGTTTTATATGCATGGTGTGGGAGGTCGGGTATTTATTTTATCCACATGGCAAGTTATTACTAGAAAAAAAGGTTGGGCTTGGACGCAAGTGTGATTCCAGCCTCACATGGACAAGTTTCTAACCCTCAACGCAACCAATTTTACCACTCCAATTTCTTAATTAAAGATTCTCCCTTTACCTGCAATTCTAGACGATTTTTACCTTGCATTCTTGAGTGTTTGACCAACATTTTCACTATTTTTTATGCGCGGAATCTCAAAATTGCACGTATCAAAAGCTTCCTGGAACAATAATTTCTTGTTGCTTAAAATTTTGGCATGTCAGACATGCCTTCTTCCAAATTCCGGCATGTCAGACATGCCTTCTCCTATGCACTTCGACACGTCTTCCACGCCAAAATTTTAAGCAACAAAAAATTCTGGTCTACATAAAAATTACTAATATCTAGGTATTTCTATCCCTTCCACAATGACTTCCACTAAATGACCCTACTAAATACAGGTTGTCGGGCACAAATTTGCTAGTATGCATTAATATTGTAGCTTGCTAATTATGCATAAGGGAAAGGCCCGCTGGGCTGTTTTCTGGCCGGAAAAGATGGCCAACGTGCGGACAGCCCAACGGGCCTTTGGCATAACAATGAAAAATATCCATTGGGCTTCATTCTGCAGCTGAATGCAGGGTAAGATCGACGAAATGTCTGGTAAATTTGAGGGAAGGAAGGTAAAAATCTGCCGTTGTTCTTGCTCGATTTTCAGCCAAGAATACTTGCCACGTGTCGTAACCTGATTGGATAGGAAGGCAAAATGAAGCCCAATGGTTTTTTTTCGTACATATAAAGTACTATAGAACCTTCGATAATTGTTGCTAATTATAATAAAGGTTCCATGGTGTGCCGACATCAAGGATTTTATTAGACCCAAACCAAAATGCGGTTACGGTTATTATGGTTGTTTTGCTTTACAAACTGGAAGATACGACGGATTTAATGTCAAACCTTACAGCTTTCTTGGAGGAATTCATCTATTCTTAAAATCGATTCAGAATTTACGTTCTGGCACAATCCAGATGTGTATTGTCTGAGTGTAGCATCATATGTGGCTGATAACACATCGGAGGGATCAGAGAATGTGTCCAAGGTGTAATTTCGATGCGCTTTGCTTTCTTCTTGTTGGCTAAGCAAAGTACCGCTCTTGTAGGTGATTATTTTTAAAGTCTGAAAATTAGGAAAATGATAGTTATACCCCAGTTCCCTGTAAATAAATTTTGACTACAATAGTAGATCGCTGTTACCTGCAAGAGAGGGCACAATCTTTGCACATGTTCATGTTTGAGGTAGCCAGAACGTAGTAATTGAAGAAAGAAACAGATGACTTCAAATGATAAAGAGTCCAAGGCAACATTTGAAATTACAGAAGCCAGATTAGCAGGAGAGAACAATGATGTCATCCATTCAGGCTGTGGCATAACTTTCAGGAGCTCCTCTGCTACAGAACACAAGCTGTTTATTTTCCTACGCTGTAGGATGCCTACATTTTGGGGGTGCACCAGAGATAGCATTAATTCTTCCATTAGAAAGCAATACCATGAAGATTTTTTATTGATTTCTCTTTCCTTCCCATAGATAAGGTCACTCTTCATCAGGAAGATCAAACAGGATGCAGCATTAACCTGCACCAATCCACATTCATCAAGCAAAGAACCCATAAGTAGAATAGATGCCGCATCTCTGAAATCCAATTCAGTAATCAGATTATTGTCATGCAGCTGTGAATATATGAGTTCTAGACAGCAGGATGCAATAACTCTTAAGAACTCTGAACCATAATGAAGCATGTGGCATAAGTGACTGTATTGTAGTATATCACTAGCAGGAAATGCTTCGTGCTCTACAGAGACAATAATTGCTTTACATGTACTAAATTTCTGCTCGGATCTCCTGAACCTATACATGTTGCATTCATCTTTCAGTGTTGATATATCTCAATCAAATATCTATGCTTGAGCATTGAAGCTTACCAAAGCAACCTCAAGAGATAGAACAAGAAGCAAGCGCAAAAGATCCTCTCTTCCATGGATACAATATTAATCTGTGACAGTTTGATAGGATCTTTGGACATATTCAAAATGTGTAGTTTTACCAGGTTACACAGCTCTTTATTGGAGCAAATGGCATGAGATGCCTGCCCCAGCAAACCAGTATGGAAGGATTTACATAAGATCATGCATAGGATGCCCAGAGCTGTAACTATTAATTGTGGGTGATCTTCCTTGTTTTCAGTCACTATGAGGCAGACCTACAATTGCATTTCCATTGACTTAGACAACCAGACCTTCAGAGCTCAAAAGTGTGGAGCAACTTACCTTACTCGAGATATCAAACCACAGATTGTCATATGTAAACTCTTGAGGACTTGAGGCCGAAGAGATGAGATAGAAAATAAGCTCAAGACCAGAAATAAAAATTTTAAATGAAGCCTGAAGGCTATAGAGGATAAGCCATCTACGCATAACCTTGATAATACCATGCTTAAGCAGATTTGATGCAATGTAGGGACAATGCTTCAGGGCTTGAGTTAAGGCAATACTTATTTTTGCCATGTCATTAACTACCATATTCTCACTGGCATTTTGAAGCAGGCATACAAAAATGGCTGCAGACGAGGGTTCTTCCAACAAGCAACATAAGAATCTTGTATCTGCATCGGCATCTTCAGTTTCTTGTCGTTCAGATACAATTTGATCATGATTATATCTTGTACAAGATTCGTTATTCACAAAGAAAGAAGAATAGACATGCATTAAAGACACTGGATAAAGACATTCTTTTTGGAATATCCAAACCAACACAGACTTGGGTGTTGCAGGTGAGATGAGACTTTCCCAATTGCACTGCTGCAGAATCTCCAGAAACAGCCTTTCAGCCTCAGTATTGTGAGAGGCACAAAATTTCTCACACTGTTCTCGAACCAGAATGTAAAGGATTATAAAATGAGACAATGTAGTCATGCTTGTAGTACAAGCAGTAAATAGAGAGCTATTGAAAAGAAGGAAATGCTCAAGCAATGCCAAAATGTGGACGTCCTCCACAATTCTGCACTGAAAACTTGTCAATTAGACATAGACAATAAAACAGGAAACGTATATAGCATGATAGTATCATACCGGTCATTATATATGTAACTCATGTAAAGAATGGCAACAACTGCAGATTGACTGGAAGCAAGTTCTGTATTGCAAACATTGTGTTGCTCAAGTAACATAATCATATCAGTTGGAACCAGGCACTGTTCAAGAAGAGTATTTTCTACAATTCTTCCTATAGTTATTCCTAACATGCTGCCAACAAGTGCACCTAAAAACTGAGATATGGCTTTCCTAATTTCTTGTGAGGCAAATCGAGCATTTACTGTCATAGAAAGACTGATCCAAGATGAGGATACAAGGTTCTCTGCAAACTCTAGTGAAACCTTCTCATGGGGGCATTGTAGAAAGAGTGTACAAGTAATAAATACTGCTTCCACGGTCTCCTCGTCATCCAATTTATCCAGATTTGCAGTAAATGCTGAAAGAAATTTCCCTCCAAATAAATCCCAGAGAGATTTTGCAGATTCCCACTTACTTTGGCATAAGACGTATGCTTCTCGCAGCACATGAGCTGAAAGCTTTAAAACTCCAGGATGCAAAATGAATGAACCATACGAAAGACATATCAGGACATTATTTGCAACTGTGAGAAGCATATCAGGCAGAGACTGGATGTTCGCGCAAGATGGCACTTGCAGGAGTGCAGTTATCGTGAAACAAGCAGCTATAAAATTATCTGGAGAAAGATCACTACAGCCACCAGATAATTGCAAATCTTCAGTGGTATTTGCTTGGTTTTGCACTAACTTCACAAGTAGCCGTAGTATCTGATCAGCCTTTTTGACATCTATGATTCCAGGGCAATTTGAAAATAAACTGGAAAGCAAATGTAAGAGGCTGTCTTGGACTGGATAGAAGGCTACTTCCATTGAATGCTGCAGGATGTCAACAAGTGCATCGAGCCCAAAACAGGCATGGTTAGGGAAGTCTCTAGCCGCAGACAGTATACTCAATACTGGAATAGCATCTCCCACTAAATTACTCGAACCTTCTGCTTACAGTAAACTAGATATTATCAGAAAACAGCTTACTTGAACTTGGTCTTCTTCCCACAACAAGGACTTGCCTGATCCCCGTAAGACCTCAAATATGTAATCTGCAATTCCCTCTTCAAGCAAGATATTAATTCTATGTTGTCCATCAGCTTCTTCGGAGCATACATGGCATATCAATCTCATTGTAGCAACCTGCAAGTGCCTATCTGGGGACAACAGTGCACCCTTAATTGCCTCTGCAAACATTCTTGTAAAACACAAGTCATGATCCAGTTCAACTTCTGACTGTGTAAATGACTGCTTATTTGCATCAGCGCTGCATATGCCATCAGAATTCAACAAGCTGATGTCAAATGCTGAGTTCTGCGCCATTACAGTCAAGAATGCTGCATACACAAGCAAAAGTAATGACAATAAAAAAACCATATGAACTAAGTTTAGAGGCGCATCTAATTTACCTATACAGTTTGTTCTAAGTTCATCACTCTGCGTCTTTAGAAGAGTATTTACTGTTAAATGTATGATCTGAGGGCAAAACCTAAGAAGCTCGGGTGCACCTCCCTGGAGACAGGATACTTTATAGAAGACAAACAAGATCTCCCCTTTAATTTCTTCCCTAAAAATCACAATAAAAATTTCTTCAGTGAATCCCATCGCCATACTAGAGACCAAATATGCACTGAATAGAAAAATGTTGCACCCAGGTAGCTGCAATCCAGAAACGAGGTTCACGAGAAATTCTCGTTCAGACTTCAGAGTTTGAGGCAATGAACAATCATACTTGCTGTGAATATCCAACAGAAGGCCAAAAACGTGTAACTGCAAGCATTCATGATCAAACCCACGATATTTGGACCTCAAATGAAAGAAGAAGAAAACAAGGACATTCTTGTTTATTGTGAACTTCGAGAACAAGAATTACCGTATAACACTGGCCGCGATTGGACACAAGTAGCTCAGAACCGAGGTCAAGAGATATATGAATGATGAAATCATTTAAAATCTCTCGACTTTCATTCACCGCAAGTGCGCATAATCTCAGAATGAGATCCATAATAGCTCTTGCCATTTGATCATCCTTACAGCTCCAAAGAGTCTTCGTTAGGGATCCTACTACAAAATGAGGCTGATGATTTACCAAAGATTGGCGAAAAAGCTCGTCATCTAAATACTTTGTGAATTCGGATATGGCATAACATTTGTGAATAAGGAATGCAGAAGATTCTTCCAACAAATTGGTGAAGCATTGAAGGCAGATTCCGGCATCGTCCTGGGTTGGAATATACAAGGATAAACGGTGGCCACGGCCACAGCTTGCCTCCTCCATTTTCGAGTTGTGAACTAGGCACCCTTTCTTAAGAAGTCCAAACCTACGAGTGGCCTAAGGCCTTATAGTTGGAAGTTAGTAAAGGTCCTTGGATTTATGACATCTTGAATTGAATTCAGTCCTTTTGCAGGATCGATTTTTATATTGAGCAAAACAGATGTTTGTCTTGATTCTGGCATGTCTATGTTATGGGAAGTGTGGTCTAAAGATGGCCTTGGATGGAATCAACCTTACGTTAAGCCCATTGACAATAGCTTCTAGATTGGATCGTGATTCATCTATATGAGGGCATCGTTAAAAAGAAATGAAGCTAGGTCAAGAGATGACAAGATTAGATTCTGAGAACTTTTGATGGTTGCTCACAATTGCCATGCTTGCAGCTCATTCTTGTGTTCTTTAAACCTACCTTGTGAATATGATGGTCTAGATTGTTTATGTTCTCCTTAATGATTCTAATACGTGCTTTTGAATCTATTGCACTTCTTGCTAAGGAACAACGCCAGTATTTTTTTGCCAAAGTGATAGTCATAACTCAGATCAGCGGCAGAGGTACGGTTTTTTTTTTCTTCTTTGTCTAACAAAGGAATGTTTGTGCTTAGTTCTCTGAGTTTTCTTTAAGACTCTAGCTCATTGACTATACAACTTCCAAGCCATTACCCACTTGGAGCTTGGCATTTTGGCTTTAAAATGAGGATAAGCATATGTTGAATGTTACTACTCAATGGCAAGCCTAAAACTCACCGGTTTTATACCCAGAGCCTAGAGCCTGGTATGGCATGAATGAGAGTTAGATCATGATCTAGACAATAGCTAAGTTTAAGTTGGAAAACCGGCATCTTGAGGGTTCGTTCCTAATGGGAGGGTATAATTTATTTGCCTTCCTCTACTTTCAGGGTGAACGGGCCCCCCAAGGTGATCCATCATGTTCCTAGGTTGATTGGGACTGCAATATGGGCTCTTCAGTAGAATGTTGTGGATGTCAAGCCCAAGACCTTACCTCCACTAGAACATGATTGCTTCTAGCTGGAAAGGACTTGGAAGAGGAGCAGAAGGAAGTGGATATTTAGCATGCCATTATCTAACACGTCGTTTGCCATTTGTCATTTAAAAACTCATATCCATTTAGGAGTCGAAGCCACGAGCTGGACTAGCCAAATCCTTGATTTAAGAGTCACTCTTAATTCTTAAATATAAGCTAGATGCTGGTTATTGTACTTTTATCTGTATGAAAGCTCTCTTCAAATCTCGTAAGTGATGTTCATGTGTGTTCTCTTTTCAGCTTATGTTTTTATGTCTATTTTTTGGATTGCAAGCTCGGGTCACACCAAGGTATTCTAGTGAAGGATGCCTCATTAGGCATTCAACACACATAAATCCAGCCTTATGTACGTTTCATGTCTTCTTTAGATCAGGCTCGGGCATATAACTCACTTTCCACATTGAAAATGCCCCCTTTGTGCAAAAAAAATGGGCAGTTTATAGAGGCAGCGCGGCAATTATTCTATACCGCTGCCCTTATAACTCCTAGATTGGCTACATCCAGATAATCTAAATGTTATTGTTCAACTTTATTCTCGAGGCTTCGAGCCCCCTTCAATTGTTTGGACTTTCTGTCCATGTTTGTTTGTTGTTTATTATTTTATGATGGGGCCTAGTCCCTTTGTTGTGGGCTTAATACCCTTATTCATTGTAACATCCCATGGCCCAAGGTGGTCTCCGTGTACGTAAAAATTCCTACCTACCTATCTTCCTATCTACCTATCTATCTATCTATTTTCCACAAGGAGGGAATCCAGGTTTGTTTCAAGATATAGTGGTAACTTTCTAGGTCCAACCTTGGAGCAAAACGTCGTATGCACTACTTCATCTTTGTGACCTCGTAAGCTCACTTTTGAAATCAAAGTACACTTATTTGCATGAATGTTGGTCCAAGATCATATATCTCACACGTGCACTTCACATGTGTCTGCCTTTATTTGTTGAAAATCTTACATTTTTTTTTTTTAATATTTATATAGTAAATACAATGGCATTGGTAGGTCCATTTTTTAAAGGTAAGATTTTTTGGGTTGCCCGAATGGCAAACCCTGAGAGAGGTGGCTTGATTGAATATTATTGGGATATGCTTATTTAACGGATGAGACTAGGAATTTCTCTGCATCCAATGACTGGAGTTAAAGTTTTCTCAGTAGGTGATTTGATTGCCATTGGTTGTCGTGATACAACGTTACAGCATCATCCGACCATCCAATGCAAATAGAAAATCATTAAGGAGGTTGTTGAGTAAGCGGATTTGGCCATGAGGCCATTGGTTTTGGCTTGGTAGACATTATTGATCCTCGAGGACTTAGGAACTGGTTTAACAAACTTTGCTCCTTCCTTTTAAGTGCATGTTCCTTGTTTTTTCATGCACTCTTGCAACCGTCTCAAGTACAGATCCATAACATCTTCGAGGCCAGAAAATGTAGCGAGGAGGTTTGTGGTGATGAGCAAAAGTTTTGGTCCAAAGCTTTTGTCCAACGAACACAAATGTAGCAAGACGAGCAAAACTTTTGGCGTAGAATTTTTATCCAATGCTGAAAACAAGGAACACACAAGTGAAGAAATGCTTCTACTGCACAAGTGGTAATGTGTCTCGAAATTCTGCAGCAAGAAATCTATTTCCATCTCTGCCAGACACCAAGAAGTCGCCATTGTCTGAAGTAAGTGATAACAAGGGTTGCAGTGGTCTTGGGGTTGCTACTTTGCTATCAGATCTCATGCAGAAATTGCAAGGAGATACGGTAATACAGATGAATTATGATGATATTCTATCAAATGACGAGGAAGAAGAAGTTACAAGCTCTAGGGTCAAGTATAGGCTAGATTTTATTAAGCTAGCTCCCGAGAGGTTTCTATACAGGAGGATGCTAAGATAGACGAGAATGAAACCCCTTTGTCTACTGGTAAAATTTCCAAGCCAACTCCTGACACTGTGAACTCGAAGAAAAATATTCATGCCAAGGGCTCTGGCACAGATTTCTTCGTTGACAAGATTAGTCCAAAGTATTGCATTTTTCTAATATCTAAAGGAATATTTTTGCAGGTGTCTCGACTCTTTAAATCTGGGTGTGCAATCCACAGTATTACCTAATAGCTCCAGTTTATCACAACTTTTCTTACTTTTGACACCTTAGTACCACAGTATTATTATCGTATCGAAACATGCTTTGCTATCTCAGCTACACTTAGAGATTACCACAGCTAAATACAATGTATCGTCATAGTAATTTTTTTTTGAAGGACGTGAAACTTTATTAATCCAAAGAGAATATTCCTTAATGCCTTGAAAGGAATATTCCTTATTAAATTCAAAAGAATATTCCTTTGAATTTAATAAGGAATATTCTGATATGGTTTAAGAATTCTAAAAGATATTACCCACTTGCACAATAGTTTAACAGATAGAAAACATAAGTGATAATTCTTAAAGACTTATAGCAGCTCTTCTCCCCTTGTTCGGTTTAGTGGCTAGTTCATTGGGTTAGCAATTAAGAGATCTTGTGTTCAAGTCTCTGGGGGTCCGTCATATGTCCTTATGGGCGCTGCCAATGTGGCATGACGTAAAAATACTATCTATCTATCTATCTATCTATCTATCTATCTATCTATCTCTCTATCTCAAGAGCGATTGTACATGGTTTCCACAACCAGGATTGGAGCATCCAGTTTCCACCCAACCGGATCCAGAAAAACAAGGCAATTCCAAGGGATCTGAGGCGAAAGGAAATGATCAAGGCTTATTCTCCTTTAGCACAAGATCTTCCCTTTTACAATGGCATAAGACTTTGATGTATGGCGGCATGACACCTGGGACCACATTCCGGTGTGGACCGGTGGGGTCCCGCGACCGGCGGCAGCCGGGAGTGGGTCACCGGTCCCACCGGAATGTGGGACCAGGTGGCACGCCGCCACAACATGGAAATTGGGAGTTTTTTTTGCTGGCTTTTTTTTTTTGCTTCAATCGGAGGAGGTGCGGCTATGGCACGGCGCTTGGCAGTTCTTTGAGAGCCGTCGGCTATGGCGAGTAGCAGTTCTTTGGTACTTGGAAATGTCGTTTGGCAGTTCTTTGTGGCTATGGCGATGAGAACCGGCGGAGCAACGTCGGCTGGGAGTTTTTTTGCTGGCTTTTTTTTGCTTCACGCGGAGGAGGTGCGGCTATGGCACAGCGCTTGGCAGTTCTTTGAGAGCCGTCGGCTATGGCGATGAGAACCGGCTTGGCAGTTCTTTGGTACTTGAAAATGGCGTTTGGCGGTTCTTTGTGGCTATGGCAATGAGAACCAGCGGAGCAACGTCGACTATGGTGCCGCTTTGTGATCTTTTGATATAAGATCTGTGGCATGGCAAAGAGCAGGGCAGATTTTTCGAGTCCTCGGCTTCCTTCTTCTTTCTACTCCAACATACTCCGGCACTGGCTACGAGCTTCAAAATCTTTATTCTGGTGCTTCTTGCCTTCAAATCTGCCTATGCTTTGCTGTTAAAACTTTTGTAGGTCTCTTTTTTGTCCTTTGATTAACCTCTCTGTTTTCATATTACTCTGTTCTTGGCCTCTGATCTTTTAAAATCATGCACATTTTTGCATTTTGTCTTACAATCTCGGAGGTTATTTGCATCATCCTGTTTGCTCTGTTTTGCATCAACTTGTTTGCATTTGTTTTTGGTAAAAATGCAGCGACATGCATGTTAGGAGTTTTTGCATGCCAAGACAAAGCTTCTTGCAGTTTTGATTTGTAGGTTGTCTTCTTGGTTCCGTGGGTTCAAACCCCACAGAGTTAGCTCTACAACACATCTCTGTCATATTTGTTAAAAAATTGTGTAACCGGGAATAACCTGTAATTTTTGGTGGTCGCGGAATGGCCTTCCCACTTTCCATTCCGTGTTGTAGCGATGTGCCACGTGGCAACATATGGTTCATCTTCCGACAAACAAAACGACCCAATTTCCATGTTGTGCCTGGACAAGAAGAACCGTCAAAGATTAAACCTGATCCAATCTTCGGCTGCATGAGAAAGGTAAGATCTCAAAATCTGTATTCCAAGCTAGGGTAAAAGCATGTTAGGGTGTACCACTTTTGGAACCTGCAAAAGTACATACACTAGGTACTTCAGAACTGGGTACTTTCTCATTTTTCTTTTCATTAAAACTAATACAAAAATCCAAAATAAAAGTCAAGGACATGGTAATATTCAAAGTTAAGATAAAGATAATGCTATCGGAGACCAATATATATATAAAAAGTTCTAAAACATACCTTATATTGAGATATTATACAGGTACCCAGTACCCAGTCCTGGCTACCTTTTTAGGTACCTTTTTAGTCACTAAATAATACTTTTTAAGGGACACCCTAACATGCTTTTACCCGCTAATATGAATCCCCGCAGGTCGGATTCAGCAATCAACAAGCACAGGCCGATTTACTGGTGTCGGTTCTGCCAAGAGAAAGATCATTCCCCCTTCCGGATCTGCACCATCCGCCAAGCAGGGGAGCAAGGAGGTCGACCCTGACTGCCGTACTCAGGAAACGAAGCAGAGATGAAGATCAAGCCTATAGAAGTCGGATTCTGCAGCCGGAATCTCCTTTTTTTTTCCTAGATCGACCTTTTTTTCTGTTAAAAAGCCCTGTTCACGTTACTATTCTAATAACCGCCCCTTTTTGCAAAATTGTTGCATGAACCTTTCCTTTTCTTTTAAAATAGGTGTCCATGGCTTGCAAATATCTGGCTACTCCGCGTAGCTCTTGAACAAACATTCAATGCATAGCTACTCCACATAGACCATGAGCAAAGACTGATAATCCACTTATCAGTTAAGAAGGATCATCTTCTGGACAAAACATAATTGCCGCTGTCAAGAAGATCGCTCAGACAAATCATGAATCTCCTGGATATCAAATGGGTCAGCCTTCATCTAAGTTGATCAACCGCGATCGTCCGAGTACGTAAAGTTCCTTCCTAGTGCTTATTACTAAGCAAACCTGCAATTAAGGTCAAGCGTTAGTATAGATGACTTCCAAAGTCAAATATTTATACCACGCCCAACCGGCCTCTCAGATCACCACGATCTGACTCTGCAATCCCAGGTAATGTTTTCCTCCGCATCTATAACAACCTCCCTTGGGTTCCCTAGTTTCCTTCCGCGGTCTACCTTAACTTCCCTCTTCTTGCTTCAAATCCAAAGTAGGAATACAAATCCCGGATGCCGGAGTTAGGCCACAATTCCATGTTCACTGTATTCCTTATTGCCTTGAAAGGAATATTCCTTATTGCCTTTGGAATGGAATAACCCTTAATGCCTTGGAAAGAATATTCCTTATTGAAATGTAAGGAATATTCCTTATTGCATTTGGAATGTAATATTCCTTATTACCTTGAAAGGATTATCCTTATTACATTGAAAGGAATATTCCTTAATGCCTTGAAAGAATATTCCTTATTGCATTTGGAATGGAATATTCCTTAATACCTTGAAAGGAATCCTTAATGCCTTGAAAGGAATATTCCTTATTGCATTGAAAATAATATTTCTTATTGCCTTGAAAGGAATATTCTTTATTGAAATGAAAGGAATATTCTTTAATGCCTTGAAGGGAATATTCCTTGTTGCATTGAAAGGAATATTCCTTAATGCCTTGAAAGGAATATTCCTTATTGCATTTGGAATGGAATATTTCTTAATGCCTTGAAAGGAATATTCCTTAATGCCTTGAAAGGAATATTCTGTATTGCATTGAAAGGAATATTCCTTATTGCCTTGAAAGGAATATTCTTCACTGGAATATTTCCTCATTTAATTCAATGGTCTCTAAAAGTTCAATGGTCCAAAGTTCAATGGTCCCCTAAAAGTACACATTAGCCCTTAAAAAAAAGGGGGAAATGGGATCTAGGGTACATACATTATGTTAGAATCCAGAATTTATGATTGGGCTCGTCTTTTAAGACACGCCATTATGGCAAGCATTATGGCAAGCTTTATGCATGCAGCTATAAACTTGGTCTTGCTCTCTTTCGATACCAAACATCATCCGAGCTTCCTAATCCGATATCTTCTGATTTCGAGCATGGCCAGGACCAAGACCACCAGCAAGAAACCCCTTGATGAATTCGTTGGTTCCAGTCAATGCGGCACAAAAATGAGCATTGTGGCTCGTTTTTCGAGCTCGGAGGTGGAGCGCATGCAAAGGCAAGGAGCTTCTGTCTCTGATAAGGTCCAGCAGTGGGTAGATTGACTTGAAGTTGTTGGGGAGCGCCTGTTGGAGATGAAAATTTTAGCAGAAGGCAATGATCTTTTTGTGCACCTGAGAATGCCTCATCCTGGACACTAGTAGTGCCTTTTCGGCCTTATAATTTCTTTATGTTTTTTGTTTTCTAGGTTATATGAAATCCAAAACCTCCATGACATCTGATGCACAAACTTTGTTACAAGCTTTTTGATGGTTTTATTTTTTGTTCCTGTCGGGCTTTTTATAAGCAGGGTTGTAAGCTGGCCTATATACAGATTTTGATGTAACCTTCTTTGGGAAGATATGATATAATATAACACTAGTTATGGTGCCCGGTGTTGCCGGGCTTTAGTAACAATTTGAAAAGGTTGTTGTTTTGGCTGGAGTGAACAATATGGCTTGGAGGGGCAAGGGTTATATAGAGCAAGCCTTTAAGATTCATTGACAAAGTTAAACAACCATTGTACAAAAATCTCAGCTGATTGGGAACATCTTCTAGTGCGTTGTTTTTCATTATATGATATCTCTACCAGAATGATGTTATGGTCAGGCATTGGTAGGCTTTAGCGACCTATAAAAATTTGTGTTGCAATGTGAAGGCAACAATAGCTAATGTGTTGTTTTTAATTTAAGCACTTGTAGATGGAACTAATCTATTTATGTGGGAAACCAATGGTCGGAGAACATAAGATAATGGGGTTGAGAAGGAAGTGCATCAATCCAATGGATTTGATTACGCCACAGAAGCATAATGATTAGAGAATTTTATGAATGCACCCCTCATTCCCAAGAAGAGCGAAGTACAAATCTTTAGTTAGCCATGCATTTTTGAAGTTACTTCTGGGTTAAATTATATTGTACTTTGTAATATGGTCTTATCAAATGTGATCATGTATGTCTTGTACATGAGAGGTATGAACATATTTAATAGTCAAGTGATTTCTTAAGATAGATAGAGCAATTGATTTCGAAATTTTAAGGTATTATCAACAATACTCAAGACCTAAGTTATTGGCCTCATACTTACGAACTGTTACTTATAAGTGTATCCTTCAAAAATTCACCCCAATATGTATGGGTCTAATGTTAATTCACCCTAACATGGGTCTAGAATCATTCGTCTCAACACTCCACGCAATAAATAAAATGAGGATATATATTCAATGTCTACTCAAATATAGTTTTTGTATTTATTTCTTGGAATAGTGTAATTGTTAGCCTTATACATGTCTAATTCTAATTCATACAGTAAATACGAAAATGGGAAAAACTCCAGATTACCCTTATGTTTTGACATATTTTCCCACACGCCCCTAACTTTTTAAATATTGATGGAATGCCCCTGGTCAATGTACAATGTATAATGTAGTTTTGATAATTGTTGAAATACCCTTATGTTTTGACATAATTTTTCAAATACCCTTATGTTTCCTTCGCTATCCTTATGCTTCGCTACAATTGCATGGCAACAGGATTTCTGTGATGAAAGAATCTGTGGCAAAAGATTTGTGGCATACAATTTCTGTGGCAACAGAATCGCTGCTGCTCCAATCGATCAGAAAATCAGTTGGAAACGGAAACCCAATCTGGAAATCGAAACCCAATCTGCTGAAGAAATCAGGAAATCTGCTGCAATCGATCAGGAAATCTGTGGCAACGGAAACCCAATCAGGAAATCGAAACCCAATCTGCTGAAGAAATCAGGAAATCCGGGATAAATGGAAACATGCATCTGTAAATCAGAGAATCTGCTGAAGAACAATGGATTTCCTGCTGCTCCAATCGATCAGGAAAATCAGATCCTTGCTGCTTTATGGTGAGGAAATCGGATTTGCTCCAGTCGAATCTTAAAACCAGTGAAAATACTAAGCTCAAGAGCACCGAAAAAGCATAAGCATCGAAAAAGCATAAGCACCGAAAATTTCTTGCTGTTGCACCGAAAAAGCTCCTGCTATTTTCTAGAAACTGGCGGGAGCGGAAACGAACCGCTTGAAAAGGGTATTTGAAGAAATACGAAAAAATTGGAGGGTATCTTGTGACAAACGTAAAACTACAAGGCCAAATACGTTGACCAAGGGCATTCCATCAATATTTAAAAAGTTAGGGGTATGTGGGAAAATATATCAAAACATAAGGGTAATCTGGAGTTTTTCCCTAAGAAAATCATGTTTATTCAATGTGTATCCAAGCGAGTTAATGTGTATGGCCTATTTGCTGCTAAAGTTGTTTATGAAATAGCTAATAATGTTGCATGCTGTCAATTCCTCAAAAGATTGTTTCCACACTGTTATAATGCAGTCGTCTCCACTACTATATGCTTGAAATGTTCAGTGGTCTCCACTACTACATGCTTGAAATGTTCATTCGGCGCTAGTGTCAAGGCTTGATCTTAGATAAACACGCACTATTTCAAACAAAGCCTGAAAAGTGAATGTGATGTATACCCTTGGATTAGATTTGTTTAAACAGCAAATGCACACGGGATTTGTTGATGTGGAGCTTCATACATGTTGGATAAATTTCAAAGCGTAAATATAACAAACAAAATAGAGTGCGCTGCAAGATTTTCTACTGTGTGAACAATAAAATGAGAAAACTAAATTCATTGATGTGGCATAAGTTTGCATTAAATCAGTACATATGCCCAAAATGGTCATATACGTGCAGCCTGTAGGTAGACAATGTGTAACCTTTCAACAAAGGAATGATCAGTAACTATGGAAAGTTGGCCACATCATTCTAGATTGTTGAAAAGAAAGCTTGACAATTTGCTTTAGACCTGTATCTTGACAATAATAATGTTACTACTGCTCCAAAGAAGTGTGAAACCACATTCTGCTGAAACTGTTGTTCATGTATGCATGTTACTGCTTTTGCAGACGAAATCAAGTTGTAACCAGAAAAGTGTGCAAATCGAACATAACACTTTGTAGAATGCATTGATACTAATTTGGGAACTGCTTTAGAAAGAATGCCTGAAGGTTTTCCACTGCATAAGATATTGCTAAATACTGCTCATATGGACATGCATGCTATAATGTAATAGGGATGGTTGGTCTGAAGCAATGTCACAGACTGGACTACTACCAACTGCAAGATGGTTTGTTAAATGTAACATCATAACTCATAATACAACAAGAGCCGTACAGTGATATTGCCATTCTCAAAGACTGGAAATATGTGCATTTTAGAGATTAAGAATTCTATAAGCCAGTTTTTGTCTTTGCTTCTTTCTTTCCCTGTAAAGAGATAAGAAAAGAGCTGGCTAGCTTTTGCAAAAGGACATGGGTAAATCTGCGGCTCACCACAAAGTTGCCAATGTCTTTTTCCTCACGTATAAGCCCCATGTGATGTAAGTGTCCTGAAAAAGTCAGATGGAGCTCAAATTATAGTCATAAGGAACTTCAATTATAGTCTTGATTGAGAAAGTAAACAGAGTAAAACCTCCAAATATTGCTTACCAGCAATAGGATAAATCAAATATCCTTTAGCAGTACGAATGTCTAGCCATCATGCCTACAAAAAGATTTGACATATGCTACCAATTTGACATATGCCAAAGTGTGATACAGTGATCAGGTTATCCTTTGCTTCTTTGTTCAAAGTTGGCCACTCATTATCAAGATAAGACTTCATAAATTGCGCTAAAGCCATAAGCCAGCCAAGTGATTCAAGCTTGATATCCTGGCTAGAATGGGTATGCAAACCTTGTGATATTACCATAATTGCTCATTGAAGCAATCCAAAAACTTCCCGTGATAACTATGACTATTCCTGAGTTCATTCGACAAACTACCATCTCTGGACAGATTAGTAAGATTGCATGCCTGCGTCGAAATTATAAGACAGCTTAGCCTCCTTAGTGCATGAACTAATGCAAGCTGAAGGTCAGGATACCATTTCAAAGGTGCTTCAAATGGGTTCAATTTCTCCAGCAGAAAATCCTTTAGTTCTATAGCCTGAAAAATTTGTGGATGAAATCCGTTACCTGTATGTTCATTTGCACGGCCATCCATCTTCATTGTACACTGATTTGACCTAAGACAAACACTTCCAAGCAGAGAAACAATGTCGAATCTGAACAATGCTATAACTTCATGTTGGGACAGATCATGGGCCTGAGAAACCTCATTAAACTCTAATGACAATTGCACAAAGGAATTTCCCTCCCTATATGCACTGAATAAGAACTTGCTTAAATGCTCCAGCTCCGTTCTTAAGCATTTTGAGGCTTCAAAGAAACCGCACGGTGGGATGTCTGAAGGGATAAATAAGTTGTGGCAACAAGATTAGCTATCGCACGGTTTGGGTGCGATCTTAATTTTGAAAAGGGACGATCTATTTTAAGAAGCTTCCTGCATCCGTAAGGCGAAAAAGAAGATCCCCCGGGAGACTATTATCTTTAAATTCATCTTCAACAAACTTTGTATCTGTCTTTGATGTTAGGGGTGGTGTAGTGGAACCGGGCATCGAGACCATTCTCAAGTATTATGTCCATTGCTATAGCATAAAATTCTGCAAAGTTGCCTTTCAATGTGTCCGCAAGAAGAACCACAATTTGAGCAGATTGCATAGTCCATGTCGGATCACCAAACTTCTTATTGGCACTTGCAAAGCAGAAAGCAATCGAGGTGAATTTCTTTAAGCGGGCTGTAAAAGATATCAATATTTCCAGCTTCTACCGCACCAAGCGTAGAAGCATGAAGAATAGCTAGAAAGCAAGAAGCCAATACCAAAGCCTTTGTGTTTCTGGCTGTGGAATACTCAAGGCCACATCTTGTGCTAGAATTTCCATATCATCTAAGAAATTTCTTAATGATTCAATGAGAAGTGTAAACTGGTTGCCCAAAGACCTTTGAATTGGAACAAATTGTCTCAGAATTGCGCATCTCAGACGTGTCCGGACAGCTCGGGATCTAGTGCCCATCCAACCAATAAGTCAACCATGTCTACAAATTGTAGTTGAAAATACCCACGAAATCTTAGAGAAATGCTTGTCAAAAGGCCCAGTATATGTTGTAGAATTGTCATGGAGGTTCTTTCATCTTCCAAGAGTACCCTGCAAACTCCAATTACAGTTGGCACAAAACGTTCCACAGCAGGTACTTCTCCTGCATTAAGGAATTCCCGAATTCCATCCAGTGCCATAACAGCACCTTCGTCCGTTCTAATGCTGGCTTCAGTTAGCTCTGGTAAAGCCCAACCCATGAATCTATCAGCTGGGTTTCCCATAACGGGAGGAACTGGCCTTCCATTCATCAAAGCTGGCAAAGCTGGTGCTGCAAGTGCACAAACGCTACCAAATGTAATAGCTGCTTGATGTCTCACTCCATAATTCCTGCGTATATGGGAGGATTAAACTACTGGATTCACAATCCTAGGGGATTTGAGCCCTTTTGTTGCAGATTATGGTACAAACTAATGGTCATAGCCTCTTGAAAGAGCTTAGCACAACCTTCAATGAGTGCATACCACATATACAAACTTGGTTATGAGACCTCATTGAATGCCTGATTTGCTTCAATCACACTTCAATTTGCAAAGAGACAAATGACATGGTCAATGTGCACTTAAAAGACCATGCTATAGGACACATTTGCAAGTATCCCATGATTTTCCGCTCATGCTAAATTTTTGCTTTTTTAATCCTTCCACTATGCATCAATGATGCACATTACAGGAGATTATAATTCACAAAGAGCTTTGTATGTTATTCCCTGTAGATGAAGCTTGCAATGTTGCCCAAATATTCTAGCTGCTCGGACTGGTTACTTTTTCCATGACAGAAGTTAGATTAGATCAATTGCTGGCTATGATAGAGTGGAGCATGATCTGTTTCTACTGGAAATGTAAAATCTCAAACAAAAGCCATTTGAGCAGCAGCAACAACAACAGCAACAACAACAACAACAACAACAACAACAACAACAACAACAACAACAAACAACAACAACAACAACAACAACAACAACAACAACAACAACAACAACAACAACAACAACATCAACAACAACAACAACAACAACAACAACAACAACAACAACAACAACAACAACAACAACAACAGGGGCCTGCGCAGATTTCATACCTAAAAAGCACGCTCAAATGGAGCCTACTGAGGACGTTGTATACTAATTGTTCTTCCCAAAGTCAAAGAATTATGCATGCATGAAAATAATGAATAAGTAAAAAAGAGCTAGAAGCTACCTCAAGTTGGCAAATAATCATTTGTTCAAGCTCTCATGGATGACATTGAAGTTTGAATTGTTTCCACTATTGCACATCATAAAAATCCCTTTAATAGAAAGCAAAGACTCTACCCATCCGAATTGCTTTTGAAATTATGAATAAAATGTGGAAAGATGCGATATAACAGAAACAAAAGTTTTATGATTACTTAGCATATAAGCTGGTGTCATGCAAGAGCAAAATTTGAGATAGACGACCAAAAGCAACCTGCAACCCCAGTCTAAATTGTTACTGAAATTGTGAATGGAATCTGCAGAAAGAGCAAATAGTGCAAGGTATCCTCACGTTAGGCAAGATATAGCAATCTTAAGCAGACTAACAATGCATCAAATGGTACATCACCTTAGGGTTCCTTGATGCAGCAAATCCCGATGCATATACCCTGAGGAAGAAGATCAAGATTGAAAACGAAATCAAACCTCCAAACCTCTGCAATACTTAGAAATAAAATATACAGAGTTACATCCCTTCAAACAAAAACCCTGCATCTGCATACCATCACGGATTTTGGATGAGCTATCTCTGTGCAATGCATCTCGATGCCATTACCGAGCCGGAATGTTTTGAAAAAATAAAACAAAATTTTGATTTGCAACTCCATATGCAAAACAACCGTGGCAACCATGCCGATAAGCAATAAAAGAAATCTTGGGGATGGATACCCAAGCCACGAAATCCCAAAGCCCCAAAAATCATAACGAATTAATTTTCTGAAATTTTTGGATAATCGGAATTTTTTCCGACGTCTAAAAACCCTGAAATCTTAGGAAATCATGCTAAAACAAATTCCAAAAAAGTTTTTGGCCAAACCTGAAAATCCCAAATTAACAAGATTGATAACATAGTTTCATATGTGCTCTTTGTCTCGTAATTTTTGTTGACTTATATTTTCAGCTTATAGAAAGTTAATCTTTGAATCAGGTTTTCAAGAAAGGGACTTTGTCCTTAAAAGACAATCTGTTTAAGTGAATATGCACGTTTAAGTGAATGCTCCTCTTGTGAGATCTGGACAACAACACTTTCATAACAAATGAAGAGTAAATCGGGAGATCTGGACAACAACACATTTGTAAAAAATCAGTAATTAGTTTCAATGTTCTATTCATGTCATAAATGCAATTTGATATAAACAAAGTCTTGAAAGCTTGATAGGAAGCAGATAAGGATGTAACAATATCCTTCTGCTGCCTTGAACATTCTGATTACATTCTGATCACATTCTGATCACATAAAAAATACATTCTGATTACATTAAAATACATTCTGATTTACATTTAGTTTGCAAGTCAATGCCTTAGTGCATAGAAAAAGTTACTTCAACAACATGTTAACATATTACAGAGATTCTACAATCTCTGGCAAATTTCCCAGCAACATTTCATGCCAATATTTAGTCAGTTCATATGCATAAGATGTCCGAGAAATCAACAACTGATAATACGGTCTCATCACAAAGACTCTTCATGGATTCCTTGAATTGTTTGCTCTGCCAATGTGCCACAAAGTTATGATATACAAACTTCGACATATGATCAAACATGTTATCCAACATATTACTGGAGCTGCCTTTCTTATCAATTAGCTTTAGCCTTCGTTTCCTTTCTTCGAGGGCTCATTAACGTAACCATAGACTTGCCAATCAAGCGTTTGATCAATTGCTCATTGTATTCTCTTGGACACAACTCAATTAATTGTCTTCCACAATTTCCACAATCTGATTTGATACATTGTAGCTTATACCACTCGTTGTCTGCTGCTCTGTCACATACCATAGCCCTCCAAAATGTGCTAACATTATCAAATGTCTTGTTCTTGGCTTGACATATCCTAGCATACAACGCAAATTGCATGAACAATTTTCATGGAGTCTTGACCTCATCAAATTAAATGCCTGCTTGTACAGATCTGATTGCTCATGTTTCACGCAACAACATGTGTTTCTTTCCTTTAGCTTTCTAATGCAAGAAGGTTTTAAGTATTCAAATTGCCTAAGCCCAATCCGAACCTCTGGATACTGATCCACAAAATTTTGGAATAATTTAGCCTGTAAAATTACAGTTACATAAAATTAGTCACCTCATTACATTACATACTTTTCTTTTACATATTCAAGACCGTAAACTCCCACACATACATGTATATTCTGACATGAATTTTATTTCATTTACTATACAGTCACATAATTTCTTGACAATTAATACATCTCCACACTAATTTCTTCTTAGATACTACCTACATCTACAACACATCCAGAATTGAGTTTACTGCTGATGTAAATGCACAACATTCATTTACAAACTAGCTAACTTTCCTCGACACATGGAGAAAATGTAAACAAATATACATGTACGTATTGTCATAAAATAATTTGACATTTCCATGTACAGCAAACTAGTGCATACTGCATCTACATTACATTCAAAAACTAAAGAAATCTGTTACAAACTTTACATCAGTGTTACAAAATAAAAAACATCTTTATTCTGCAAAAAAAGATGCAATTACATCTAAATTAAGTTGCCACTTACAGAGCAGCTCGTACCTGTGTAATATCAATATATTGAATTGGTTGTGTTCTCTTCTTCATGACATCTCTAATTTTTGGTGAAACCTTTGAGTTATCTAACCAAAACTGGGCAACCATATCCTTCATAGCCTGATCTATAGTATTTGTTCTTGGATTTTGACCTGCTAATGCCCACAGATTTGTTCCACCTAGTGACAGTTTTTTCCTTCTCTCCACTGCTAGTTTCATATTTATAGGATGTATTTTCAACAATTTAGCTGCTAGTGAAGTCTTCTGTAATTCTCCTTCCTCTCCAACCACCATAGATAGTACAGAATGCTTTGCAGCAAGTTTGTCATTGCTATTTGCATGCTTAACATCCTGGAGATCATCCTTTAGATTCTTTACCAGTTCTGTTTTCACAATAGCCTCTTGGGGCCTTCCAATGACTAGCTCAAATAAGAATTGCAATCTTTTGTCCTGCAATAATCTTCTTGCAAATATACTTTGCTGTTTTGGAGTCAAATTAGAACCTCATTCATTATGAGATTTCCAACAGCATTCACCTTTCTTCTAATTGGCTTTATCACGTATCCACCCCTACAAACCCTCTGTTTCGATTTTCTTTGCCTGGTTGTAACAGTGCTTTCCGAAACTTCATCAACAGCAGGATTGAAATCTGAACCCTTTGCTGACCTCGAAGTGCTTGCATGAGAGTCCAATCCTTCTTCCATAGTTTCTTCTTCAACTGGTGCTTTAAGACATCGATCCATTCTGCAGAAAGGGGATACAACATCCTGCACAAAAAATCAGATTATTAACCAGATTTGTATTACTGTTTGAAGGAAACGGATTTTAATTTCTTCAAGATACATTTGATTCTTGACATGCGTTCAATTTAGGAGCAGCTATAATCGATTTGGGGCAAGTTTTCCTTGAGGTAGAATCCATTGGAGCCAATGTTTGATCAATTGAGGAAGTTCAAAATGTGCGTCAAGATTTCTGGCGAATTTGGTAGAATTATGGAGAATATTGGACGTCAACCACCTTCATTAATGATAGGCAACTCCATGTAAAATTCAAAATGTACATTACAAATACTTTAACGTAGTTCATTTTTCTACATTAATTTATAAAAAAATTCAGACACCCTTTTATGCTTCTACCCCCCACCTTTTTTTACGTGTCCCTTTTTTTCCTTTCCTCACCCTCTTCCCCTTTTCTCTTTTCCTATTCCTCTTTTTCTTTTTGGGTTGCCCCTAGGGGGGCAAACCCTTGTTTATGTGGGTTTTTGGCATATCCTAGGTATATGCTAGAATATCCCTAGGATATGCTGGTGACTGCTCCAAACCTCCTATTTTCTGTAAACTCTCAGTCAGCTGGTAAAGAACTCCACGTCTCATTTCTTGAAGCCAACCGGGTAACTGGCAAGGCAGGGATCGGCATTTCTGCTATAGCCTGCTTGATTGGGCACCTGTGCATCATGCCGGATAGATATTTAGCTGGCAGAATGCGTCACAAAGGTTTATCGTGTGAATGATTTCACGACCGACAGAATACATCACAGACGGTAAATATATTCCTTTGCATGGTAAATACATCACAGACTGACCTGGTTTTCTACGGTCCGTGGTTTGTTTGGAAAGTCTTCTAGCTATGGTGTAGCTTGCCGAAATGTGCCACTATAGTCTGGAGCTAGGGTTTATTATCTGGTTTACTGCAACAAGCACTCCATCAGCATGTTCTTCATGAGGTTCTTCAACGGCATGGAGTGCAGGTTAGATTTTCTCGTGCTTTGCTTTGTCTCCACACGAAAATTGCATGCGTCAGTTGCAGATTATGAAGTCTTATCTCTTGGGGTCCTGGCAAATGACCATCATTTATGTGGCCCCAGTTTCATCATTTCTAGTCTGTGAGGTTCAGTCTAATTCTCTGGCCTGTGTTGTAAAGCACATTAGTAAATTCGTTGCCAGAAAAGAACATAGTCGATTTTTCCTAATTTAATTCTAGTAACAGCTAAAATTCGAATATGCGTAGCATGTTTAGGCAATACCCATGCTCATGATTGGTCATTTTTTATTTTTCAATAACATAATAAGCTGCAGTAGTTTAAACCTCTCAAGATGCGTGGGAGTTTTCTAGCAGAGAGCATTGCCATCCGTTCAAAAGTGATTAAATGCGGACAGGATCAAGATGTGGCCATTGTGGATGTGCTTAAAATTATTTATTGCAAACTTTGGCAATCTATTGCAGTTCTTGACAAAATGTGTATCTGAGATACTTTCTCATATGCAGCATAGATAGTCTATTCTCATAGCAAGGAGCTTTTCAACAAATGCAAGATGCTTACCTGAGGCTGCAAGCAGATTGGTGCTTGCTTTTGGTTGACATTTCTAGACATTTATGGTTTTGTCATTTAGTTTTCAAATGAGCAGGATATGGTTGTAGATTGGGACTTACTTAATCTATCATTGTGATTGCAGTACATAGCGATGGAATTTATCATGAAGATTTACGTTATCTGGATTTAGGACATTTAAAGTTAGCATTTCCGGTCCCTCCTGATGTGTTGCGACATGAACAAGCAGAACAAAAGGGTGAGGTAACATTTCCAGAATCTTTTAATTTTTGGAGGTGAGCAAACATAGCAGATTATTGAATAGTTAATAATTATTTGAAATTTTCTTTTGCAAAGGCAATTTCCAAAAACACCTTTACAAATTTGTACCTCACAGAGCCCGCAAATTTGGATGAACGCAGCCCAATAGGAATAGGACAATGATACCCATTCTTACAAGCTCGTCACCTCTACTTATAGTTTACATAGTTAGCAGGATACATTAATTTTAAGAGCCAAAATATGCTGACTTTTTGATAAAGAACCAGATATTGGCTAATCGTCCCTACTGAATGAGCGCAAGAAAATTGCCACAGTGTTAGCCATGCTAGATTTGTTTATTTTGTATCAAAAGTGAACAGATAAGGCTTATGCCATCGTGCAGGAGCTAAGGTCTCAGTTTAGCACGATTGTTGGGAACATAGAAAATGTTTCCTCAAAGTTATTGAAGTTATTGTCTAGGATTGTATGCAGTTTTATATGCTCAAGCTAAAATTTGAACTGTGCTAGACTTTGCCATGATATAATTAGCATACCTTGCAAAGCCAAATGTTGCAGCATTAGAACCTCCCCTCAGTTCTATGTAAATTTTGACTATTTATATTTTAGATTAGTACTTTTTGTCCGGAAGTTTGTCCTGCTCATGGTTCTACTCGTGTTGTTCAATCCATATGTTAATGGGATTCACTAGGAAATTTACTATTATGTAATAGATGAACAAGGCTTTAAGATCTAAGAAAAGCAAATTTGTACAATTACAATGACAAGATACGTGTGCCATATTTAGGATCAAAATGCCGGTGATTTGCAGAATGCTCCAAGTGCATACGATATTGATGCCGGGCCTCTACATATGAATGTTATGGAGGTCAATGGTACACGAGTTGCAGTTGTGTTTGGTTAGACTAGCCATTCTCTGGGATACTACAATTAAATTTGAGGATCCAGATATATACATGCTAGACATGTAGAAGCAGTCCCTCCTTTAGAAAGGTATAAGTGCTTTTTGAGAGCTCTAACGAAGACTTGAGGAAGTTGTTAATTACAGCGGATGCTTTAATCTCACCTCTACTTATAGTTTACATAGTTAGCAGGATACATTAATTTTAAGAGGGGTGAAAGCATGCTACAGTGTACCACTTTTGGAACCCTCAAAAGTACCTACACTGGTTACTTTTAAAACTAGTACTTTTGGTTTTTTCTTCCCATTAAAATCAATCCAAAATTTTTGAATTGTGGGTCAATAAAATGTGAATCTATAGTATTAGAGCATAACAATACTATTAGAGACTAAAATGAATAAATCAACTCTCAAATTTATTGTTTGTTAAGACATTTATGCAAGTTCCCAGTACCCAGTGCTGGGTACTTTTCTGGGTAGTTTCACACTCCCTAAAAAGAACTTTAGATGGTACACCCTAGCATGCTTTCACCCAGAGCCAAAATACGCTGACTTTTTCATAAAGAACCAGATATTGGCTAATCGTCCCTATTGAATGAGCGCAGGAAAATTGCCACAGTCTAAGCCATGCTAGATTTGTTTATTTTGTATCAAAAGTGAACAGATAAGGCTTATGAGATAAGGTCTCAATTTAGCACGATTGTTGGGAACATAGAAAATGTTTCCTCAAAGTTATTGTCTAGGACTGTATGCAGTTTTTATATGCTCAAGCTAAAATTTGAATTGTGCTAGACTTTGCCATGACATAATTAGCATATCTTGCAAAGCCAAATGTTGCAGCATTAGAACCTCCCCCCAGTTCTATGTAACTTTTGACTATTTATATTTTAGATTAGTACTTATATTGTCCGGAAGTTTTTCCTGCTCATGGTTCTACTCGTGTTGTTCAATCCATATGTTAATGGGATTCACTAGGAAATTTACTATTATGTAATAGATGAACAAGGCTTTAAGATCTAAGAAAAGCAAATTTGTACAATTTTACAATGACAAGATACGTGTGCCATATTTAGGATCAAAATGCCGGTGATTTGCAGAATGCTCCAAGTGCATACGATATTGATGCCGGGCCTCTACATATGAATGTTATGGAGGTCAATGGTACACCTCCATAAGCAGAACTTAGTAATGCAAATGCGTACCATCACCTACGCAGAACTCCAACAACACCTCAACACCTAAGCAGAACTTAGTAATGCAAATGCGTACCATCACCTTCACAAAATATCAATGTCTTAAAATAGCAATTTCGATTCAAACACTCTATTGTCTACAACTACAACTTAAGCCACTTCACTCTCCGGCCATGGAGGGCAACCCTCCGTGCGCAGCACCTTGTTTCTTTTTCCATTTTTCATGCTCTTTTTCCCTTGCTTCCTTTCCTTTTCCTCACCCTTTTCCTTTTCCATTTTTCTCGTGCCCTTTTCCCCTTCCTATTTGCCATTTTCGTCTCCCTTTTCCCCACGTCTTTTTTCCCTGCCCCCCTCCCCCTCCCTTTTGCCTCCCTTTTCCTTTTTCTTTTGTCTTCCTTTTTCATCCCTTCTCCTTTTCCATGTGCCCTTTTTTCCTTTCCTTTCCCCCTTCGTTTTCCATTTTTATTTTCCCATACGTTTTTTCATTCCTTTTTCCTCACCTTTTTTACGTGATCCTTTTCCTCCTCCTCTTCCCCTTTTCCCTTTTTCCATTTCCTTATCCCCCTAATGGATTGTCGTCCTTCAAAAAATAATAATAATCTATAACAACTTCAAGACAACAAACGTGGTTTTGATATTTACCAGACAATTCCTAGGAAGTTCCGTTGCTGCAATACTGCTTCCCTTATTAATCAAGGCACAGAATACACAAAAGACTGCTCTAATATTCAATCTTGCACAAAAGAAGCTCTATAGAAGCTAAGGCCGAGCCTGGAAGAAAGAACACTCTAATGTAAGATTGAGTCGGTTTTACCAGTATACCTTCTTGATCCTTCATCATGTACCAAGATCAACCCCTGGAAGCAAGTGGCAAGGTTGCACACTTTCCTAGCCATCACTGTAAGCTCGAGAGGTCTGCACGAGATGGAGCGGTTGTCTGCCGTGGCCCGAACTGCTACCCCCAAAACCTAGCATCCTCAACGATAATATTCCCCCTCCTTTAACATATACATAGGGGGAGGGGGAAAGGAGAGAGGATCATTGGACCTACCCTCTTACGTATGGCAAAAAAACATCTCCATTAAGCATTTCGTACGTATATGTACGGATCACCTCTAAAAGTGACCCCCTTCCATACATGCACATGTATGGGGATCTCCTTAAATGTGCACCCCCCGGGATTGGGGTTCCCCGACATCGGAATTTGCAGTTTGGGATCTCGCATAGGATATCCCCAATGGTATCCCGGATTCTTGCTTCCTCATTGGGAATTCCAGTCTTTGGTATACAATTGCGATCCTGGAGTAAGGCATCAACATCCATGTTGGATGCCCCGATCTTGCAGATGGCACAGATTGACTCCGTACCTGATGCATGTCAATATGGCAAAATAGGAGGGAGAAAGCGGGCTCTGTGGGAAACATGCGAGGGATTCTGGAGCGGCCATTTTTATCTAGTCGAGATCGTGAATCTAAAATTACCTTGATCTAATATATATGTATAGCACAATATATAACTTTAGAATTAGCCTAGTTAAAAAACTAAAAGTAAAAAAGTGGAATTTAGCCCTGAAATGACAAGTAAAAAGGTAGAATTAGCCCAAAAATGACATGTAAAAAAACAAAGTGTTGCTAACAATATTGCCCTTGTTTTTGATGAAAAGAAAAGAAAAGAGAAGAAAAGAAAAGAAAAGAAAAGAAATTGTGCCGCTCGTCGAGGCGCGATTTAAAGAACAGGAAACATGCAACGAGCCTGGATTTTTTACATATGCAAGAACTGCAGGTTAGTTGCAATCCAGTGTGGAAGACATGCAGACACATGACAGTGCGGGATTGCAACTAACGTGCAATTATTGAAACATGAAGTTTTGGTTAGAGTTAATTCTGGTTGCTTCGGCTATGGCGATGGTGTCATTCCATCTATGTTGCACCAATTCCAGTTTGTGATACCGCCCTACTCGGGCTATGGTTGTGACGGGCCCCTGCTGCATGGTTTGCAATGACGCCTCAACTCCAGCAATGGCGTTGATCTAGCCGCAGATCTGTTCTTGAGCTTTTATTTGTTAGCTTGTTCTTGGTCACAGATCTGTTCCTAAGCTTTTGTTTACTTACAGATCATGGTTGTTAGCTTTTGTTTGGTCGCAGATCTGTTCTTGAATCTTTAGTCGCAGATCACCCGTTATTATGCTGAGGAAAACAGAGTTACTAGAGCTCTCCAGTAGAGTTCTTTGAAGATGGTTTGTAGAGGCATCATTGAGGCACACCCTTTTTTTTGTGCTTTCTTAGCAAGGCTTAATCCTCAGAATGATCTGTTTTGTGCTTTCTTGGCAAGCTTAATCCTTGGAATGATTTGTTCTGTGCTTTCTTGGATAAGAGAAAGCCCTTTTACTGGGCTTTCGGTGTTGGAAAGTGGGCCGAAGCGCGTCAGCGCGGAGACCCACCTGACAACACAGAAAGCCCAGTAAAAGGGCTTTGTTTTAACGTAAAGGATGGTTGGCCCACTCCGACGTCGCCACGTGTGCCTGTATTGTATCAGGTAAAAACAACAGAATGACAAGTAAAAAAAAAATAGAAACAGTCAGTAAGAGCGATAGAACTGGACGTAAAAAAAAAAGAGAACTGTCAGTAAAATTCTTGGACTACTTTCTGTGTTTGAAAGGACACGTGTCACACATCTATTGGATAGGAGGGCTGAATGCGGGACAAACCGTCCTTTATGGCAAGGCTTAATCCTTGGAATGGAAAGTATTAATTCTCGGAATTCTAATTATTCATGCTAGTCTAATCCTTCTAATCCAATGTGGCATGACGTAAAAATACTATCTATCTATCTATCTATCTATCTATCTATCTGAAGTTTTAGTTTGAAGGAATCTGCAGGTTAATCTGTTGCTGGACCTTTGGCCTTTTGGGGTTCAACTCACTGGCAAGTAAATTTTAAATTTTTGTCCAACTAAATTAAGAAAGCAGAATACGAGTCAAAATGCAGGTAAAAATCTTAGAATATAAGTAAACTCACAGAATGCAGGTAAGAGGCGCCTCACATGTAAATCTTTAGGTATTCACATGTAGTTCATCTGAGACGGCCGGTTGACGTCTGAGCTGTTCGTCCCCGAACTGCTGGAGCAGTTTACACCTGAGCGGCTCAACGGCTTGACGTCCGGCAAAAACTTGCCGGTGACATGTGAGGCATCCCTAAGAGATTCTAGAATGTCAGTAAAAAAGTTTATAATGCAAGCAAGAAAACATTCTGATAAAGTAGAGATGACACATGGTAGCATCTTGTTGTCGAATAAATCAGTTAGGTCCATATTCCACTATGCCGACAGTTTGTATGGGAACCAATTCGAGCTGCACATAAGCAAATGGCGCCACTGTTGCAATTCCACTGTAGGGTAGAAGTTCTTGACGTGGAGCCAAATACCAGAGACTTTTGTGATCGGCAAGCTTGCCCGGAAGATGCATCAAGATCCTGCAATCGAAGCTGAGCAAAGCTTCAACTGACGAACTTCCAGGAACGCAATAGAATGCCAATTTTGGTAGTTGGCTCCGATTTCCTTCCAACAACCTGGTATTTGTTGTAGTCAGAGCTCTGAACTTGCCGCCGTAGTGGAATCTGGGCCTTAAACCTAACCAAACTTTACGGCCAGTATGGGGCAACTTATAAAAACCTAACAAGTATATTTCCTATATAATTTGCAGCCGGAAGGGGTCTATGAAAACCTATATTTTAGCCAGAAAAATACAAAGAAACACACAGAATTTGACGGGCAAACTTCTTGGAAATTTTTTTCCTTATTGGAAATCATCAATGTTATAGTCTGTTGGTGTTGTTGGTGTTCCTGGGACATGGTGTTGGGCATGAAAAATTATCTATGCTTAACGCCCTAGTTCTCAGATTTACATATCTATGAAAATTTACTGGGTGTGGGCCTTTTCACTTTGTATTTTCCTGATTAGGAATCTGAGAATTTATTTTTATGCTGCCTCACAGCCCCTTTTTTTTTTATAAGTAGAGATCTTGCCATTTTTTTGAGCATCATAACCATAACTATGAAGGGCATTTACCATGTTTATCTTAGAGACTGAAATTTATGACATGCTAGAAACAGTTTCAATTCTGAGTATTTTAGTTCTTCTCATGTATCTTATGCAGACAAAGTTTTCCCCATGGCTTTATGCTTTTGTGACTATCCAGCATTCTCCGATTGTTTACATGCAACATGCATATACAGCGATGTAGGTATTTTAAATAGACATCATAGTTAAGATGTACCAATAACCAGGATTTAAAAAATCACTGCCACTTTGATGTTACTAAATATTTAATGTTACTATGTGTCAATAACCAGGCTTCATGATTTCCCTTCCTGGCATTTTATTTTCTATGTTATCCATCTTTCATTAGGGCTGTGACTGCTGGTAAACTAGCTCTGCAACATATTCCTTGCCCATGGCTGGATAAAATTTCATGTGGCCGATAGATATTCTCTTGCCCATGTAAAATCTCAATATTCCAATGAATTCCATTCTCTTCTCAGCCGTTGATTGGAGTGCTGTTATCTGCTAGTAACAGCTTCACCGTTAGACATTTTATGCTGTTTATAACATCCTAGAGTGTTAAGCATGAAATCCTCATAACACCCTAGGATAATATCAAGAACAACGTTTATCTCTTGGGCAGACCCGAGCTGATCCAGAGTTTGCTAAAAATTCGAAGTTTCTAGAAACAGAGCAGAAGCTTTCCCTCTTCAATATCTGGCAGAAACAGAGCAGTAGCCTTCCCTCTTCAATATCCCTCTAGAAACAGAGCAGAATCTTTCTAGAAAAGCGAGCGCGAAGCCTTCCCTCTTCAATATCCGGCTTCTCGCTTTCTAATATCCGGGCTTCCTTGCTAATATAAGGCCTTCTTTCCCTTCAATATCCGACCCTCTGCTTCCTTGCGCCCCGGCACCTCGCTTCCTTCTTCTAAGATCAAGATCAGAGCCCTCGAGCAAACCCTCGAACCCGGCATGTTAAGAGGATATCGCGTCGCCACCGGACGTTACCAAAAAATTTTACGGGCCAATGAAAATTACTTGCCGGTGCTTGTGACATTTTCGTGGCCCCTCAAATTTTTTTGGGTAACGCCCTGAAGAAGGGCGATCCACGTTATCTACACCGTAAAGTTAGGGGAGATATTTCTCCATATTGGCGGCGATCTTAAAATAGATAATGTCTTTGCGGCCCGCTTCCCTCTCCGGATGCCCGCTTCGTCTCCTGCCGCTAATAACGAGTAATGATTTGTGTGGCTCTGATGGCTTCACGTGGCGAAATATCCTCCCCTAACTACGCGTTAGAAAAATGTTTACGCTGGTAGCGGACGGTGCGGACCGGGCCATCTGCCCAGAGCTCGCCAGTCCTTACCCCGCGTAAGAACTGCGGTAACATTATCTCTAACGTATAAGGCTGGGTTCACATGCACCTTCATGACCCTCACCATCGTGTAAAAGGGCTCACCATTTTACGCCCACCATCACCAATTTGCACTGTGCAAAACAGGCCCCTCTTCATGTGATAGTTGCATGTGAACCGGCCCTAAGCCATCAGTAATTTGTAATGGCATGAAAAAGGCGGTTCATTGCTGACAGCGGTCAAGATCAGGCCAGGTGGCGAATGGCGCTGGAGGTCACACCACGTGGATAAGCAAATTCCAGAGTTTTCGTGGGGAAAGTGTCCCGTCCAAAGACGTTTCCCGCCAAAGAGTATTAAAGAGAAGGAAAGTTAAAATCCGTGCGGAATGGCTATGGCTATGGCGAAGCTTTTTGCAACGGTGGCGATGGTGCAGCTGCTGGCTATGGCCGCCTGGGCGTCGGAATGCGACGACCAGGTAAACAGTCTGGTAAACGACTGTAGTTTTCTAATCCTGGGCGGATCAAAACCCTCCTCCAAATGCTGCCGCGCGGTAAAGGCCGCAAACGCCACCTGCGTTTGCCCCCGCGTCGATTCTTCGGTCGCAAATCTTATCACCGGCAAACGGGCCGCCGCTCTTGCTTCTTCTTGCGGTCGAATCCTTCCCCATAACTTCCAATGCGGCAGTATGTTCTTCATTTTTCTTTGCCCCTTTCTTTTTCTTTCTTACACATTTTTTCTGTTTTGCAGGCATTACTATTCCCTGAAGAACAGGCTTCCAAATGCTTCACGTATAACTATAAAGAGTCTATTACGTTAAGGTGCATTTTGAGTGTTGTGATTCTAGAACAACATTCTTGTACTATTTGCGGTTTAATATATTTTCTCTCATCAATTGGTTTTGCATGGACATGAACTAGTATATAATTATATCAGCTACTACTACTATTAGTTGAAGGCTTGGATACATAGCTTGGCATTTTGTTTTTGCCTTGCAGGCGCTGTGCATGTGAATAAGTCGAGAATGGAGTTTCAACCTCCATCTTTTTATGATGTATCGATTTTATACAGCTTCTGTATAAATGGGACGAGCTATGTACGCATGTACGTCTTTCGTTTTCATTTTGAGACAACTCACTCACGACGTAGTTGTTTAAATCAATCAGGCTCAAAGATTATTACGATCTAACCGTTGACAACCGTTAGATCTAAGTGAGGTTAAAAGCTGTAACTTGCAGCATTTTTAGAATATTCTAAAGATTATCTTGATAACTGCTGAGGATTATCAATGATAATCTTCAGAATATTCCTTTATTGAGATAATAATCTTCAAAATATTCCTCTATTCAAAACTTGAATTTTATTGTTTACTGCCTGTACAAAACTTGGTCTGACAGAAACAACATTAACACCTTATTTACAACAATTGCTGCCTTTTACTTGGCAGTGAAATTTCAAGTACATCCAGCTTCAATATTTAGCATAATAACAGGGGGTTTCCTTTGTATTTTTGTACCTTTTTCCCTATGGTTTTCATATGATTGTTTGTCGTATTTCATGAGACATACTAATGCGTATATCTAGAGTGCGCATACGCTCTAATAAATTTTCATCACATTTTTCAATGGTTAACCCCTTTGAACATGCAATATTTTGATATTTTAGGGTTATTATGCTAGAAATTTTTATGCAAGGATCGAGGACCATGAGGTTAGGGTTTTCTGTTGCTATCAACGAAGAAGCGGCCGCATCCAATCCAATCAAATCTTCTATTTGTTTTGAGGGTTTCCGAGTCCGGCGATACAATGATGATGGTGTAACGAGATATTACAGATTCTACGATCAATCACGCTTTAAGCTCGCCACTCAAACTCGGGGTTGCAAATGCTTTTCTGAGGCCAAAAGAGATCCAGGACCTCTTTCTGCTACTGTGGCGAATCAAGATGTTCATCAATTTCTAAAGGGTTCATCAATCGGGCAAGGACTGGCACTCTCATCATCGTCCTCAGAAACGGGATAGTTTCTTCTTGATTCGGCTTCCATAGTCTGGCGAATCCTTCAATGCTCTAATGTTTGGTCCATGTGCTTCTTGAGTTTGATGAAGGAAAAGCGGAGTTGAGTGTATAGTTTCACCATGAAATAAGCCCCTTCAACTTTTAATCGAGATCGGTTGGAAAGACCCTTGTTACCGAACGCAGGAACAAAGGTATGTTTTGGTTTCATGGTGTATCTCTTTTTGTGTAGTTAAATGCGCTACCAACATAGATCGGTTTATATGATGATGCAGTTGCATCCGATGCCCTTAAGGACGAGTTTTTGAGTGTTCCTTGGGTGACCTCCAACAAGGCGAGGACCCGGGCTTCTGATAAGCTAAAAATTTGAGGATGTTCGGGAAAAGAATGTCCGACCAATTTACGGGTAACTCATCATTAGTCTGTCCATAATGTCACCTTCACACTCTCAATGGATGAGAGCTTGAAGTCTTCTATTTTTATGCAGGGTATGGATTTCACTACTGACAAGTTGAGATCCTTGGTCAGAAAGTGGCAATCTCTGATTGAAAACCATGTCGATGTTAAAACTACTGACAACTATATGCTCAGGATGTTCTGCATTGGCTTTACAAAGAGGCAGAGAGGGCGAAACTGAATTAGTAGGAGCATGAAATGTGCATATTGTTTTTCAATGAGGTTGTAACGAGGATGGTTTTGCAATGCAAAGCTGCCTTTGGTTCAGGCACTTTGTGATCGGTCAGGCACTTTGTGATCGGTATTCTAATTTTTATAATGATCTGAGGTTTTCTGGTGTTAAAAATGTTTGCTGGGTCGGTTCAATCGTGGTAAAGGAAATAGCTTTCAACTTGTATGAATGTTATAAACTGGTATTTGGTTGGATTTTAGCGTAATGGCATGTAGACTTCGTGAATAACAAGATTGCGTATTAAACGGGAGCAAATCATTGAAACGAGAGCAAAAGGAATATTCCGCAAAGATTCCCTTTTTTTTTACGAAAAAGGGGGTAAAATGAGGTTAAAAAAAAAAAAGATGCATGAAATTCTATTTTGACCCCCCCAAGAAATGACTAAATTTTTTTTTGCACGAAGGAATTGACTTTTTTAAAGTGTCACTTTTCTTAGCAAAAAGAATGTTCTTAAAGTATGTTTTAAAGAGAAACTCTAATTTGAGGAGGATAAAATATTTAACAAAAAAATTGAAGTAAGTCCGTAATTGAAACCGTAGTATTCTCAAAATTTGAAGATAGAATCTTCATATTCACATCAAAATTCTGATCTTTTTCTAAGACTCGAGTTATGTGCAAAAGTGTGAGGAGTGATGAGAGAGGGATCCGGGGCGTCCTCATGTTCATTTATGCCATCGTCATCACCTTCACTTCTTTCATCATCACTTTCGAGGAAGTGCTTGAGTTATCTTCCTCATCACTATCAGCAGACGGTGAAGCATTGTCACCACCTTCTTCATCATCTTCTTCATAATTACAAGCTTTTTAAGCAAATTGATAGTCTTAAGCGTGAGGCGATTGTCGATTTCAATTTAAAATCATAGCACAATATAGTCCCGTCATTAAGGTTCAGCTTCGTCCCTACAACCCACCTTCTTGGACTTTCTTTCTTTTCCTTGGCTTCTCATTTCTAACTCATATCTACCTTCAAAAGCATTTTTACGGCGTGTTGCAAGCCAATGAATCTTGAGTTTAGTGACTAAGCCTTCCTCCTTGACTGTGTCAAGCACTTTTACTATCGAGCGGTCGACCTTTGTCATCCTCCTCGGTCGGAAGAGCAATTAGCATACCTTTGGTAATTTACGTGATATTACCTTTGGGGCTCATTCTGCGTCTTGGTCCGAGGTACATGACTCGGTCCTCCTCGTCTTCTACTTGGTGCAAATGTAGCCTTTGCTTGGACTGCTTGGTCTTTGGGGTTGATGGAAGGTGTTAGGCCATTGAAATGGTTCTGCAAGCTGTCTTAGAGCTATGTTTTTGTACAACAATTTTACGTTAGAAAGAAATTACTCCACCACATCCGATCTTCTTCTAAGAAGTACTTAAAGCTCGAGGAAATTCCATTTTCAATGGCTTTTAAGGATGACTCTGGGGTACTTTTTATACGCTTGGACTCCTTAGGATTTTTGAGAGGAAGTTGCTTTCGGACGTTCTATGAAGGAAGTGTGCGGAATATATTTAAGGAAGCGTAATCCCTCTGGGGGACTCCGGTCCTTAGTTGTGGTATACTTCTTCCCTGTAAGAAGCTTTGGCCATCCTTCAAGTAGAACTTGATATGATGTTGAAAGGTGAGATCATTCAACTTGTTCCTGACTTGTTTCTGTTTGAGCGTTGAGAAAACAAACTCTCGAAATCAGTGGTCTCTTTAAGAAGATCGACCTTTGGGTAGGAGTGTAAGAATCTTCAATAATTGAACTAAAGAAGGAAGGCAGAAAGCCTTCTTCCTTCTAAAAGCGCACCGAAAAAATCTTTGAACATTTGGTCAATCGATCATGAGTGTGGCCTACAAGTAAGAAACCGAGCTTCACTTTTCTAAAGATCCTAGCTCCACTAACATGGCACAAGACCATAAAGAGTGTTTGATTCTTGTTCTCCCTTGTAGTATTGTCAAGTTGCGAGATAAAGCTTGGTGGTAATTGCTCTTGCTTTCGCATACGGGACCTTGTTAAGAATTGTAATTGTGAGGTTGGGGTCACCATGCAAGTTTGGATACGTCAAAAAACTTTGCACCTTAGACTTCCTTTGAAGACCATAGCTCCTACAAGGTGGACCTTAACAAAACATTCCTCCGCACATCTTTAGGAATGTTCAAGAAATGTGGTAGAGTTGTTTTTTTTTTGGTCCATTCCATCAATCAAGCGGACATGTATTGCATTGGGCGTTCAAGAGCTTTTTTTCTATGCTTGGCAAGCTTTCTTCTCTCTCTTGCTTGTTGTTCACGATGTCGGCAAGGTTACGTTTGCACAATATCGTAGAAGAAATCAGGTCAAAGCATTTTCTCTAAAACAAGTGAGAGATTGGAGAACATGAACTTACTTCTTTCGACCTCTGTCTTTTGCGGTTTTCGTTGACTCTTTAATTACGCACACCTCGAGCAAGCGGACATTCTATGTTTTCTAGGAATTTTCACAAGACCGAATTCACTTTTCCTGATGCGGTGAAGTGTGAGTAAGAGATGTCTTTGAAGCTGAGTGCAAGTCTCTTTGTACTCATTAAAACATCTTTTTGGTGATGTTATCGGTTAAATGATACATGTTCTTTGTTAGGTAGCTTCTCACATGTTTCTCTAAAATATTTCTCCATCCGGGGAACCACGGAACAAGGGCATGCATGGTTACAACTCTTCTTGGTCCACAATGATCATCGATTGCTGGATTTTTGTCCGATCTTTTGTGTATTCTAGACATTCTTGTGGACCCTAAGCGGTGGACAACCATAAAACATTTCGGCAAACTTCTTGGCGGTTAATGTAGTGCAAGAAGGTGTTGCGGTCTGGTCTTACATGATAAGCTAAGTAGGCATTACAGTGCGCCAATGTCATGGAAGCGTAGTTGTCTCTAGCGCTTTCGTATTTTAGCCATGTTAAGTGCGTTGATGCAACCCAATGAGCAGCATTTAGTTCTCAAAAGTCTCCTCATTTTACGTTCATCCATAAGATTTCTTCTTCTTGCGGAGGAGCAAGCCCTCAAACCAAAATCCACCTTGAATTTCTTTGAAGATTGGCTTGAGAACATGTAATCTCTTTGTTCCTCGTTGGTGTCTTCATCTTCGATGAAACTTCTACTCTGGGGGTGACTTCCTTCTGTCTGAGTGGTGTGCTTGTAGAGGAAAAGCAGACCACGTGAAGTTGTTCAGGAATAGGCGGGGGTACAAGTGTTAAAGGGTGGTGATGGCCCATAAGAGGTTGTGGCATCATTTGTTCTTGTACCATCTTGAAAAGGAGTTCTTGCAAACATCTCCTTTAGAGCCGGGATTTGGAATTCTGCAAATCCATGTGTCACAACCCTTGTTGTGTGAAGAGGAGTGCATCTTTGGAGCTTAAATCCTCATTTGTAGTGAAGTCACGGTGAGAGAAATTGTAGTGAATCTCACGGTCTTACATGTTTTCCGTGTTCCTTGTATGTTTGCAACGAAGGAGGCGAAACTACAAAAGGGGGTAGCTTGTTCTTGAGCACCCTTTGTTGTGGAGCTTCTGCGGTCAGGGGATGGAGCAAAGGGTGGTGGCAGCCCGCTCCGAACTAGTGGTGATTCTTTGGAAGGAGATGCCCGGTGTCTTTCTCTACGAGGACTTGGTGGCGGTTGGAAGGGTGGTGGAAGTGCATTACGTCTTTGGACTTCGGTGTGTCTCGAGAAGCAAAACGATGAAGCAGAGGTAGGAGTCGGAGAATTCGGTGTTGGAAGAAGAACGGCGTTGGTCCCAAGCGTGTCCTCGGAACGAGACGAGCTTGAGACAACGAAAGGTGGTGGAAGTTTGTTGACGGCGGTTTGTCATCTTAAGAAGCGCAAAAGCGATTGTAGAGTTTAGATAATGTTTCTCTACTGCGAGCTTTTCTTATTCGAATACAAGCCCGCCTACTAAAAGTAGAACTTCACGCAACAATGGTTGAAAAGGCAAACTAAAAGCTATTCCGAATACACTAGAAGCGAGCAGAAGGCCAAGCGTATTCCACTTCACATAGAAAACGAGCAAGGCGGAATGGACACCTTTAAAAAGGAAATTTTGGCGCCTTGGGTTGCGTATTCCGGTCTCTCGATTTGAAGTCGCCCGCCGGTATTCCGAATATAATATTTGAGCTGTATTCCGATACTCATAGAAAACATGGAGAGGTGAGTAAGAAAGTACAAGGTACAATCATTTTGTTAATGTTTCTTATTCGGAATACATTTCGCCTTCCCTCGGCGAAAGTGTATCCGGAATACACATTAAGCCTTCCTCGAGAAGGCGAAAGTGTATTCGAAATCGTTTTAAGCCGAGGAAAGGCGATGTGTATTCGGAATACACTTTTCGCCGAGAGAAGGCGTAAGTGTATTCCGGAATACACTTCGCCTTGGAGGAAAGGCGAAAGTGTATTCCGGAATACACTTCGCCTTGGAGGAAAGGCGAAAGTGTATTCCGGAATACACGTTCGCCTTCCCTCAAAGGCGAAAGTGTATTCCGGAATACACATTCGTGTTCTTTTGTTTTGTAAGGTAGTTTTTCCGTGATTTTTGTAGTGACTTTAGGTGTTTTTTCTGCTTTTAAAACTTGTTTAGACCTGTTTTTTTGTCAAGATTGCAGTGTTGTTTTGGCATTTTGGTCCTCTTTTTGCCCTTGTTTTGTCCTTTTCGCAAGACATTTTGTATTCTGGAATAGTTTTTTGCCACTGCTTTCTCTAACAAGATCGTGTTTACACACAATTTGCACAGACAAGAAGGCAGCAAGAAACAACACAAGAGAACCGTTAAAATCCCAACGAAACCGCACCCACAGAGAAGGGTTGAGGAGTCATCTGCGCCTGCCATCTACGAAAACTTTCAAACTCAATGGTTTTACAAAAGGGTATTACGAAAACTGACACACTTACTTTCCTACATGTCGTGGTCTTTGGAGCAAAAAGGTACGATGAGAGGGAATTTGTTTGCATGGGCACCATCCAGTCCGTGAGTGAAGTAGCTGGGGAGTCCGGCCAGCGAGGGAGACTGTCTTTTCAGACATCCCAAGGCTTTATTCATGTTGATGAATCCTATTTTAGAGTGGCGAAAGTAAATCCTCGTCCTCTGTACAAGTATGTTGCTCACTACATCAGCAAGAGGTCGCTCAGTGCCATCATCAACTATGTTCGGGCTAACAACGGCGAAGACTTCCCTACACGAGTCCGAGCCGAGGAAGAGGATGAGCAACCGAGCCCGGCGGTTCCTCATCACAATCACGGGAGTCCATCGGTCCGGCCGAAAGGCCACCGTCACCACCACCAAAGAAGCGGCCAAGGGACACAATTCTTTGCTAAAGAGCCTAAAAAAAGCAGACGGCCTTAATTGCGGTGAGAGGATATTTCGAGGAACCTAAGAAGAAGAAGGGGAAGGGTAAAGCACCCGGTGTTGCTATAAAGGAAAAAAAAAGTTGACAAGACAAATTTGAAAAGATGGAAGAGATTAACCCCGCACAAGTTTGTGCAAGGTGTAATTTATTTGCCGATCACTTCAATGAAGCTTCCACCGAAAAATGAAGCTGGTGAAAGGCCACTTCAGGTTCGCAAAATTTATGCCGATCACTTAAGGAACACGAAAGATGAGAATAAGGAGCAATCAAATGCTCATGTGGCCCCAATAGTTGTCCTTGTTGGCGAGGGAAAAGTGCAAAACCCCCGGGACTATGGCGAGAAACGCGAGAGACCTACACTCACTACGTCTTGGGAGGCAATCCGCGGCTTTAAGGCAAGAAGGCAACTTTATAAAGAGAAGAAGAAACCGAGGTACCTCTCCGTCCCCTCTATTTGTTCATTTCTTGTGGTCTTACCGATGAAGAAGCGAAAATCGTTGCCAACACCCACAATCGCGAAACGAATATAAACTAAAGATGAGCCGTCGACAAGATCCGGTTCATGCACAGGGAGTGCGTAATATTCAAGGAAAAGTACGGTGAGGACTGAAGAAGCCAACATTTTCCTTGGAGCTTAAGGGCGTGTGCTATTGAATCTTTGCTGAAATATGGCGAGGCCAACAAAGGCAGTCTCTCGATTGGCCCGACAACTGGTTTCAGTTAGCTTTTAGAGATGGCAAGGTAAGCACAAAATGTATTCGAGAATAGCAAATCAACTATTTAACGTGAATCTTCTTGAGCGATTTGGGAACTCGGGGACGAGATATTTACAATGTTCGGCGAGGGAGTTAAAGAGCAAGGAAAGGAGACAGCGACTAAGAAAAAAAGCAGGCGTACCCAAAAAGAAATGACCATTACCGTCGGCGGGAAATCACGGGGCTTCTCCGACACGGAGCTTCTCGGCGACTTCTCCAAAAAGTTGTTGATAAGGAGTTTAGCCTAGAAGAAATGTCAAAGGAATTACACAAGTAAGTTTTCGACACAAACATTAGTTATTGCATGTTAGATTCCCAAAAACATTGGCGTGGCTAGTGTATTCGAATACACATGCCTTTCTTTACGGGCAATGTGTATTAGGAATACACATTGCTTGTCTCTAGAAAGGCATTGTGTATTAGGAATACACATTGCTTGTCTCTAGAAAGGCATTGTGTATGAAGGAATACACATTGCCCGTGTGAAGGAAGGCATGTGTATTCGGAATACACATTGCTCCCTCGAATGTTGGCCTGTGTATTCGGAATACGCATGCGTTCCTTTAGAGAAGCAATGTGTTTGTTACGTAGTAGAACTATTTTTGCATATTGTTTGAGGTAGCATCACAAGTTAACGGTTTGTATTCGAATACAATTAGCTTGACTTGTATTTGTTTTTTCTTTACGTTGCCTTCATTCTTTTGTTTAAACTCATTGTTTCCTTAACGTCTTTGACCAAAAAGCGTCATAACATGTCAAACATGTTTGATGGAGCGACTAAACGTCGACACATGGGAAAGGTGCAAGGAACTCTACCCAATTGCCACATCCGACGAGCGCATTGTCAATATTCACCAAATTTTGAAATTTTGGGTAATTACACTTAGAATTCCTTCTCTCGCACAAACGATCTCTTGGCGGTTGTTGTTTTGTTTTTTTAGAACAAAAAGAAAAATAAAGACCTACCCGAGGGCTTTATGAATTTGGTTAGAAAACGACGGGAAGAGAGGTCGTTAGGTGAAAAGAAGAAGCTGTTGAGCGAGAACCATCCGACTACGAGAGATTACGCATGTTTGATCAAAACAATTTATATTCAATCATTCATGGTGATTGCACGAACCTTGTCCGAACGGTTAAGCCACGAGGACTTTACTTTGGTTATTGCTGATCTTCCCTATGGGTTTAAGCTTAAAGGCGGCGAGATCTGACGACCAGCCCTTCAAATTTTCAGAGTTTAATGCTTTTATTGAAGGAATTAAAAAAGCAGATCTCAGCGGCCAAACATTGGCGTTTAGTTACGTTCCATTCGAGCATGCGGTCGGCTTGGTGGAATCGGCTTTCAAAAATCACTTTGGTTCTCCGGTTCAGGCGAGGATATGAAAACCTTATGCGGTAAGTCTTATTCGAATACAATTACTTTTCTCTTCAATAACGTAGTGTGTATTAGGAATAGTATTTCCTGTTTACGGTTTTGAAGTGTTTTCTTGTTTTTGCTAATATCACTTTATATGCTTCACTAGGTACAAAGCGAACATCAACTACCATGGTGGAGGACCAAGGTTGCTCGGCAAGGTAGAGTACCTTCATGTAGCTTATTGGAGTTTTGATGGGAAGAGGACCATGGATCACTTTAACAACTTGCCTTTGTCAAAACTTTTCAAGCGTCCTAGAGTTTCCAGCAGTCTTACGAAATTTGCGGGACCCAAGTGCACAAAGGCGGGATTGTGAATCACTACGAAACCACAAAAGCTCATCAACCATCTCACGGACATGTTCTCGCGTCGAGGAGATTGGGTACTTGATGCTTTCTGCGGTTCTGGTACTACTATCGCATATGTGCACTTAAGAAGGGCCGCAGCTGTGTAGCCGTGGATATTGATAAGGAGGTGTGCATTTTGTGAAGATGAGACTGGCTGCCTTACCTACTTTACCGGATGAAAATCGGGGAGTTAGGGGCCAAGTCTTCATCGATTATGCTAAACTAACGTCCTCGGAGATACAACCTCCATTCTCCGGCTCACTAGGCGATGAGGCAACCTTTGCGAGCTTAAAAAGTAGCTTTAGCTACCATTCGAAGAACAAAGAGGATACAAAACTCAAGTCCCGATAAAGGAGCAGATAGAAACGGAAGGGCGAGATGGCGAGAGAAGCGACAAAAAAGAATGAGGAGGACTATGATGTAGATCTTTGACTCATCGCATATTAAAATTATCATTATTTATTACAATGAATCTTCAATATTGATGTACAACAATTTATTAAAAACATAGTACTTTTTTTTCCTTTCTATTCTGGTGCTTGTTTTTTGTAATGCTTTCAGTCTCTTCAAGTCTATGCCTAAATTTTGCTATTTTTATGATTTGTGTTTCATAAGTACAAAGTTTTCGTCTAATAATGGGCCAAAATGGCATGAAAAAAAATGCAAACCTCTAGAAATTCTTAACAACTATCAAAAAAGGCTTATTTTAGAAACTTGGTGTTTTTTTAAAGGGAATCTTTGAAACGGGAGTGATGCAACACTCCCGTTTAATTTGCAATCGTGTTGAATGCATTTTATAGGAAATAGAAGTCATGATTCATTGATGCTGTGGGTTGGCATTGCTCGAGCAGCTGAAGTTCACCGAGCTATTTTCGGTTACGGATTGTACCCTATTGTTGAGATTACAAAATGTACTCATAGTTGTTTGCAATGGGAATAATTTGTTTGTGTTGATGTTATTGTTCTTTTTAGTAATTAATATTTAGGCCCATAACATTTACCTATGTTTACGTTAGTTAGGGCCCGAAGGGCCCAAAATTTTTTTTAATATAACACTCAACACACAACTACCATTAACATTATTAACACAAACCATTGCATTTAACACATTTTAATTAAAATCCCCCTTAAACCCCCTTTGGTTTGGGTGCATATTCACATGGGGGGTTACTCCGGGCAACGAGAGCTGTCGGATGGGCATATTTGCCCTTTATTCTAACATCTGGACCGTACATAGCGATCCTCGTTTGTGGGGTATGCATGTACAAGTTTTTGTATACTGTATATTAAGGTTTATAAAATACTATAAGGTTTGAGAGAATGTACTTAATGGTGTTAATTTTGTACATGTATTGTAAATATATTTTTGGGGCTCTCGCTGCCCTACGTAACCCCCCGTGTGAATATGCACCCAAACCAAAGGGGGTTTAAGGGGGATTTTAATTAAAATGTGTTAAATGCAATGGTTTGTGTTAATAATGTTAATGGTAGTTGTGTGTTGAGTGTTATATTAAAAAAAATTCCTGTAAATCATCCTATCAACTATTTTCATTGCTGTATCTGAATCTAGTATAGTTAGAAACACACAATGGCTCACATTTGAGTGCTGGAAATTTGGGCCTCCGTTGTACACATGTTGATCATGGTCTATAATCTTTTTTGAATCAGTAGAAAGTATTAGATTTGCATTACAATTAAGTTCACTAGAACCTTGTAGTTCAAGCTTGAGATTAAGAGCTTTACAAGCAGCAGGACTCTTTGCTAACTCTTGTAAAAGCTGTTCATCACTGTGCAATATACAAAGGATATTAAATACAACATCATTTGCATTTTTTCCTCTACAAAAACTACAACACGCACCAAAAATCACTTGGCTCTGTTGAATAACCTGTCAAAATATACAAGTCTTATGTTTCTACAACAGCAAAACGCCATGAAATAAATGCATATTTTACCATGAGTTGTGGCCTTAGTTTCATTGGCTAGATTCGTCCCGACAAGCTTTGGAGCTATATTATTAGAGGTATCTGACAATATATGCATCTTATAGAAATCTGGTTCGTTCGTTACAACTAATGAACTTGCTTCACCAACATTTGTCTTGGCGGCACCTGTCAACAGACTTCATTAGGCATCTAATAAAAAGCAATATGCATCTTAAAAAAATCAAATGAATCATAGCATTACCCTAAACCCACCTGCATTTATTGCTTGCAAAGTTTCCTGTTCGATTTCTTTAAAAACCTCATCATAACGTCTAACATTTTCGTTCTTGTCAAATCATTGCCAAAGAAGTGACTGCATTGCCATCATTTGCATTTTTTCAGAGTGATCATATCTGCAATTACCAACATTGAAGAAATCAACGACAAGAACAAACTGAAAATAAATACATGAATATATACTGATGTAAGGTGAGCTTCATCGTTACCTCATCAGGTGTACCGAATATATTCAGGTCTGTAACATTGGAATGGCGCAAATCCTTGTTTGTAAAACTTAAACCTGTGGTTTTCGTAATCAACTTCGCAATATCAGCAATCTTGCCCTTTCCAACTCTATTTTCCCTGCAATACCATATGTTTGATCTTGGAAAACTGATACATGACTGAAATAACGCATATTCATCGGGTTTGTCTTCTTCTGCGGTACTGGTAACCTCTTGTAAAAGTCCACAAAGGTCTCATACACCTCAGGACTGTACTTTCTGTAAACTTCTACAGGTTTCCTGCATATTGATCATCAAGTTCAATCAGCAAAGCAATCGAAGGAAGCACCAAAAAGTATAGCTAATAATTACCTTCGATCTCTTTCTCGATAATGTTGAAGATCGTCTCCTTGATATGTTTTACTAACCCTTTGCTTGAACCTATAAAATAAGTCTTTAAAAACATGAGACAACTCATGCATAAACTGTTGATGATACTTACTGAATGAATTCGCCATATGCATCAGCTAAAAAGTTGAAATCTTTGTACTTTAAATCGTAAAGCTCATTCTGAGATCTCACTAAAAAAACTTGATACAAAAGAGACAAAGTCTCCGTAGAAGACCATTCGCATTGTTGCGAGAGAACTCCGGTTGGCTTAAGCAAGCTTTGAAAACTTCAATACTAAGCATAGTCCTGCCGACTGTAGGCTTCCTTGGTGCAGAAATAGCAGCCTCATGTGCGACAACGCTGGCTGCACACCTAACACATCAAACAAGAAATTATACATGTGATGTTTGGTCTTCTGGACCGGCACCCCAGGACATTCTGGAGAAGGGTCTTGAGCAAGCCCCAAGCATGACCCACGAGGGAACATCACCTCGAGCAATGGGTACAGTGATTGCAAAATTGTATGCGACCCTGGGGGGGCCGCACCAGTCCCTCCACAGATAGGCATGGCTCTGGTTATCACAGAGGGGGATGTCATCATGGGCCTACAACGTCTAGCTAATGGGAAGGCAGCAGAGAAAATATTTGTTGTAGTGGAACAAAAACGTGCATTTTAGCACCACATTTTTGGGTGCTAAGTGTGGTGGGAACTACCGAATTTGTAGTGGGAGAGGGAGTTATTTTTTCAAAAATACACATGATTACTTATTCAAAATTTTGTCCTTCCGGTCTTATTCGGGGCTTATTCAAGAACGATACGATCATTTTCCCTCAAAACTCGATCACGCTCCCTTAATCCGGCAAGACCATTTCGATTCTGAATTTTCATTTTCCCTCAAAACTCGATCACGCTCCCTTAATCCGGCAAGACCATTTCGATTTCGGCAAGAAGATCGATCACGAAATGGCTCGATCATACCGGACTTGAATGCCACGGGATACACCTACAAGGAAATGTACAGGGCAAAGAAAAGCATTACGCCACAAGAAGAAATCGAGTCGTTTGGGGACCGAAAGTATTAGGAAAATCCAATTACTGGTGGGTTGCATTCTAGATTCGGGGATGCCCATGATTCTCGTTGTTTAGAATATTGTTTTGTTTCATCATGCGGGTTGAAGAATATGAGCAAGGAGAGGTATAATGAATTTATGTGCCTTTACAAAAAATCACAGCGAGGAAGTGTGCACGGGAGGCATGGCCTCCACAGGACTATGGCTGTTGCGTATTACCTTCACACAAAAAAGGAAAAGAAATAAACTGGTTGAGTTTAAAACTTTGATTAAGAGAAAAAGGGTTCAAGCCTCCGTCCCAACGTGAAGAGGAAGCATGCAAGCATTTCAAATAGTGAGGAAGCAGAGCAACCCCGCCACGGATGATGCTTCCTCTCTTGAAATGACTAGGCCACAATTCAAGCCTCCTAAAGTGTAAGAAGAATCTCGGGGAAAATCATCGAAAAAAAATAGGTACTTTTCAACCCTCTTCTTCCGGAACCACCATATGATGCAATTTAATATTGAAACTGTTATTTTCCAGCAAGGTCTAGCAAGCTTGAACAATCAGGTACACCACTTACTTCTTCATTTGGGTGTGTTGTAAGTTATGTGTAGGAAATTTGTGCTGCTAGTTTCGAGTTGTGGTGGATAATTTCGAGTTGTGGTGGATAATTTCAGCATATGTAGTGTCACATATAGTACCAAACGTGGTACCTTTTCTGAATAGTGAATTGGCTTCCATATGTTTCTATACTTAGTGTCATACATATGTGATGTTAGATATGGTGATACTTGTGAATGGTGGATTGTCTGCCATATGTGGTGCCAACTGCTGCGCTAAATATTGCACCACGCTATCTGCCACATATGGGGTGGTGGATGCCTGCCGGATGTGGTGCCTTCTGTGCATTGTGGTGCCACATGTGGTGTCTAATGTGGCACCACTATGGATCCACATTTTGCACCACATGTGGGGTCTTTGACGCCATTTGTGGTGCGAAGTAATGGATTGCCATATGTGGTGCCTTGGGTGCATTGTGGTGCCATATGTGGTGTGGCATGTGGACTCAGTTTGGTGCCACATGCCACACCACATGTGGTGAATATGACGCCATTTGTGGTGCAAAGTTTGTCATGATGGAATTTGTGGTGTGTAAAGTGGTGCCTGTTGTGTCATGTGGTACTAACCTTGAATTACTTTCCGGATGAATTCAACGGGACCTTTGGGAGAATGGATCAACTCTACAAGATCAGAAGTGATTCGATGTAAAGGCAAGGTTGCAAACTTGTGATCAAAGCCTGCGCGGTGCTACAAATGAAGGTTCAAAGAACTTGAGTTCCGGACCAGAAGATGAATAAAGATTTAAAAATGGGAAGGAATGATTAAGGATAAACCAAGTAAATGCGAGGCGTGATTCGGGCTATATGCCAAGATCTGAGGCCGAATTTGAAGGAACTATTACGGAACTTGAGCGGACAAAAATCGAGGAGCTTAATCTGCCGTCGGCCGGGGAAGCGGAATTACAACAAACATTGAAAGTCTTTGGAACCAAGGTTAGAGAGGTTTACGTCTTGCAAGGACCGTCTTCCTTTATTTGTCTTGGATCCACTACTTCCGGACCTTGATAAGGCTGAAGATTATGGTAGTGGCTGTCCATTCTGTGGCAAGATCCTCCGGTGGATGGGGAAACCACTACCAACTTTGATTCTTGAATCAATCACCAATACCATCTTCCATGTTCGCTTTCGCCCCTCTTGAGGTACTTCATAATAACAAAATTCTGAAGTGCTTAGTATAATTGTATTTCTCATTGACAAATTTCGTTCACTTTGCGGGATTTGTAATCAACATTGCATTGAGAATTGTCATAAATTTTCTACAAGCATGGGTACAAGCCTTAGGTGTGAGTAGGAGGATCAAAAGCAACTTCAAGCCACTTGAGGCACTTACAGGTGAGCACTTATAGGTAGCTAAAAAGAGAGTAAGCCCTGGCTTAGTCTCCTTCGTTTTGTTTATCGATCTAATTTGCCCCCTAGGATGACATCGCCACTCGGTGGCGAATTAGATACCTCAAGCAGAAACTCGAAAAGGAAATAAGCCCGACATAAAACAAGATCCTGGTTGGCTTAGTCTCTTTTGCTTCTCTGTTTTAGGTATCTAAAGTGCCCCCACGGGATGAGATCGCCGCTCATTTTAGGGGACACTTTAGATATATAAAACAGAACATCGTAAAAGAGAGTAAAAAGTCACGAGCTTAGTTAAACAAACCAAAGCATAGTTACAATCAATTGTGATTCAATTCCGGGTTTGCGAGCATGGTGCCGTTTACTAATTCAGGTCTAACTGTTCATACTGGTGGCAATGACTATGTGAGTCCATCTAGCACACCAAAAAGGGAATTATTTTCTACCCTCAAAGGTAACCAAGTCTTGTTTGATGCAATTGGGATATGTAGCTTACTTCTTCATCCCTACTTTGTAGATATAGATGTACAATGTGGTCAGTTAGGGGGACAAGACACTCACACCCCTTCGAAAGCATTAGACACAGATAGAAACTTCGCAAATCAGGCATCGGGTTGAGGAAGTCGGACAAATGGGTAGATGTCAACAAATCAGTAGGGTGCATCAAGTCAAGCTCCAATAGGTGCTCCAACCGGACAAGAATCGCGGATCAACGGATGCATTAAGTCATGCTCCACACCAATCGCCAAATCGGCGGATGCATCAGTTATGATCTCGAACAAATCGTTTCGTGAATGTAAGTCACAAGGTAACTTCCAACCTTTTGTGCCTGTCTTCTTTTTAATTTGACCCCATATAGTTCTTGAATCTGTTAAATTTTTGTATTTGGAAGTGTCTCGAGGAGAAAAAGCAAGAGCGTAATTCCAAGCAAAAGACACCTCCAAGACATTCCGGGCGAGAAGTTTCCATCCTCGCGAATAGATGCTGAAGCGAAGTTTCCAGCCACGCACCAAGAAATGCCGGGCGCGAAGTTTCCACCGCACCAAGAAATGCCGGGCGAAGTTTCCACCACGCACCAACTCTGTCCATGCAGAAGACTACAAGGTTAAGCCCAATCCTGCTTTGTTTTTGACTACAATGGAGTTCGGGTAGAAGCTATGACAAGAGCCAAAGAAGATGATGTGCGTTGATCACGCCTTAACAGAACCAAGTTAAGTAGTAACTAGACCAGTGGGCGAGTTCATAGATTGGTGCGGTCGGAATTTTCATATAGCACTTTGGTCCAACTGCAGGCTCAAAACTTGAGAGTCATAGTTAAGGGAGCATTGATGAAACACAAGGACAAATTCAAGTTCATATGGAGTCGGGATCTTTCGTACCAACACAAATTTATTTAACATAAAAAGCCAATTTTTTTTGAAGCACTGAAAAAGGTCTCTGATTTAATTTCCAGGTTTCACAAAAGAGAACATGCTTCTCATTGATGACAGCCAGATACAAGGGGGTACCTCAATCGTTTAAAACACCATGATCTGTCCAAACAAATGGAGCCCCGACAGAGTAGATGGCAATTTCCTCATGAATGATCTAAAGGTTTGGCTTCGGGGTTTTTGAAGGCGGGGAATGTGCAAAGTTATGTCGAAAAGCAAAGAATGCTGAATATGTTTGACACCGAGAGTCAAATTTGTATTAATATGATGAAAAAACATAGAACTAAAGCCTAGAAATAGTATTATTGTGTATATGATGTAACCCTCTTGACTTTTTTAATATAAACAAAGTTTTACTTCAATTGTTCATTTCTTGGCTATTTCAATGTTCCTCAAGGTTTTCAATGATCTTCCATTTGCTGAATGTAAACTTACACCACCGACGAGGATCTGCGGTGTTAAGAGCGCACATCCCACCGAACACTTGCCACTTGAAGTGTTTAAAGGACGCCAGGAGCCTCTTGTGCTTGATCAAGAGGCAATCGTAATATTGGAGAAAAGTAGGGATTGGTTCGTGTGCAGGGATAGTCCATTTCTTCATGAGGTTAGTAATTTAATATAAACAACTTCAGATTTGAAGTCTTCCGTTGTTTCTTAAATCATCTTGTTTTACCGGACTTTGACTTTGGCGGTGTATGCACCATTGCATCAAGCATGACATGGAAAGATGTTCCATTTCATGGATCCGCCATTTACACATTACCGCCGAACGAGCTTGCTTCAAAGGACAAACTGTTGCACCCCTCAACTTGCAATTTCGGAATGTACCATTCTCACAAAGATGTTATCGCTAAAGACGGGACGGTGTATGTCATTGTAGGTCTTGGAGGTCACCCGGTTAAATGTCGACCCAGTGTGTACCATTTTGTGACCTAGAAATGTACAAGGGCTCCGAGCTTTGCCATGAGTTTTGTTGAGGATGCAAACACAAAATTCCCAAGCACCATAAAAGCTGGCGCCACAAGAAAATTACAAGTTCCCCACTTTCGGTCACGATTTCGGGTCGTCGGTGGTCCCCGCTTATATGTGTCTTTGTAAAGAAAGTTGTAATCGCAGTGAATGCGAGACTTGGACATACTATCCCAATGCAAGGTGAGTTCAGAATTTGAAGGTATTACTCATCCAATGTGAGGCCTGATATGTTTGTTGTGGTGTACCAATTTCTAGTTATGCAGCCGTTGGACACTTGCTGAGAATGATGATTGATGTTGTGAAGCCACGATTCTTTGTAGTAATGAAGCTGAGGTTGACAAATCAATAGATCTTTACTTGTAATCACATGTTTGTATTATTGTAACCAAAGAGGTTATTCTTGTAACCTATTCTTTCATTGACACTCTAATGTACATTGTTGTATACTATTGTATACAATAGACTTTTTTTCTGACCGGAGCAACACTCGTGGAGTTCAAATCTCAGGAAAAGAAATTGATGTATTCAAAGATTCATGACAATGTGGTGTTACATGGCGTGATAGATGTGGTGATGCAAATGGTGCATGTAGTGAATCATGTGGTGCATTTGGTGAACCATGTGGTGAATCATGTGGTGAATCGTAGGTGGCATGTTGGAGCTTACATTGGCATGTTTGACTTTCATTGACCAACATGTTTGGTGATGCAAATGGGGCATGTGGTGAATCATGAGGTGCATTTGGTGAATCATGTGGTGAATCATGTGGTGCATCGTAGGTGGCATGTTGGAGCTTACGTGGCATGTTTGACTTTCATTGACCAATATGTTTGGTGATGCAAATGGTGCATGTGGTGAATCATGAGGTGCATTTGGTGAATCATGTGGTGAATCATGTGGTGCATCGTCGTAGGTGGCATGTTGGAGCTTCACGTGGCATGTTTGAGCCACCTTGGCATGTTGGAGCCTAGGTGGCATATTTGAGCCACCTTGGCATGCTTGAGCCTTTACATGACCTTTGTTACATGTTTGACAACCATTGACCAACATGTTTGGTGATGCAAATGGTGCATGTGGTGAATCATGTGGTGCATTTGGTGAATCATGTGGTGAATCATGTGGTGCATCGTAGGTGGCATGTTGGAGCTATTCATGAAAATAAAATAAAATAATGGTCCTTTCGAGGTTATTATTAGTTGCCTACTAAATCTTTAAAAATAAACCTTCAATCAAAAAAAATCTTTAGGAATAAAGAACAAGATTGCGTATTAAACGGGAGCAAATCATTGAAACGAGAGCAAAAGGAATATTCCTCAAAGATTCCCTTTTTTTTTTACAAAAAGGGGGTAAAACGAGGTTAAAAAAAAAAAAGATGCATGAAATTCTATTTTGACCCCCCCCAAATGACTAATTTTTTTTTGCAACGAAAGAATTGACTTTTTTAAAGTGTCACTTTTCTTAGCAAATAGAATGTTCTTCAAGTATGTTTAAAGAGAGAAACTCTAATTTCAGAGGATAAAATATTTAACAAAAAAAATTGAAGTAAGTCTCAGAATGGCTGTAGTATTCTCAAAAATTTGAAGATAGAATCTTCATATTCACATGCAAAAATTCTGATCTTTTTCTAAGACTTCGGTTATGTGCAAAAGTGTGAGGAGTGATGAGAGAGGGATCCGGGGCGTCTTCATATTCATTTATGCCATCGTCATCACCTTCACTTCTTTTCTTTGTCATCCAGGAAGTGCTTGAGTTATCTTCCTCATCACTATCAATGAGCGGGTGAAGCATTGTCACCACCTTCTTCATCATCTTCTTCAGTAATTACAAGCTTTTTAAGCAAATTGATAGTCTTACAGCGTGAAGCGATTGTCAGATTTCAATTTAAAATCATAGCACAAAATAGTCACGTCATTAAGGTTTAGCTTCGTCCCTACAACCCACCTTCTTGGACTTTCTCCCTTTTCCTTGGCTTCTCATTTCTAACTCATATCTACCTTCAAAAGCATTTTTTTCGGCGTGTTGCAAGCCAATGAATCTTGAGTTTAGTGACTAAGCCTTCCTCCTTGACCGTGTCAAGCACTTTTGCTATCGAAGCGGCCGACCTTTGTCATCCTCCTCGTCCGGAAGAGCAATTAGCATACCTTTGGTAATTTACGTGATATTACCTTGAGGCTCATTCCCTCGCGTCTTGGTCCGAGGTACATGACTCGGTCCTCCTCTCTTTCGCAGGTGCAAATGTAGCACCGCTTGGACACGCTGAGTCTTTGGGGTTGATGGAAGGTGTTAGGCCATTGAAATGGTTCTTGCAACTGTCTTAGAGCTATATGTTGTACAACAATTTTCTGTTAGAAAGAAATTACTCCACCACATCCGATCTTCTTCTAAGAAGTACTTAAAAGCTCGAGGAAATTCCATTTTCAATGGCTTTTTAAGGATGACTCTGGGGTACTTTTCTTCTCGCTTGGACTCCTTAGGATTTTTAGAGGAAGTTGTTTGCCGCACGCTCTATGAAGGAAGTGTGCGGAATGTATTTAAGGAAGCGTAATCCCTACGGTGGACTCGGTCCTTAGTTGTGGTATACTTCTTCCCTCGTAAGAAGCTTTGGCCATCCTTCAAGTAGAACTTGATATGATCTTTGAAAGGTGAGATCATTCAACTTGTTCACGGCTTGTTCTCTCGTTTGAGCGTTGAGAGAAAAAACAAACTCTCTAAAATCAGCAGTCTCTTTAAGAAGATCGACCACCGGAGTAGGAGTGTAAGAATCTTCAATAATTGAACTAAAGAAGGAAGGCAGAAAGCCTTCTTCCTTCTAAAGCGCATTTAAAATCATTTGAACATTTGGTCAATCGATCATGAGTGTGGCCTACAAGTAAGAAACCAAGCTTCACTTTTCTAAAGATCCCTAGCTCCACTAACATGGCACAAGACTTTAAAGAGTGTTTGATTCTTGTTCTCCTTGTAGTATTGTCAAGTTGCGCGGATAAAGCACTTGGTGGTAATTGCTCTTGCTCGCGACGGGACCTTGTTAAGAATTGTAATTGTGAGGTTGGTCACCATGCAAGTTTGGATCGTCAAAAATACTTTGCACTTTAGACTTCCTTTGAAGACCATAGCTCTACAAGATGGACCTTAACAAAACATTCCTCCGGCACATCCTTAGGAATGTTCAAGAAATGTGGTAGAGTTGTTTTTTTTTTTGGTCCATTCCATCAATCACAATAGACATGTATCATAGTGGGCGTTCAAGAGCTTTTTTTCTATGCTTGGCAAGCTTTCTTTCTCTCTGGCGCTTGTTGTTCACGATGTCCGGCAAGGTTACGTTGCACAATATCGTAGAAGAAATCAGGTCAAAACATTTTCTGCGAAACAAGTGAGAGATTGGAGAACATGAGCTTACTTCTTTCGACCTCCGTCTTTTGCGGTTTCACCGTTGACTCTTTAATTACGCACACCTCGAGCAAGCGGACATTCTATGTTTTCTAGGAATTTTCACAAGGCGAATTCACTTTTCCACACCGGTGAAGTGTGAGTAAGAGATGTCTTGGAAGGCGGAGTGCAAGTCTCTTTGTACTCATTAAAAACATCTTTTTGGTGATGTTATCGGTTAAATGATACATGTTTGCTGTTAGGTAGCTTCTCACATGTTTCTCTAAAATATTTCTCCATCCATGACACAAACAAGAAGGGCATGCATGGTTACAACTCTTCTTGGTCCACAATGATCATCGATTGCTGGATTTTTGTCCGCCTTTTTGTGTATTCTAGACATTCGGTGGACCCTAAACGGGTGGACAACCATAAAGCATTTCCGCAAACTTCTTGGCCGGTTAATGTAGTGCAAGAAGGTGTTGCGGTCTGGTCTTACATGATAAGCTAAGTAGGCATTACGGGTGCGCCAATGTCATGGGCGTAGTTGTCTCTAACCGCCGTAATTTAGCCATATTAAATGTTGATGCAACCCAATGAGCAGCATTTAGTTCTCAAAAGTCTCCTCATTTTGTGTTCATCCATAAGATTTCTTCTTCTTGCAGAGGAGCACGCCCTCAAACCAAAATCCACCTTGAATTTCTTTGAAGATTGGCTTGAGAACATGTAATCTCTTTGTTCCTCGTTGGTGTCTTCATCTTCTGATGAAACTTCTACTCTGGGGGTGACTTCCTCTGTCCTGAGTGGTGTGCTTGTAGAGGAAAACAGACCACGTGAAGTTGTTCCCGGAATAGGCGGGGGTACAGTGTTAAAGGATGGTGATGGCCCATAAGAGGTTGTGGCATCAGCTGTTCTTGTACCATCTTGAAAAGGAGTTCTTGCAAACATCTCCTTTAGAGCGGACTGGAATTCTGCAAATCCATGTGTCACAACCGTTGTTGTGTGAAGAGGAGTGCATCTTTGGGCGTCGTCCTCATTTGTAGTGAAGTCACGGTGAGAGAAATTATGCTGAATCTCCACGGTCTTACGTGTTTTACGTGTTCCTTGTATGTTTGCACGAAGGGGCTTAAACTACAAAAAGGGGTAGCTTGTTCTTGAGCACCCTTTGTTGTGGAGCTTCCGTGGGTCGAGGGGGATGGAACAAAGGGTGGTGGCAACCTGCTCCGAACTGGTGGTGATTCTTTGGAAGGAGATGCCGATTAATCTCTGAGGACTTGGTGGCGGTTGGAAGGGTGGTGGAAGTCACTGTTTTGTCTTTGGACTCGGTGTGTCTTGAAGCAACAACGATGAAAAGAGGTAGGAGTCGGAGAATGCCGGTCTTCACTAGAAATGGCGTTGTTCCCAAAGCGTGTCCTCGAACCCAGGCGAGCTTGAGACAACAAAAGGTGGTGGAAGCTTGTTCACGGCGGTTCGTCATCTTGACAAGCGCAAAATAGTAAAGAGATTTGAGAAACTTTTACGAATGCGAGCTTTTCTTATTCGAATACACGCATACGTAGTACAAGTAGAAGTTCCAGTACTAATCAAGTGAAAGTCAAAATAAAAGCTATTCTGGAATACACAAGAGTAGGATAGTAAAGCTGAACGTATTCCGGATCACATAGAAAAAGAGCAAGACGAAAATGATACCTTTAAAAGGAAATTTGAGCCCACCGGTTCGTATTCCGGTCTACGAGCTCAAAGTCGCGGGGCCGCCACCGATTATTATATTGTGAGATTCAGATTCACATAGAGAAACCATGGACGGTCGGTGAGAAAGTACAACGCATACAATCATTTTGCATGTGCGTTTTTATTCGAATACACTTTTAGCCTCCCTTTCTGAGGGCAAAATTGTAATGAATACACTCGCCTTCCAGTGGAGGCGGTGTATTCCGAATACACTTTCGCCTTGATAGCGGGCGATTCGAATACACTTTGCTGCCGGTGGAGGCAAAAGTGTATTCGGAATACACTTTCGCCTCCACTTTCTTAAAGTGTATTCGAATACACTTTGTACTCAAGGCTTAAAGTGTATTCGAATACACCTCCCTTTCGAGGCTTAAAGTGTATTCCGGAATACACTTTCGTGTTTTTAGGTTTTAGAAGTTACTTTTCCTTCCGTTTTTTAGTTAATTTAGGCATTCTTGCTGCATTTTTTAGCTTGTTTAGACCACTTTTTTTGCCAAGATTGCAGTGCTTTTTTGACATTTTTGTCCTCTTTTTGCCCTCTTTTTTCCCTTTTTGTAAGCCATTTTGTATTCTGGAATAGTTCTTTGCCACTGTTTTTTCTAACAAGGTCGTGTTTACACACAATTTGCACAGACATGACGGCAGCAAGAAACAACAGAAGAAGCCTCTTAAAATCGTACAGAAACCGCACCCACAGAGAAGGGTTGAGGAGTCGGATGCGCCCGCTATTTACGAAAACTTCCAAACTCAATGGTTTTTTACAAGGGGTACTTCTGGAAAGTACAGCACCCTGACTTTTCTGCATGTCTGTCGGAGCCCTGGAACCAAAAGGTACGCGATGTGGGGAATTTGTCCGCATGGGCACCATCCCGTCCGTGGAGTGAGGTAGTCAAGGCGGGACCGGTAAGAAGGGAGGGAGATTGTCTTTTCAGACATCTCAAGGCTTTATTCATGTTGATGAATCCTACCTTAGACTTGTGAAGGTAAATCCACATCCTCTTTATAAGTATGTTTCTCACTACGTGAACAAGAGGTCGCTCTCTGCCATCATTAATTACGTTCGAAGCACAACGAGCGAGGACTTCCCCTACAGCGAGTCAGAACAAGGGGAAGAGGAAGATCCAGGGAATCCATCAGGGAGTCCATCACGGCCCGGCGAGCCCATCCGTGAGTACATCAGCGGGTCGGAAGAGCGACCACCTCCACCACCAAGCAAAGAAGCAGAGGCAAACCATATCGCTAAAGAGCCTAAGAAAAGAAAAACGGCTATCATTGAAACAGAAGATGCTCCTGAGGATGCACACAAGAAGAAGAAGGGGAAAGGCAAAGCACCTGGCGTTGCCATCAAAGAAAAAAAAGTTGATAAAACAGCAGAGAAAATGGAAGAAATAAACACACACAAATTTGTGCAAGGTGTCATTTATTTGCCTGGTCCACGACTATGAAGCTTCCTCCAAAAATGAAGCTGGAGAAGCGACCACTGCGGGGTTCGAAAGATATATCTGAACCACCTAAGGAACCTCAAGGACGGAATCAGGAGCAATCCCAATGCACATGTAGCTCAATTGTTGTTCTTGTTGATAGAGAGCGGTGCACAACTCCCCGCAGAGTACGATAGAGAAAAAATGCGGACACATATAATTATTATGTTTTGGGTGGGAACCACGGCTTTTAAGGCAAAAGGAGGCAACTATACAAGGAAAAAAAGAATCCTAGGTACTTGTCGTTTCTAAATGGCGTCGTTCAATCGTGGTTTGACCGACGAGGAAGCTAAAATCGTTGCCAACACTCCACAACGCCGACAACGAAAGTACAAGTTAAAAATGAGCTTTGTCGACAAAATCGATTCATGCACGAGAATATGTTATCTTCAAGGAAAAATATGGAGAGGATCTCAAAACCCACAATACTCCCTTGAACTTAAAGAAGCTTGTGCCATTGAGTGTTGCCTTAAATCTGACGAGGCGAACAAAGCGGGCATCACTCATTGGTCATGACAATTGGTTTGACTAGCGTTGGGGATGGCGGGTAAGGTTACAAGCGTATTCGAGAATAAGATTTAGTGTGCAACTAGCTTCTAAGTTTTTTAATTTGTTTGCAGATCCGGGGAGCTTAGCGAAATATTTAATATGTTTTGAGCGGTGGAGCTAAAAAGTAAGGGAAAGGTGTGAGGAGAAGAAGAAGAAAAAATGACGTTCCAAAGAAGGAAATGACCATCACCGCCCATGCGGAGGGAGATGCGGGGTTCACGATACGTAATTACTAGAACGGCTTACGCAAAAGGTGGTGGACAAGGAGTTCACACTTTCGAAGAAATGTCGAAGGAGTTGCACAAGTAAGCATACAATCATTGCGCCTTTTCACTTGTAGAATTCGGGTCGGATAACAAAGAATTTAGTGGTCCCGAAATGCTTTCGCGACCCTCGATGGAACGAGAGTGTATTCCGAATACGTTCTCTCTTCTTGTAGTGTAAAGTGTATTCCGTAATACACTTTTACTCCTTTGAGTCACAAAAACGTGATACGGAATACACACTCTAACTTGTTGCGTTGTAGAAGTGTATTCCAGAATACACTTTCGCTTCTTCTTTGCAGTTAAAGTGTATTCTGGAATACACTTCTGCAACAAGAAAAATATTGATTACAGCGCTTGTATTCTAGAATAACTTTAGGTGGCAGGAAGATAGTTTACTTCGCGTTTTCTCTTTCCAACTGCTAAAAAGGTTGTGTTTTTCTTTCTAGCCAAAAAAATGTTATCACCTGCCAGACATGTCTGATGGAGCAACTCAACGTGGAGACGTGGGAGAGGTGCAAGGAGCTTTATCCCATAGCTACATCCGACAAGCGGTATGCTTCGAAGACGCACCAAATTTTGAAGGATGGGTACGCTGACTAAACACGTCATACTTTACTTGTCTCTGTCTCAATCTCCCCTTTGTTTGCAGAACAAGAAGAAAAATAAGGACCTGCCAGAAGGTTTTATGCACCTTGTCAGACTGGCACGAGAAGAAAGAACACTGGCAGAGAGGAGAACTCTAGATGTGGAGCCTTCTGATTATGAAAAGTTTAATTTATTTGACCAAAATAATTTGTTTTCCATCATTCACGGGGACTGCACTAATTTGGTTGGGACAGTAAAGCCACAAGATTTCACACTGGTGATTGCGGACCTTCCTTATGGCTTTAAACTAAAGGACAGCCGTTACGACGACCAGCCTTTTAAATTTTCAGAGTTTAACGCTTTCGTCGACGGCATCAAACAAGTCACAACGGCCAAGCACTGGCGTCTTGTCGTGTTTCACTCGAGCATGCAATCTGGCCTTGTGGAGTCCACGTTTAAAACTCACTTCGGATCCCCAGTGCAAGCTGGTTATGAGAATTTGGTTTGGTGAGTACTTTATTCTGGAATACGTTGGGCTTGTTTCTTCTTTTTGTTTTAGTTTTCTATTCCAGAATATAATTGCCTTTCACTTGTTCTCTTTGTTTGTTTCTTGTTCTGTTTTCGTTAGTGACACTACTCATTTCTACAGGTACAAAACAAATATAAACTACCATGGGCGGGCGAGATTCTTTGAGTAAGGTTGAATACCTCCATGTTGCTTACTGGAGTTTCGATGGAAAACGCACCATGGAGCATTTTAACACAGCAGCATGCCAGAATTTTTCTAATGTGTTGGAATTTCCAGGTTTGTGCTTCAAAAAGCTCTGAGGACCCTAGTGCACAAGGTAGAATTGTTAATCACTACCGTAAGCCTCAAAGCTAATCAACCATCTCCTAGACATGTTTTTCCGCCCGTGAGATTGGGTGCTTGATGCCTTCTCCGGCTCGGTACAACAATAGCTTGTGCACTTAGGAAGAATTAATTGTGTAGCAAATGGACATTGATAAAGAAGGCTGTGCAATTCATCAAGATGAGACGGCAGCCTTGCCTACCCTACCGGATGAGCACTAAGAGTTAGGGGCCAAATCCTCATCCCGATTTTGCCAAGCTGACCTCTTCCGAGATCTGACCTCCATTCACTAGCTCTTTAGAGGATGAAGCTACTTTTGCAGAGCTGAAAGAAGTGGCACTAGCTACCATTCCTCGAAGACACCGCACAAGTAGACAAGGGTAAGGCACAAGAAAAGGATCGTGTGGAATCGGCATGTGAGAATCAAGCAAAAAGCATGATGAAGACTTTGATTTGGACCTTTAGTCCGTCTTTTCCAAAAACATTATCACGACCACCATGTGATGTTACAAATTGTATCATTGAAACACTCTTCATTATATAATAATTATTTTATTCACTACATTCTGGTGTTTTCAAGATAGTACTTTTTGAGAATACAAAAGCATGTCTAAATTCTTCCCTTTTCAAGTGTTGGTTTTGGCAAATTCCAAGTTATTTTACACTAGGGGGCCAAAAATGAGGTAAAAAAAAATTAAGCCTATTGGAATTCCCAATTAGAAGGAAAAAAGTGTCATTTTCTAGATCAGGCTGTTTTTTTCAAGGGAATCTTTGAAACGGGAGTGCTGCAACACTCCCGTTTAATTTGCAATCGTGTTAAAGATGCTAATGGTACGAAATCCTAAAATCGTAGCCTACGAAATTAATTTCACGCCAGCCTTTATAGGCTATGGTCGTGAAGGAGAAGCATCGTCCAATTCCTTCCAACAGAATGTCGAAGCGCTGCCGCTGCCGCTCTCCCTCCAGCTCTGCCTCTCCCTCTCCCTCTCGCTCTCGCCCTCATGGGGGAGGAGGAACGGATGTAAATGGGTATGTAATTCAGCTGTTAATGTACGCAGATGATGTGGTTATGTTTGCACGGACAAGAGACCACATGCAGCAACATTTGAATTCATTGGCTAGTTTCTGTGAAAAGAAGGGCATGGAAGTAAACCCTGAAAAAACAAAAATCATGACAGTTGGGGCACTCAGACAAGACCATCAGTTTAAATACAAAGATAAGGCTGTAGACACCTGTGAGGCCTATAAGTATCTGGGATTGATAATCCACCGAAATCACAGATGGAACACTTGCATTATCCAGAGAGTGGAGGGAGGACTGAAGGCCTTATATGCGATGCAGAGCATGTGCAGAAGAATCTCTTTGTGGTCATGGCAGCTAAAGATTAAGCTCTTCCAATCTTTAGTCCAAAGTGTTGTCCTGTATGGTTGCGAGATTTGGGGACCAGGCTTGCCAAAAGGGTTATGGGATGATGTTGAACAAGTCCTAAAGAAATTTCTGCGTCTAGAATTGGGAGTGAAGATTCAGACACCTTACCAAATGATGCTAGCCGAATGCGAGATAATGCCTCTTGAGGGAGAAGCGATGCTCAGATGCATTCGATATTTGAAGAGGATTAGGAGCATGGATAACAATAGGATACCATATCGGGCTATGCAGGCAAGTGAGGATAAAGGGTGGTTCTCAGACTTAAAAATATGGCTAACCAGGTGGGGGATTAGGTGGGATGATGCAGTTTTATATGATGGTGATATTAGACAATGGGTTTATGGTCAGGTGAAAAGAAAAATATGGCAGACCCCTATGACTAAGATGTTCCTATACAAGCAAAAAATGAATCCTGAGTTGAAGGTTGCAAAACATTTACTGGAGGACATATCGGTTAAGAAGAGGCATACAATTAGCGGGGATCGACCGAGTTCTCACCGGCTTGGCATTGAGGTAGGACGATGGGGGAGGAGCATTCCCAGGGAAATGAGAGAGTGCAAAGTATGTGGGAGTGGTGATATAGAAGATGAAGAACATGTTTTGCTGAAATGTCCCGCGTACAAGCTGATACGGGACCGCTTTGGGATTGAAGAGAATGATCTCACAACATTCTTCTCACTTCCAGGGGATAAGATAGGATCCTTCATGATTGAAGTGTTGTTCTACAGAGAGACCAATGTACATACTGTAAACAATTTATTGGATGAAAATGATGATGAGAGTGAGAGTGGAGAAGTAGATGAGGAAACTGAGACTCATCTACTGTTTTATGAAGATGTGTAATTTTGTTGTCTATAGGCCTGTGAGGCCTCCACAGACATAATACATTTCATTTCATTTCATTTCGCTCTCCCTCCCCTAAGCGCCGGAAACTGTTTTCAATTCCTTTGGCACAGGTGATGGCCAGTTATGAAATAGGATCTTGGCCAAATTACCATTTGATGGAGCCCGAACCTGAGAGCCCAGTACCCGAGAGCCCTGAGCCTGAGAGCTCTGAGCCTGATTCCACCTCTTCTGAAAGCTCTGAAGATCTTTCGGAGCTTTCAGAAGAGGTGGAATCCTCCTCTAATTTCGATTCCTCTGATGAAGCTTCTTCTGATGATCAATTTGATTCCCAAGATTCTGATAACGAATCGAGCGAAGACCAGACCGAAGAAGAAGAAGAAGAAGAAGAGGTAGAAGACGAAGAAGAACATGAAGTTTTTTGGGAACTCCAAAATTTTCTACAGAGTAAGTAGCATGCATGCATTAAATTTTTGCTTTCTTTTATGTATTCTAAACTAATTTTCTTCACTTTTTTCTTGGATGAAGCTTGAAGTCCGGTGTACCACTTTTTTTTTTTCTTTTGATCAAGTTAGTCTCTGTGCCTTTTGTGCCTTTGTATTTTTTTTTGAAAAACAGATGGTATATAGGCCTTAGTGCCTTCATTTGATCTCACCCCTTGTGAACTCACCCCTTGTGATATGTGCCTTAGTGCCTCTTTGTAATATATGATGGCCTTAGTGCCTTTTTGAATATATGATGGCCTTGTGCCTTTTTGAACCTTGTGTAAATTTCTAATTCAAGTATCTATACAAAGTACCCTTTACACAATTGCCCCCGAAAGAAGTGGATTTTCCTAATACTTTCATATCAATTCGAGGGGACCTAATTTGGGATCCATATATTGTTTGTCACCAAAATCAGTCAAGATACTATCAGGAATCGAGAGCCATTCCATTTTCCGACGGGTCAAAAATGGTCAATGCCCCGGCTGATTATGGTGAAATATGTGGTGAAAGCCGTGGTGAAAAGCCGTAATGAAGCTGTGGTGATGCAAACGTTGTTTTATATTTCAAAGGGAGAAAAATACATATGGAAATCTACCATACAGGTAGAATAGTTCATACTTCTTATGAAATGAAGTATGCAGAAAAATCAGGGAAAACTATAACCCTGAGCTTCTAGTATTATCAAAATGCATTAGAGATGACATACAGTTACTGGGCCTCAATCAGATCCTGCATTGTGAGATCTGTAACTCTTCTTCTTCCAAGTACGTTCAAGACTTCATCAAGTGTTTTCTTTGAATAGTTGGTGTAATCCAAGCAACACTAAAACATGAGCTTCTCGTTTACGCTCCCACTTATGATCTGATTCATAAAGTATTGTCTCGGGTTGTTGTGTCTCCATGCATCCGGCCCTGTCGAGCACTTTTTTAATGGCTGAAGCATGGATCATTTCCTGCTTTAGTTGGATGAACATATCCCCTTCCTCAAGCCTGGGGAGAGCTGAGAACTCATCCTCAGAATCATACACCACCCCCAGAACCCTGTCGGTTGTTAAGTCTCCTAACTGCATCTGTGTAAACAACATCATCTGTGTAAAACAACATCTACTACAAAGAAAGGCAACCGCCTATCACTGCCTTGGCTTCTAATTCTTTAAGCCCATCAGGAATTAACCTATATTTTAAGCCTAGAATACCTCGGAATTCATGGGTCCTCCGCTCCTCTAATATCCGCCTCTGTTCCTGGTTTATTTGCTCCAGTATAGGTCCTACCGGATCGATTTGCATTTGAACCGGGTGAAATTGTTTGTGCTCGTGTCCTCCTACTTTTCTTCCGCCATAGCTGGATTGTGATAAGCCAATGTCTGCATGCAAAACTAGATTTATGGTTTTCCCCCAATGCTTCCTGCACAGCCAGCTTTTGAATAATTGACCTTGCATTTGATGTGACAGATTTCCAATGATTCTCTGTCCCATTCTGTCCATCCTTAATGTAATTTTTCTGTGTGTCACTTTCACCCTGTCAATTAAACAGTGAGATTTCTATTAAACATAGCATATATTACAGACATTCATCTTACACCTCGTTATTCACCACACTAGGCACCACATAGAATATATTACAGCATTTATTTTACACCATATTTTTAACCACACTAGGCACCACACTAGACACCACACCATGTTATTCACCACACTAGGGACCACATAGCATATATTACAACATTTATTTTACACCATGTTATTCACCACACTAGGCACCACAAAGCGTATATTTAGAGCATTTATTTTACACCATATTTATCACCACACTAGGCACCACATAGCATATATTACAGCATGTATTTTACACCATGTTATTCACCACACTAGGCACCACAAAGCATATATTGACAGCATTTATTTCACACCACGTGCCTCACCACACTAGGCAGCACATATCATATATCACAGCATTAATAGGCACCACACACCACAAGCAATCACTAACCACAGCAACCACATATCACAAGCAATCACTAACCACATACCACATTAACAATAAAAAATGTGGTGAAGATGAAGAAATGAAATAACCTGTGATTCTTCCAGATAGTGAGTGGCATGATCCTCTCTTACATTTCGTTCCAATCTTCTGAACTTAACATCCTTTGCATTTGGAGAGACCCTACTTTTTCGGTCCAAAATTGCTGCACAAGTTCTATGACAGAATTGGGAATTGCATCTGCTCTTCTAACTCTTTTGTACAAAACCCATTTCCCCCCTTTGCAATCTATCTCTTCCCTCTTCAATTTTGCTTTGGTAAGATTCCTAGGATGAACACCCAGCAGTTTACCAAAACCCCGAGCACTGACAGGATTAGCACTTTCGGTATTAATGCTTCCTCTTACGGCCATAGCAAGGCAACTACTCTTGGCTGCTAAACTGTCATTGCTGTTAGACTTCTTCACAAGTTGAATGGAAGCCCTGAGGTTGCTGACCACAATGCTCTTGGCTTGCAAATCTTTCAGCTCTTCGCCAAGTACGCTGTCCATTGTGTCATCCTGCAGATAATCTAGTAAAACCTCTTTCTTATCGCTGTTAGACAAGCCTTTAGTGGTGCTATGAAATGAAGATAACAATTTTAATACCATCCGACGCCTGGTAGAGGCCGTTCTGGTGGATCCTCCCTCTGCTGTTGCAATTTTTGCTAATTCTTCTTTAGCTTCCCTTTGTCTTTTCCTTTGGCGTCTTTTATGATCCCGTTCTTGTTCTGGAGTTCTCTTTCTCTTACCTGTGGCAGATTTGCTTCCAAATTAAATGATTGAAGATATGAACCGGATTGATCCACAACCAGATTAAGCGCCATAGCCGTGTGCTTCAGGAAAGGCGCGGGTGGGTCGTGGGTTTAGAAATCGGTTCGGTGGAGATTGGAATGGGATGGAATGGGACGGGTGGCGTAGGAATCGGGTTGTTGCAGTTCAGGAAATGATTGAATCCGGGCAGTACATGCACTAGGCGCCAAACAAACATTTAAAATCGCACCACAAATTTGATATCTCCCACCACATTTTTAGGAGGACAGGGGGGACTACAACATGCTTTCACCCAGCAGATTTAGATGGCATGCAGGCAGAACTTCTGAAATGGGCTAGGCCTCCACTAGTGCCTGTCCTCACGGCATTGTTCAATAAAGCATTGCGAGAAGGATTTCCTACGCAATGGACCACTAGTAGAGTAGTGCCCATATACAAAGCAGGGGACCCTCAATGCCCCGCCAACTACCGTACTATTATGGTCAGCTCTCTCTTTGCAAAACTGTTGGCTGGCATCCTTGAGCAGCGGCTGACAATATGGGCAGAGGAAACAGAGGTGCGAGCTCTTACACAGGCAGGTTTCCGGCCCAGATATTCCACCATTGATCATATCTTCACTCTGCGCACATTGATTGAGGATAGCAGGAATCACCGACGAACCTGTCTTTGTTGTTTGATCGATTTTGCAAAAGCTGCCGACATAGTACCCTTGACAAGCTATGGGACCCGGTGCGGCGGGGACCCCGGACTTGCGGGAATCACGATATATAGGTTAATGCGAGGCATGCTCGGGGCGTATCACATCGGCGACACGGCCGGTGTCGATGTAGCATTGGAGTGCGCGTCCAGGGTTGCCCCCTCTCCCCCACACTCTTTGGCCTCTACATTGATCAGTTGGAAGATTGGCTCTCTGAGCATAGAGGTGCGGGCGCACATCTCATGCGACACACAATCTGGCAGCTCATATATGCTGACGATGTCAACCTCATGGCCTATACTCGGAGGACATGCAACGCCACTGGATGCTCTTGACACTTTTGCCAATTCACCGGCGAAGTTAACTTGGCCAAAACTAGGGTGCTGCTAGTTGCATCATCCCGTCAGCCAAGGCTTCCCACATTCACTTACCAGGGGCAAGAGGTAGAGGTGGCTCCGACCTACAAATTCTTGGGGATTGAGTTCTCAACTACCACCCATTGGGATGCGGCTATCAGGTTGCGGGTCACGGCGGGTTGGAAAGCACTATATGCCATGCAGAACAACAGCCACAAGGCAGAGTTGTATGCCTGGGGCCACCAGTCACATTTGTTTCGGGCCTTGGTTGAGCCGGTCCTTTTGTATGGGGTAGAAGTGTGGGGTTCGGTGATATCCCTCGACACCTGGAATGACCTCGAGCAGGTGCAGAAGGCCTTCTTGGCACGGGCCTTGGGGGTGAAGTCCACAGTCCCATACCAGATCCTACTCCAAAAGACAGGCTTTCTACCCCTTCAACGGTCTGCATTGGAACGCCATATCGTTTACTTCCAAAAGGTGGTTGCTATGGCTGATACACGCTTGCCCCACCTTGCTTTGGCCGCGGCGATGGGTCCCCAACGCCGAAATCTGCTGGAAAGACAAACAAGCTCGGTGGTTCTCCGCGGCGCGTGCCAAAACAGATCGTCAGTCGGGGACAAAGAAAGATCGCGAGGCACTTAAACCGTACCTAGATGCTACTTTCCCTTCAGCAAGCCTCACGGGATGCGGAGGCTCGGCCCGCGTTAAGGCGGCACATTATCGTGACAAGTCAATCCTAGGTCGACAAGAGGCCCACACCAATACTTGTACACCCAACCGCCCATGAAGAAGCGCGGACTTATAGCTTTCCATTCGCGCGGGTGCACATCGCCTCCGCATTGAAACAGGGCGTTGGGCTCGAGAAGCACGAGAGCAAAGGCTTTGCAAGTGTTGCCACCAGGGCGCAATTGAGGATGAATGTCATGCCCTCCAGATCTGCCTAGCATTTGCCCATATCCGAGAGCAATATGTTCGATTACTAGTGCCTGACCAGCCGTTGCATCAGTTACACGCAAACTCTTCAATAGACAATATTGTAGGATATGAAAATGCTAGCAAGTGGTATAGGCCAAGTCCATATATAAGTGAGGTACAACAAACACACCACAGTGCAAATGTTGCCACAACATCACAACATCGGATAACATGTCAATATCACAAAGTATGTCTAACAAATGTCAAATAAAAGTTAGCTATAACCAAATGCTAAAAAGCACCTCGTAAGATGTAGGTGACGAATTTGCCCAAGATAAATGCTTCAACAAGATACGAGTGAAAAGTAGATGAACATATAATCAAGATATCTGCTTCAAACATGAGATCTTCACTCATTCTGGATATACACTAACTCACTGCCATCAAGATTACTATATCATCCACCAATGATCTCCAAAAGACCTGCATTTGCACGAGAAAACATTGGATGTCTGGCCTTCCAACATCCCCAAAAATACAAGCAATGGTCGCAAGTAGGGCTGAAAACTTTGGGTGACTTAAGAAATGAGGAAGAGGGTAGATGGATATCATGGCAGGAAGTAGAACCAAAATTGAAGGGATCAGCACTTGATAAAGATATCTTCAGTGCAATTATGGAAAAACTGGCCCCCTACCAAGAATTAGCCTCCAATTCAAATGGTTGGACACAAAACAATAAAGACTGTTACATTGTGAAGGACATTTACTCTGCTCTTATGCAGCATAGACCTTCCAAAGCATGTGACCTATGGAATTGTGAGGAGAAGGCATTGGCAAAGAACTGTGCAAAGGGTTGGAGGAATTACTGTGCACCCAAGATCACCCTCTTTAGATGGCTAGTGTTGCACCAAAGCCTACACTCTAATGCCAAAAGAGCTAAATATGATGTGAGAACCTCCAGCCTATGTCCTCTGGGATGTGGTATGGAAAAGGATTCAAATCACATTTTTCTATGCCCGATAGTCGAAGATATATGGACTTGGACCTGTCAATTGAATTTGGGAGCTCCAGGTAATATTTTTCAGTTCTTGAACTCGGGATCAAGGTTGATCAGCACATGTAGAACTCTTACTTGCTGGATAATCTGGAGACACAGAAACAGGGTCTGTTTGGAAGGGAAAAGACCAGATCTCATCTGGATTAAAACCAACCTGCTTATTACCATCCAGCAGACGGCCTCAGCTCATAAAGCCCACAGGGGCTGAAATATGACAAAGATTGAGATCGAATTGGGAAATATCAAAATGGATACAATTTTTTCTTTCTAATACTAACTGATTCTAATGGTTTGCTACACAGAGCAGCAGAGGAGGCTGAGGAACCTGGGTGCTCCTATCAGGTGGCTCAGCAACAATGAGAATGAAGATTTCTATATCCCAAGATTTGAGCTGGAGCAACACTTCATTAAGCTCAAACATGAGATGATCCACTCAATGGCAATTAAGAAGCTGTTGGATAGGTCCGAGATATGGCGGTTCAATGGTCTGAAGCCATTCTTTCAAGCATTGTTTCATATGTGGCAACAGAAGAGAGATGCCCGAGTACTGATGCTCATGGACTATACTACATTTACTATGGAAGAACTCGACGAGTTTCTCAACATCTTTGGTAGATCTGCTGTTGCAGATCTTACTGTCCAAGACCTGCTGGAAGCCAATCAGTTTTAGGCTTACTTGGTATCAGTTTTTCCAGAATACTTTGAACTTTTAAGTTTATTTTTGTATGCAGCCTAAATGGCTTATATCCTTCCTTATGTTTTTTCATAAAGGAAGGTTTTTTTGTCCTTTGACATACATATCTTCCTGGTTGGAAGATCCTGACATGATGTATTCCATGTAAAATGAATACAAAACCCACCCTGCCTTCAAAAAAAAAAAAAAAAAAAAAAAAAAGTAAAATTGTTCCCTAGAAGTCTTGTCAAACTTGTTCACTTCAGAAAAGTCTGAGCCTTAAACCCGGAATGGATTAATGCAGGCTTCGTTTGTGAAAGACGTGTTACTAAGAATGATGTGTTCAGATACTCCAGATTGAGCAAGGATTAAAATCCTATTCACATGAATGAAATTGTTGCCAAAAATGCCAGTTTTTCTGGCTGTGTGTGTTGTCCATGGTATGCTTACAACGGGTCTTTTTCCTGCTACAATCAGCAGCAATTTTGTAAACACGAACTACACCCTTGTCTTATGCAAAATTGAACACCAAAATTGGGCCTAAATTTCACTTCATGCAACTTGCTCGATGGATGAATTAGCACTACATCTTACCTATTCTATTCTATGATATAAGAAACTATACTTCCTCAATGGACAAAAGGATAAAGGAAAGTATTAAGGATCAGGGGAAGTATTCTGCTTATCAGGATTCTAGATTAATAGAGAAAGCAAAAAATCTGTATGCGAGGCACAATTCCTTTTTTTTTTTTTTTTTTTATTGAAGGCTTAGTCCTATATAATAAAGAAATAGTGTCCGTGAGTCTGTGAGTATTCCACGGCCCATCCGACGGTCCAGGAGGCGCCACGTGGCACGATCTGGGCCCTCCGTGGGCCTTGGCCTCTCAAAAGCTCCCAAGTTTGGTGGACAAAATTTTTTTGGTTTACCAGGGACTCGAACCCTGGACATTGCCCCCCAAACCCCCCACCCTTACCACTAGACCAACCAGTCTTTTCTTGAAATAATAAGAAGTCCATGTTTAGTTAAGGCTGGAGCCTAACTAATTCAAGGATACTCTAGGATGTTCTAGAATGCTCTAGAATCTTCTGGAATGTCCTAGAATGTTCCAGATGCTCATGAGTAAGCATCTCAGTCTAAAAATAGAAACTTTCAGTCTAAAAATAGATGTTTTTTTGAAACTTTGCAAATGCTCAAAATAGAATGTTGTGGAATGTTCCAGGTGCTCATGGGTAAGCACCTCAGTCTAAAAATAGAAAGTTTCAGTCTAAAAATAGAAAGTTTTTTGAAACTTTGCAAATGCTCAAAATAGAATGTTCTGGAATATTCCAGGTGCTCATGGGTAAGCACCTCAGTCTAAAAATAGAAACTTTCAGTCTAAAAATAGAAAGTTTTTTTGAAACTTTGCAAATGCTCAAAATACTCTGGGTAAACACCTCAATCCAAAAATAGAAAGTTTTTTGAAACTTTGCAAATACTCAAAATAGAATGTGCTAGAATGTTGCAGATGCTCTAGGATAAGCACCTCAGTCTAAAAATAGAAAGTTTCAGTCTAAAAATAGAAAGTTTGCTTAAACTTTGTAAAAACTCAAATAGAATGTCCTAGAATGTTTCAGATGCTCTAGGGTAAGCATCTCAGTCTAAAAATAGAAAGTATGGTAGTCTAAAAACAGAAAAGTTTGCTAAAACTTTGCAAAAACTCAAAATAGAATGTTCTAGAGTCTTCCAGATGCTATAGGGCAACCACCTATGCTCTAGAAGCACCTCAGTCTAAAAGTAGAAAGTTTCTTGAAACCTTACAAATGCCCAAAATAGAATATTCTGGAGGTGATACTTTGGAATTGGTAGTAAGTATGATGGGTATGATGGGTGTGTGTAAGCTTCACATGGGTGATACTTTAAAATTGACATACTTTAGAATTGGTAGTAGAGGTAGTAGATGTGGCCTCATGGGCATGTGTGAGTATGTTACTCATGAATGATACTTTGTTGGTAATGGAATAGAAGGTTGAGTAGTATGTGTGAATAAGACTATGAAATACCATGGAGTGCAGTAGATGTGAGTAAGATCCTCATAGGTGATACATTGGAATTGGTAGTATTCTCCTCATGAGTGATACTTTAGAAATGGTAGTAGGGCACGTGTGTATATAGACTTGCACGGTAATAAGTGTAGAAAGTTTCAGTCTAAAAATAGAAAGTTTGCTTAAACTTTGTAAAAACTCAAATAGAATGTCCTAGAATGTTTCAGATGCTCTAAGGTAAGCATCTCAGTCTAAAAATAGAAAGTACGATAGTATAAAAACAGAAAAGTTTGCTAAAACTTTGCAAAAACTCAAAATAGAGGGCAACCACCTATGCTCTATAAGCATAGAAAAATCCTAAAAAGAGAGAGAGGGAGAGAGAAATAGAGAAGAGAGAGAAAGATAGAGAAAGACGGGAGAAATAAAGGGAGAGGAGAGAGAGAAAGGGAAAAAGGGGAGAGATGAAAGAGAGAAGAGAGAGAAGAGAGGGAAGAGAGACAGAAGAGAGGAGAGAGAGAGGAGAAAGGAGAGAGAGAGAAGGGGGAGAGAAGACAGAGAAGGCAGAAGAGAAAGAAAAGAGAGGAGAGGAAGAGAAGGAGGGGGAGAAGACATAGGAGGGAGGACAAAGACGAGACGGGGCATATAGAAAAGTCCTCATGGGTGTAGATGTGGTATAAGTCCTCATGGTTGTATGTGTGAGTATGCTCCTCATGGGTGGTTGAGTAATGGATGCTTAGTTACATGGAAAGTTTCTTGATTCTTGAATATATAGGGGTTGTACTTTGGAATTCATAGTAAATGTAGCAAGCTCTTAACGGGTGATACTTTAAAAGTAATAGTAAGTGTAGGTAAGCTCCCAATGGGTGACAGTTTGAAATTGGTAGTCGCTGTAGTAAGTGTGAGTCAGTTTTTAATGGATGAGACTTTGGAGTTTATAGTAGATGTGAGTAAACTCTCAGTGGATGATACTTTAAAATTGGTAGTAAATGTGACTGAGCTCCTCAATGTGTGATGGTTTGAAATTGGTAGTAAGTATGTATCTGAGGCAAAAGTCAAAGGGGATGTCGAGGCCGACTTCCCGAGGGGCCGAGCCGATGAAGGGGCAAATAGAAAAGGTCGTGGGTGGGCCCCAAGAAGGAGGGCGAGGCCTCAAAGGGGCCGAGCCCGAAGAATGGTCAAAAGAAGGGCTATAGGCCCGCCGCTCGGGCCGGCCCTTTCTAGTCTAATATCTAATATAATAAAAAAATACCGCGTTATTAACGAATGTAACTCCACCCCCATCGACGGCCTGCGTGGAGCCACTTGGCGCGATCTGGACGGCTCTAACGCACTTTCACGTGCCACGTGGCGCGATCCCAGGCCCTCCCCTAATATAATAAAAAATACCGTTATTAACGAATGTAACTCCACCCCATCGAGGATAGAGGTGGAGCCACTTGGCGCGATCTGGACGGCTCTAACGCACTTTCACGTGCCACGTGGCGCGATCCCAGGCCCTCCCCTTTTTTTCTAACCACTATCCAAAATCTAATCCTCCTATCTTCTCTAATATAATGTAAAAATAGCGTCCGTCTGTGAGTGAGTCCGTGAGTGAGTAAATCCGGCCCATCTGACGGTAAAGGAGGCGCCACGTGGCGCGATCTCGGCCGTCCGTGGGCCTTGGCCCCTCAAAAGCTCCCAAGTTTGGTGGACAAAATTTTTTTGGTTTACCACGGACTCGAACCCTGGACATTGCCCCCCAAACCCCCCACCCTTACCACTAGACCAACCAGTCTTTTCTTGAAAGAATAAGAACTCCATGCTTAGTTAAGGCTGGGGTCTAATTAATTCAAGGATACTCTAGGATGTTCTAGAATGTTCTAGAATCTTTTGGAATGTCCTAGAATGTTCCAGATGCTCATGAGTAAGCACCTCAGCCTAAAAATAGAAAGTCTCAGTCTAAAAATAGAAGTTTTTTTGAAACTTTGCAGATGGTCAAAATAGAATGTTCTAGAATGTTCCAGGTGCTCATGGGTAAGCACCTCAGTCTAAAAATAGAAAGTTTCAGTCCAAAAAATAGAAGTTTTTTGAAACTTTGCAAATGCTCAAAATAGAATGTTCTGGAATGTTCCAGGTGCTCATGGGTAAGCACCTCAGTCTAAAAATAGAAAGTTTTTTGAGACTTTGCAAATGCTCAAAATAGAATGTTCTGGAATGTTGGATATGCTCATGGGTAAGCACCTCAGTCTAAAAATAGAAAGTTTTAGTCTAAAAATAGAAAGTTTGCTTAAACTTTGTAAAAACTCAAATAGAATGTACAAGAATGTTTCAGATGCTCTAAGGTAAGCATCTCAGTCTAAAAATAGAAAGTACGGTAGTCTAGGAACAAAAAAGTTTGCTAAAACTTTACAAAAACTCAAAATAGAATGTTCTAGAATGTTCCAAATGCTATAGGGCAACCACCTATGCTCTAGAAGCACCTCAGTCTAAAAATAGAAAGTTTCTTGAAACTTGCAATGCTCAAAATAGAATATTCTGGAGGTGATGGGTATGATGGGTGTGTGTAAGCTTCACATTGGTGATACTTTAGAATTGACATACTTTAGAATTGTGCCTCATGGGCATGTATGAGTATGTTACCCATGAATAATACTTTGTAGGTGCTCATGGGTAAGCACCTCAGTCTAAAAATAGAAAGTTTCAGTCTAAAAATAGAAAGTTTTTTAACACTTTGCAAATGCTCAAAATAAATATGTTCTGGAATGTTGCAGATGCTCATGGGTAAACACCTCAATCCAAAAATAGAAAGTTTTTGGAAACTTTGCAAATGTTTAAAATAGAATTTTCTGGAATGTTACAGATGTTCAAAGGTAAGCACCTCACTCTAAAAATAGAAAGTTTTAGTCTAAAAATAGGAAGTTTGCTTAAACTTTGTAAAAACTCAAATAGAATGTCCTAGAATGTTTCAGATGCTCTAGGGTAAGCATCTCAGTCTAAAAATAGAAAGTACGGTAGTCTAAAAACAGAAAAGTTTGGTAAAACTTTCCAAAAACTCAAAATAGAATGTTCTAGAGTGTTCTAGATGCTATAGGGCAACCACCTATGCTCTAGAAGCACCCCAGTCTAAAAGTAGAAAGTTTCTTGAAACCTTGCAAATGCTCAAAATAGAATATTCTGGAGATGGTACTTTGGAATTGGTAGTAAATGTGATGGGTATGATGGGTGTGTGTAAGCTTCACATGGGTGATACTTTAGAATTGGTAGTAGAGGTAGTAGATGTGGCCTCATGGGCATGTGTGAGTATGTTACTCATGAATGATACTTTGTTGATAATGGAATAAAGGGTTGAGCAGTATGTGTGAATAAGACTATGAAATACCATGGAGTGCAGTAGATGTGAGTAAGGTCCTCATAGGTGATACTTTGGAATTGGTAGTGTTCTTCTCATGAGTGATACTTTAGAATTGGTAGTAGGGCATGTGTGTATATGGACTTGCATGGTAGTAGATGTAAGTAGGCTCCTTATGGATAATACTTTAGAGAGAGAGAAGAGAGAGAAGGGAGAGGGGAAGAGAGAGAGAGAGGAGGAGGATATAGAGAAGAGAGAATAGAGAGTATAGGGAGATGGGAGAAGGGGCAGAGAGGAGAGAGAGAAAAGAGAGGGAGAGAGAGATGGGAGAGGAGAGGAGGAGAGAGGAGAGAGATGTTCTAGAGAGAGAAGAAAGAGAAGAGGAGAGAAGAGAGGAGAAGAAAAGAGAAGAGAGAGTACTAGAGAAGATCTAAAAAAAGCAAGAAAGCAAAGAGAGAAGAGGGACCTAAGGAGGAGAGAGAATAAAGAGAAGAGAGGAGAGAGAATAGAGAGAGAGAATGTCAGAGAGAGCAGTCTAGAGAGAGGAGATAGAAAAGAGCTCTTTCCAAGGATTTGGTGGAAAAAAAGTTTTTTTGAAACGGAGACAAAGAACTCAAAAATAGAAAGGAAAAAGGGGGAGAGAGAGATCATGGGGAAGCACCTTTTCTAAAATAAAAGAGGAGAGAAGAGAGGAAAGAAGAGAATGGAGGGAGAAGAGAGAGAAGAGAGATGAGAGAGAGGACAGAGAAGGAAAAAAGAGGAGAGAGAAAGATGAGAGAGGGGAAAGACCTCATGAGAAAATAGAGAGAGGAGAGAAAGAGAGGAGAAAGAAAGAGAAAGGAGAGAAGAGAGAGAGATAGGGAGAAAAGATAGAGAAGAGAGGAGTCTAAAAAAAGGAGAGAGGGAAGAAACTTTGAGAGAAGACTCAAAGAGAGGAGAGAAAGAGAGAGAAAAGAGAGGGAAAAATAGGAGAGAGGCAGGAGACAGGGGCCAAAGAGAGAGAAAGTTTTATTGGACAAGTGAAAGAAATAGAAGAAATAAACATAATAGGACTGGAGGAAGTTCTAGTGAGTTCTAGCCTCCACTTTAAGAGAATGCTCAAAATTAAGAATATTGTGGAATCCGGGGGTGGGTGGGCCTGGCCAAAAAAATAGAAAGTTTGATGGACAAAATTTTTTTGGTTTACTAGGGACTTGAGTGGGACATTGCCCCCCAAACCCCACCCTTACCACTAGACCATGAAGTCTTTTTTTGAAAAAAGGAAGTCCATGCTTAGTTAAAAATTTGGAATGTAATTGTGCTCAAGGATACTCTAGGATGTTCTAGATGTTCTAGAATGCTTTAGAACTTTGTAAAAAAGAATCTTCTAGAATGTCTATGGAATCTCTAGAATCTTCAAAGAATGTCTAGAATCTTCTAGAAATTCTAGAAAGGTCTAAAATAGAAGTTTTTTGAAACCAAGGACAAATGCCTCAAAAATAGAATGTTGTGGAATGTTCCAGTGCTCATGGGTAAGCACCCCAGTCAAAAATAGAAAGTTCGGTCTAAAAATACAAAAGTTTTTAAAAACTTTGCAAATGCTCAAAATAGAATGTTTGGAATGTTCATGGATGCTCATGGGTAAGCACCTCAGTCTAAAATGTCTAAGAATAGAAAGTTTTTAAAAACTTTTGTAAATGCTCAAAATAGAATTTCAGTTATAGGTAATGTTGAGATGTTGCTAAAATAGAATGTTTTGGAATATTCCAGATGCTCATGGGTAAAGTTTCAATCTAAAAAATAGAAAGTTTTTTGAAACTTGCAAATACTCAAAATAGAATGTTCTAGAATGTTCTAGATGTTCTAGATGTCTAAAAAATAAAGTTTCAATCTAAAATAGAAAGTTTTTGAAACAAATCCTCAAAATAGAATGAAAAGAATGTTCAGGTGCTCTAGAGGAAAGCATCTGGAGTCTAAAAATAAAGTTAGAGGTAAAATGAGCAAAAGTTCCTTTAAAACTTTGCAAAAACTCAAAATAGAATGTTCTAGAATGTTCGGATGCCAAATGGGTAAGCAACCCGGCCTAAAAATAGAAACACCTCAAATCTAAAATAGAAAGTTTTTGAAACTTTTGCAAATGCTCAAAATAGAATGTTTACGAGGAATGTTACTTTGGAATTGGTAGAAAGTAAGTGTGATATGCTCATGATGGGTCTGTCTAAAAATAGAAATGGGTGAAACTTTAGAATTGACATACTAGATGTTCTAGAAATAGAAAATTGGAATGTGGCCTAGAATGTTAGAGATGGGCATGTGTAAAATGGTCTAAAAATGAAAGTTTCTAAAAATAGAAAGTTTTTTGAAACTTTGCAAATGGTAATGGAATAGAAGGTTGAATAGAATGTGTGAATAAGGAATAAAAAATAGTCTAAAAATAGAGTTTAGGTCTAAAATAGTAACAATCGTTCTAAAAATAGAAAGTTTCAATCTAAAATAGAAAGTTTTTGAAACTTTGCAAATGCTCAAAATAGAATGTCCTGGAATGTTCAAGTGCTCATGATGGTAAGCAGAGAGTCTAAAAATAAAGGTTTTTTGAAAAATAGAAAGTTTTAGAATGTTTGCAAATGCTCAAAAAAATAGAATGTTCTAGAATGTTGAGGTAAACACCTCAATCTAAAATAGAAAGTTTTTTGAAACTTTGCAAATACTCAAAATAGAATGTGAGGGGAATCTTGCAAATGCTCTAGGGTAAGCACCTCGGTCTAAAAATAGAAATTTGGGTCTGAAAAAAATAGAAAGTTTGCTTAAACTTTGTAAAAAAACTCAAATAGAATGTCTAGAATCAGAGAGAGATGCTCTGGGGAAAAGCAGAGATGAAAAAATAGAAAGTATGGTAGTATAAAACAAAGAAGTTTGCTAAAACTTTTGCAAAAACTCAAAAATAGGCGGCAACCACCTAGATTAGCAGAAGATCAAAAGTAAAATCCACATAGGTGATAAGGGGGAATTGACATACTTTAGAATTGTGGAGAGCAAAGTAGTAGATGTGGCCTCATGGGCATGTGTGTATATGTTACTCACAAATTTGTTAAAAACCCGTTTTTTATTTTAAAGTCCTAATATAAAAATCCTCCACGTTTTTAAAGTTTTTATGATTTGGTATGGTCAAAACTAAAAAATAAAAATTGCACATTCCCATCCATTTATTGGACATGGATGCTGAGAGATTAAAATGCACATTTTTGCTAAAGTTATAAGCGTAACATGCCAAAAGTAAATCGAGGAAGCTTATCTTTTGCTATTAGAAACTATGAAGTTCAAGGACAAAGATGTCATAGCCACCCATGCACCTCTTAAGAAAATTGAGAAAAACATTATAATAGAGATTAAGAAATTTAAGAATTTCATATACAAAAATAAATACGTTCAAGAATACCATATATTTGGATTAAAAAACCATGGATGGTCTAGGGATTTTTAAGGATTTTTAAAGATTTTAATGATTTTCAAGGATTTTAAAGATTTTTAACGTATTTTATATGAAATGTTTTAAAGATTTTTTCCAAAATTTTAAAAATCTTCAAAAATCTTAAAAACATTTTTAAAATGTCGGATTTTGACCAGCATTTAACAACATGGTTACTCATGAATGATACTTTGTTGATAATAGAATAGGGGGAGAAGACAGAGGACAAAGAGATAGGAGAGAGGACAAAAGGAGGGGATATATAAAGGTAATAGGCGTAGTAAACTCCTCTTGCACCAAAAAGCCAAGTAATGAATATGATAAAAGTCCTCATGGTCATAAATATGGTATAGGTCCTCATGGTTGTATGTGTGAGTATGCTCTTGAATATATAGGGGGTTATACTTTGGAATTCATAGTAGATATAGTAAGCTCCTAATGGGTCATACTTTAAAAGTAGTAGTAGGCGTAGGTAAGCTCCCAATGGGTGATAGTTTGAAATTAGTAGCCATTTGTAGTAAATGTGAATCAACTTTTATTTAAAGGGCTATAAACTTTAGAGTTTATAGTAGGTGTGAGTAAACTCCCAATGGATGATACTTTTAAATTGAGAATAAATGACCGAACTTCCTCAATGTGTGATGGTTTGGAATTGGTAGTAAGTAATGGTTCGAGGCAAATGAACCGAGGTTGATCAAAACCGAGGCGAAGCCGAGGCCGAAGCCGAGGAATAGTCCTGAGGATGTCCGCCCCGAGGCGGAGGCCCTGAGGGGCCGAAAGCCGAGAAAGGGTGCAAGAGAAAAGGTCCCAGAGGGTGGGCCCAAACCGAGAAGGTTAGGCACGGGAGGGGCCGAAATGAGGAATGGATGCAAGGGAAAAGGCCCCTACTAGACGAGAGAGGACAGAGAGGGAAGAGAGGAGAAGAAAAGAAGAGAGAGGAGAGAGGAGAGAGACACTTTGGGAGAGGGGAGAGAGAGAAGAGAAAAGAGAGAGAGAGAAAGGGAGATGAGGGAAGAGAGAGGAGAGAGGAGAGAGAAGAGAGGGAAAGATAGGAGATAGGGCACATGGATGGGCCCAAAAGAGGGCGAAATACACGGTCCGATCGTGAAAGAAAAGGAGCAAAAGAAAAGGGCAAAGAATAGCGCCCGTGAGTCCTGGGGAGTGAGTGAGTATTTCACGCCCATCGACGGATAAGGGCTTTATGGCTTTGATTTGGGCGTCCCGGGCCCTGGCCTCTCAAAAGCTCCCAAGTTTGGTGGACAAAATTTTTTGGTTTACCATGGACTTGAACCCCCGACATTGCCCCCAAACCCCCACCACTAGACCAACCAGTCTTTTCTTGAAAAAATAGGAAGTCCATACTTAGTTAAGGCTGGGGCAATGGAAATTCCTTTGGTTAATTAAAAGCCTTGATGATCCTAGAACCTTCTAGAATGTTCTAAAAAAAAGCTAGAGAGAGAAGAGAGAGGAGAGAGAGGAGAGAAGAGAGAGGAGGGAGAAGAGGGAGAGAGAGAAAAAAAAAAGAGAGAGAAAGGAGGAGAGAGGGAGAAATAGAGAGAGAGGAGAGAGATAGGAGAGAGAGAGGAGAGAGAGAGGAGAGGAGGAGAGAGGAGAGAGAGGAGAGGGAGGAGAGAGAGAGAAGAGAGATAGGAGAGAGAGAGGAGAGGGATAGGAGAGAGGAGAGAGGAGATAGAGAGAGGGGGGAAATAGAGAGAGAGGAGAGAGATAGAAGAGAGAGAGGAGAGAGGAGAGAGGAGAGAGGAGAGAGAGAGAAGAGAGGAGAGAGGAGAAGGGGAGGAGAGAGAGGAAAGAGGAGAGAGAGAGGAAAGAGGAGAGGGAGGAGAGAGGAGAGAAGAGCAGGAGAGGAGAGAGAAGAGAGAGAAGAGAGAGGGAAGAGGGAGAAATAGAGAGAGAGGAGGGAAATAGAGATAGAGAAAGAGAGAGAGAGAGAGAGAGAGATAGGAGATAGAGAGAGGGAGAAATAGAGAGAGAGGAGAGAGATGAGAGAGAGAGGAGAGAGAGGAGAGGAGAGAGAGAGAGAAGAGAGGAGAGAGAGAGATAGGGAGAGAGAGAGGGAGAGAGGAGAGAGAGGAGAGGAAAGAGGAGATAGAGAGAGGGAGAACAGAGAAGGAGAGAGATAGGGGAGAGAGAGAGAGGAGAGAGGAGAGAGAGAAGAGAGGAGAGGGAGGAGAGAGAGGAGAAGAGGGAGAAAGAGAGAAGAGAGGAGAGGGGAGAGAGAGAAGAGACAGAGGAGGAGAGAGAAGAGAGAGAAGAGAGAGGGAAGAGGGAGAGAAGAGAGAGAGGGAGAGAAATAGAGAGGAGAGAGAAAAAAGAGAGAGAGAGAGAGAGAAGGGAGCATGGGAGGAGGGAAGAGAGAGAATAAGGATGGAAGAGAGAGGAAAGAGAGAGCAAGGAGAGAGGAGAGACAAAGAAAGAGAGAGGGGAGCAGGGAGGAGATAGAAGAGAGAGAGAGGGGGAGAGAGAGAGAGAGAAGATAGAGGCAAGAGACATGGGAGAGAGAGAGAGGGGAAAGAAGAGAGAGGAGAGAGGAGAGAGAGAGGGAGGGAGAGAGAGAGGGAAAGAAGAGAGAGGAGAGAGAGAGGAGAGAGAAGAGAGAGGAGAGAGAAATAGAGAGTGATAGGAGAGAGAGAAGGAAAAGAGAGAGGGGGGGAGGAGGAAGAGAGAGGAGAGAGGAGATAGGAGAGAGAGAGAAGAGAGGAAAGAGAAAGAAGAGAGAGGAAAGAGAAGAGAGACAGAGGGAGAGGAGAGAGGGAGAGATAAGGAGACAAAAGAGGAGAGAGAGAAAAAAAAGAGGAGGGAGGGAGAGAAGAGAGAGGGGAGAGAGAGAGAGGAGAGAAGAGAGAGAGAGAAATAAAGAACAAAGAGAAAGATAGAGGGGATAGAGAGGAGAGAGAGAGGAGAGAAGAGAGAGAGAGAGAGAAATAGAGAGAGAGAGGGGGGGAGAAATAGAGAGAGAGGGGGGGGATAGGAGAGAGAGATGGGAGAGAGAAAGGAAAGAGAAGAGAGAGGAGAGAGAGGGAGGAGATAGAAGAGAGAGAGGGGAGAGAGAGAGAAAGAGAAGATAGAGGCAAGAGACATGGGAGAGAGAGAGGGAAAAGAAGAGAGAGGAGAGAGGAGAGAGAGAGAGGGAGCAGAGAGAGAGAGAGGGGAAAGAGAGAGAGGAGAGAGAAATAGAGAGTGATAGGAGAGAGAAAAGGAAAAAAGGGAGAGCAGAGAGAGAGGAGAGAGAAGAGAGAGAAGAGAGAGGGGAAAGAGAGGAGAGAAGAGGGAGAGAGAAATAGAGAGAAAGAGAGAAAGATAGAGGGGAGAGAGGGAGAGAGAGGAGAGAAGAGAGAGAGAGAGAAATAAAGAAGAGAGAGAGAGACAAAAAGAGAGAAGAGCGAAAGAGAGGAGGGAAGAGAGAGAGGAGAGCAGGGAGGAGAGAGAAGAGAGAGAAGAGAGGAAAGAGAATAGAGAGTAGAGAGAGAATGAGAGAGAGAGAGCAGAGAAAGAAGAGAAACGAGAGAGAGATGCTACAAAAGGGAAGAGGCTCAGTCAAACGTGCTAATGGGGTCCACCCAGGGAGGTCGGCCGGAGGTCACGAGCCGAGGAATACTACAAAAAGGAAGGGCATGGGTGGGTCCAGATCAGGTCGGCCACGGAGGCTCACGAGCCGAGGAATGAGGTAAGAAAGGGTCCGGTCATTGTGGCTAGGCCCTTTCTAGTCCTATATTATAAAATTATAGTGAATGTCTCATAGAATGTCGCCTTTAAATCGACTCAATGGTGATCATTCGTGGGTTAGATCGACGGCTTTGCTGGCTATCTCGATTAGGTTCGAGACAATGTGGATTTGGATTCGGATTAGGGGAGATCGAGGTTTTATTTACGAAGTTGCATCGTTTAAGGCTTCTTTTCTTCTAAAATACGCTTCCTCCATAATCCAGCATGTTGAGTCGGTTGCAGAGCCAGCTTGGAGTCCACCGGTGATTCCAAGCCGGCCGCAGTAGTCGGAGATCGACAATTAGACAGAGCGATTTTGGCAAAGTAGTATTGTGCACCGAAGCTTTGGCACGTGAATCGTGTGTGCAAATAGGTCTCAATGCGAGGCTCCTAAAGTGGTTAAGCAGAGAGGTTTTTACAACATGTATTTTATTTAGACCATCTACGTGTTTTGTTTCGAGTTTATATCGGGCAAGGCTTTTGTTATGTAGACCAGGCCATCATCCTCTCACTATTGCCATATTATCTTTGAATGATTTAAGTTGTCCCCGGCTCTTTTTGCGGGATATTGCTTATTGGGCAAATGCCCCTTTGTAATTACTTTGATTAATCGCAATGAAGAGTATTGCTCATAATGCTAAGGGGAGTTGAGACACTTTTACAAACAAAAAAGGTAAGGTTACATGCTTTGTTGGTGTCTTTGTTGGATTGACATGCTTGATCATATCTTCTGAGTTTTTGTGAAGGTTTTAAGCACTCCAAGTGCTCCAGGTGCACCGGTTTTTGGAGAAATATGCTCCGAAAATCATTGGTATTTATGATTTCTCTTTATCTTGAGCTTCATCAAAGAGTTTCTGTTAGAATGCACAAAATCATTGGTATTTATGATTTCTCATTTTCTGAGTACTTATTCTGTGTATCCATGCTTTTGCTGTAGCTGCCCATTCCCCAAGGCAATAAACTCTATTTTGAAATTTCTTGATGCTATTGAAAGTTGCAAAGCACCTCAATTTCCGCTGCAGCTGATTGCCAATAATGCGTGCATACTCTTAGCATCCCTATTCTGTCAGGTAAAAGTTGAATTGATGTTCACGTATCCTGTCAAAAAATTTTGAAAATGTTATCATATATAAGAACATTTCCATTGCTTTGCCTTTGCTTTTATATTTGTCACAACATGGGTTATTGATCTTAATCTTCTTTTGCATCTCTGCTCTTCCATTAACTAAGTGTAAATCTCAACTGCGTTTGTTAACTTTGCTTGACAATATGTTCTTGATATTTTTCATTGTACAGGCATGATGTGAAGGGGTCTGTTTCCACTGTTTGGTTTGGTCTGAAGCTAAAGCACTCCAATAAGTACATGCCAATCATTGATTATGATATGGCATTTGTTTTTCAATCTGTGCTTCTGGAAATTAGCATGGGAGTAACGTTTAGTGTCATGTTCTCTATGTTCAAATGTGGAAACAGGAAAAGGTTTAGATAGAAAATAAGGTAAGCAAAGCATTAGTAAAAAAACTAGATCTGCAAATTGGATGACATGGCTTTCAAGGAAGCCCACTTTGAGTATCCCAACCCTTTCTGTAAAATAGTATGTCTTGAAGCACCCTGTAGTTTATTGGCTTCTCTTGCAATACCTTGGATTTTAACCATGATTTTAAGGAGTTAGCATCTATGTTTCCAAATGTAGATATGAACATTTGAATAGAGGATATTACTGGGAGCACCATGGAAAGAGCAGTAGCGAAAGCTTAAAAGTGCTTGGACAGATATCCACATTTTCTAGCAAGAAGATGGCTACACAACTGAATTTTAAACATGAGCTGCTTAATAATAATTTTGCTGAACACAATACATTGTTGTCTTCGCACAATTGACTCTATTCTTTTCTCTTTCATGGTGATTTTTGTACAATGCATATGAACATATGGTAGTGTTATAATTAGTATTGCTGATGTATCAATAATGTATCAATAATGTCAACTTCACGTTAATATAATCCCCTTAAAGTTTAATAAAATATAGGACACATCCTAATATACGCAATCCCAACATATGCTTACTGTGAACCTTAATAATGTTGGTAGTTAAGTATAATGATATCATTCAACAAAAAAGGTATCTATCTCGCCTTAAAGTGACCCAACGTCTTAGTAATTACAAATGAAATAATCATTGACTGAAAGAGAAACTTCAAAACCAAGAGAAGGATTCGAAAAGACGGCCATTAAAACATAACTACTATAGAAAACATAACTACCTTGAGAGAACTTTCATTACCAAGAGAAGAATAGAAAAGAGGCTATCAAAGCATCTGGATTTGTATGTACAGTTAGGCATGAGAAAAAAAATTGGGATGGTTGGCAATTTTTAAGACGAACTTTTGTATGTGGATAGGATCGTTGGCAATGTTTCAGTTTCAACGTCTCAATGTTAGTTTCTTGATTTTGCTTATGCATCCAAAGCTACATTTGCTCAGGACTCTCAAGTTACAAAAATTTGATCAGGATTGAAAGCTGCTTGGCTTTTCATTTACAGGTTTCAAACATTTACAAAACTGCAATGGTTGCCCATAAAACGTTGCCCAAAGAACGCGGAGCACCGATTCCTAGTCTATCATCTATTTCCATCTGTTCAAAGCATTGTAGAGACACCTCCAACATGAAGATCATTTATAAATCCATGTTTTTCAATTGGCATTCCTATGTCTCTCGCCTTCATCTGTTGTTCTATTTTTCCGAAGCTTTAAAACAAGCAGGTAAAGGTAGAAACATCTAGAGAAACATTTTGTAATACCATCCGCCAAGCACTTCATTGCTTCTCTTCCAATTCCATTATCCGCTAACCCGATAGAAGCGCCCCAAGCAATATATAATGCTTTTCAGATTTCTTCAGCCCTTGCAAACAGCTTTTGCTCAAGTTTCCAAATCTTCAAGATTTCGAGCTTGGTCTCATTGGGGATATGGGGATGCTACCCGTCAATCTCGACCACCTCGGATCTCTTCAAGTTCTTAATGCTAGCAACAATCTCTTTCTCGGGTGATATCCCCGACAGTACTTGTGACCTTTAACCCCAAGATCTATCAAAGCCAATGCATGTTCCTCTTTTTACTCCTTTTTTGCTTTCTCTGTTAAGTCGAAAAAGACTTGCATCTTGCAATCTCACAAATCTATATCCGCGGGAACGGCGACAAAGAATTTCTGGGCTCGCCATTGTGATGGATCAAATTTCGAGAAACCATGCAATGGGGTTAAAAAAATTAAAACCATGCAATCGAATTAAAAATGAAGAAACGAAGAGGGAGGAATGAAGCATGCAAGGAAGAGAGGAAAAACAGAGGAAAGCATTGCACGACGAATGGGAGCTAGAAAGGGAAGTAGGAAAAGGAAAAATAACACATACCTACCTCTTACTCGTTTTGCCGAACTATCAATCTTACCTTCAAAAAGACCACCACACATTATAATCCATCGTCAAACCACGGATCATTTGGTCGCGTTTGCCCATTCAACTAAACATTGCTTCCCCCGGCATCTCTAGTAGGACAACTTCCAAGCTATAGACATCCACTTTTCTTTTATCTAGCTGCTTTGGGTATATCCCCGCCGTGTAGCCGGAGATGATGGATTAATAAAATTTATGGCGATCGAATTCGAAGTTCCGACGGCCTCTTCTGTGCCTTGAGAAGGGGAAATTGTTCAAGTGAGAAAATGGGCAAGAAAATCATAGGTTATCGAGACCGTTCAACCAACTTTCTAAATAAATCTCAGCCGTCTAATTTTAGGGCGTGATTCAAGACACACCCTAAAACATTTTATAATATAAGAAGATAGAGTTCACATAAGAATAATGGAAAAAAATTTACACAAAACTACGAAAATCATACGGTTTTTGCTGAAAATACCAATTGTTTTTCTTAAAAGACCATTAGTGATGGAGTGATTGAGCCCTTCTCTTTTTGTATTATTTTTGTATATGTGTTGGGTTTGTTTATGTTGTTTGTATATTCCTATAATGTTATGTCTCTTTGTTGGTTCCTGTCTCTTTGAGGATTGCCAACAATACTAAATAGATTATTTTTGCATTTTCTTTTTAAGAGTGGTTGAATTGGTTTTTGAGTTTGGCGCTTGAACATTTTTGGTTTGCATATTTGGCATATGATCAAGCTTTTCTAAATTGAACATTGCATTTTTCTCTAGAATTCTTAATTGGCCTTTTATCTAAACATATATAATCTAGTTTGATTTTTTTTCGTTCACCTAAATATAAAACTTTATTTTCGGGTCCCGTCCTCAATGAACTAAATTTAATTTCTTTTGAATTCATTTGCCCTGACAAGATTGGCGAGTAATGCTCAGCAAGTAATGCGATGCGCACGCAGGTATCAAGCAATTAATGCAACCCCCGCTACATCGTCGAGGAAAAGTGTAATGGGTGGCTATGGCGGGACCGAAGCTTTCATTCAGCCCATTCAGCACCGCAGAAAACCGGAATACTTCGCCATAGCGGATCTAATATGAACACGTTCCGCAAAAAAAAAAAAACGTGGCCCATCTCGAAGTTTTTGGCCCTTTCGCCATACTTTTGCTTCTTCCAAGCTCGGCTATGGTGCTCAACTCCTGACGGCCAGGCCTTGCTTGCCTTTAAAAAAAAGGCATGTTATTTTGCTACATATTCTAAACGAGGTGCACCACAGACTACTGAGTCGCCGGATCACGTCAATCCGACGCGGCCGTGATTTATATGTTGGAGCCCCGGACACCTCTCGCTTCGATTATGCTCAATTATGATTAGGGGACGCTTATGATTTTAAGATGTCGATAACGAAGTTTGCCTAAGGTTTTGATGGTATATCGAGCCTCTATACGGTTTTATTTTAAGCTTTTAGAATATGTCTGGGTGGGATTGAACCTCTACCAAAAATAACTCAATGTCCTAATCGACTACTTTAACCAATCTAACCAAGTGAGCTAATGTGACTATTTTTATCTTAAATCTATGTTTTTTTTTAAAATAACCCATTGAATTGTTTTAGGGATATAGTCTATGATTTCAAGAATTATATCTATATCAAATCCCCCGGAACCCTCGTTATTTTGCTACATATTCTAAGCGAGGTGCACCTGGACTACCACAGTCGCCGGATCTCATCAATCCACGCCTGCATCAGTATGTTGGAGCCCCTGGACACCTCTCTCGTTTCGATTATGCTCAATTATGATTGGGGGCGCCTATGATTTTTAAGATGTCGAATACGAAGGTTTGCCTAAGGTTTTGATGGTATATCGAGCCTCTATACGGTTTCGCTTAAGCTTTTAGAATATGAAATATGGGGATTCAACCTCTACCAAAATAACTCAATGTCCTAATCGGACTACTTTAACCAATCTAACGGTGAGCTAATGTGACTATTTTTATCTTAAATCTATGTTTTTTATAATAACCCATTGAATTGTTTTAGGGATATGGTCTATGATTTCAAGAATTATATCTATATCAAATCCCCACGGAACCCCTGTTATTTTGCTACATATTCTAAAAGGAAGGTGCACCACTGGACTACCAAGTCGTCGGATTCATAAATTAAATCAAGCTGCATTGCATGTTGGAGCCCCCGACACCTCTCGTTTTCGATTATGCTCAATTATGATTGGGGGCGCCTATGATTTTAAGATGTCGAATCTGGAGTTTGCCTAAGGTTTTGATGGTATATCGAGCCTCTATCTGGTTCGCAAGCTTTTAGAATATGAAATATGGGGATTCGGAACTCTACCAAAATAACTCAATGTCCTAATCAGACTACTTTAACCAATCTAACCGGTGAGCTAATGTGACTATTTTTTATCTTAAATCTATGTTTTTTTATAATAACCCATTGAATTGTTTTAGGGATATAGTCTATGATTTCAAGAATTATATCTATATCAAATCCCCTGGAACCCCTGTTATTTTGCTACATATTCTAAGCCAGGTGCATCCTGGACTACCAGCCGTAATCGGATCATCAATCCAACGCGGCCGCATCGTATGTTGGAGCCCTCGACACCTCTCGTTTCGATTATGCTCAATTATGATTGGTACGCCTATGATTTTAAGATGTCGAATACGAAGTTTGCCTAAGGTTTTGATGGTATATCGAGCCTCTATAACGGTTTTTAAGCTTTTAGAATATGAAATATGGGGATTGAACCTCTACCAAAATAACTCAATGTCCTAATCGGACTACTTTAACCAATCTAACCAAAGGAGCTAATGTGACTATTTTTTTATCTTAAATCTATGTTTTTTTTTATAATAACCCATTGAATTGTTTTAGGATATAGTCTATGATTTCAAGAATTATATCTATATCAAATCCCCCGAACCCCCTGTTATTTTGCTACATATTCTAAACGAGGTGCATCCTTGGACTATTACGTCGCCGGATCCGCCAATCCGATGGCCCGCATCGTATGTTGGAGCCCCCGGACACCTCTCGTTCGGGATTATGCTCAATTATGATTGGGGACGCCTATGATTTTAAGATGTCGAATAATGAGTTTGCCTAAGGTTTTGATGGTATATCGAGCCTCTATACGGTTTTCGCTTTAAGCCTTTTTAGAATATGAAATATGGGGATTCTAAACTCTACCAAAATAACTCAATGTCCTAATCAGACTACTTTTAACCAATCTAACCAAAGGAGCTAATGTGACTATTTTTTATCTTAAATCTATGTTTTTTTTATAATAACCCATTGAATTGTTTTAGGGATATGGTCTATGATTTCAAGAATTATATCTATATCAAATCCCCCTGGAACCCCCTGTTATTTTGCTACATATTGAAATGAAGCAGATATAACCCCCCTCAATTATGATTGCATCGAGCGAGTTTTATGTTCTACAATAGGGGGAATCTGAACCCAGAGTACAGATTTGAGCTTGATTGTATACTTTTCCGGGCCATTTCACGGGATTTGGTAGCTTGCCTTATTTGAAGCTCATATCTGCGCGAAAACCAGTTGGTCGGAGATATTCTGGCCCAAATCTTCAATGCCACAGAGATTGGGAAGCTTTTGAAGCTTGGACGTATCAGACAAAGGAGAAATAGGAGATCCCTGATGAAATTTTAGCTTTATGCAAGCATCCGATACAAATATTTGGATGTTTTTGGCGCCGACTTATAGAACCAACCTCTGGCCTGCCATCAACGCCATGTTCTAATGCTTTCCTCCCGGTCTTTCCAACTTTGCAAATGAATGAAGCAAAACCCCACCCCAAAACTCGATTTTTTGATCACATCCCCAAAAAGGTACTAACGTTCAAATCGGGCCCACGCCGCTTCCTTTCATGTTCTTATAAGCTCTTTTAAATTATCTTCAATGTTACATTCTTCTTTAAGGATCAAGTCATGTGTCTCCAGCAAAGAAGAATCCATGTCTAATAGACCAAAATTCGCTATTCTTATCACGGGGATTTTTGAAATTTAGTATTTTGATAATGGATTTGAAGAGGATCTCATGCATCTGTTTGGCGATTTGGGGTCGTTAGAGTAAGAAGACAAAGAAGTCTTGGAAATAAAAAGGAAGTGGAGCGAGAAAAAGAAAGAAAGAGAAAGCTAGAATAAAAGGAGGGCACTTGATATCCAGAAAGCAAGAAGTTGTGGTGGTCGCGGAGGTATACTATTGCGCAGATCATTTATTGCCCTTTTTCTCTGTTTCTTCTCACTAGATTCTGGCTTGCCTACTAGATTCTTCTAAAGTTTCAGCAGGTAGAAGATGGCCAGAAAAGACATGACCGATTTTCCGCCATAACATCGAGGTTGCTCGCTACACCACAGGAATTTCGGTGCTAAGAACAAAGAGAAAGTCCAGAAGCTCAAGGCATATTGCAAGCATTGCATAACATCCACGGAGGTTGGGAAGGAGCATATCTGATGAAATCTGCGGGAGGCCAGTGGAGAAGCCGGGTGGACAGGTGATACGGCATTTAGCTCCAGAGGCACCTCCACGTGAGGCATTCCACACTCTTCAAGTTGCCCCAAGGCTTCTACAGAGCGGCATGAAGAAGCCACAAGTTAATCCCCTAAGGTGGACCACCTACCAAGATGATGTGATCAGTAGTGACAAAGCAAGACCGCCATGGTCAGCAAGCGTCCATGTAAAATACATTGTATCGTTCAATTTATTATAAAAATTCTTTTTCAACTACATCTTTGGTTTCAAACTTTAATGAATTTCCTTTGTTTAGGTTGCATTGTTTTTGTTCTCACTATAACTGGGAAAAGGAAAGATCATTTACCTGGATTCGGATTGAGTTTTATTCAAAAATTCGAATTAAGGATAGTTTTGGCCATGGTGCTACTTTTTATGTAAATTAACTTAGGGTTCAAAAAAATGGGAATGGAATGAGTCCCATTTTTAATTAAATACTGACTTATCCTGTGTTTTACCATGTTCCATTTTTATGCAGATTCTGGTTGGGTTCGCCATCCTCGATATGCCAAATGTGGCCACAAATCAAGAATACATGCCAGAAATCAAGAATATATGCCAGTTTTTTGCATTTCTCATCAGATTTCAAAACAAGATTATTTCCCGTCATAAATCAAAAGGATACGTGAACGATAATTGTGACAGTTGGATGTATCAGCAAGCTGTATCACAATGAGAGTTTATCTAGAATAGATAAGATTAAGGAAACGTGTCTTACAATGAGAGTTTATCTATCTAGAATAGATAAGATTAAGGAAACGTGTCTTGTTGCATGAACAAGCAACGTGTTTGAATGTAATAAGATATTCAAATGAATAAATAATAAAGGACCGATGGCTTACCTATATTCATCTGGATACTCTCGACGACCTTTGCACATTAGAACGCAGGTATTTACTTTCTCTATTCTGAAACGAGATGGTTCTTTTGGGCCGTCATGTCTTTACTTCCTATTTCTATTCTGATATGTTTCTTTTTTTATTTTTGTTGCCGTGTTTTTAATTGTCTCCCTCACGTACATTGAATACATATACATTCAAATACATAGTGTTTTTAAAAGTTCAATCATCTACATCTCCAACAAAGAACTTGTGATGACCCAATGGGAAGCCGCCGGGCACAGCATCCACTCCAGCAGGACCAGTGCCTAGCACCGGTCATTCCCTGAAGGGGATGTCATAATGGGCCGGCAAAATTTTATCAGAAGAAAGCAGATTTGGATGGTATTTTCGCAGAGCTTCTTTGAAGTGGGTAATTGGCCCCCAATACATTGAATACCTATACATTCAACGGGGGCATTGTTTAAAAAGTTCAATCAAGCTGGACTCCGGTACAGTTGTGTTGAAATAACTATACGTTAAAAAGTCCCATTCAGGGCCAGTAACTATAAAGGTTCCATCGTTAAGGTTCCATCGTTGCCAAAAATCTTGCGGGATTCTAAAAAGGGTGGTGTGTAAAACGACTATTCCTGGGGCAACATGGAAATGGAGAAGTCATTCGGCTCTCACGAGTGGAAAGCCCAGGCATTCTACTATTGACCATATCTTCACTCTGTAATTGAACACTCATAGAGGATAGCGTTTCGAATCAACGCCGATTCTTATTGTTGCTTTGTGGATTTAATGGCTTTTGACACAAGTGCCCTCGGGAATAATTTTTGGACCCATAGGCTAAGGAGCATGCTAGGGTAGGGCCCCAAGATGCCGACTTGTAGAATGCTATATACGGACTATCCAAACAACCAAGGCTTTGGTCTGGCCGTCTCACATTCGAAACTATCGGGGAGCCCGTTGTTAGTAGCATTGGGGTGCGCAAAGGCTGCCCTCTATCCAGATTATACTTTCCTTGCTTGTACATTGACCGCCTAGAAGAATGGCTAGGCGAAAGGGGGAGATTGGACGTTGATGCACCACATAATAAAATGCAACTCATATATGCCGATGATGTTCACCTGCAAAATATACCAAAAACAGGACATGCAACGCCACGGATGCTTTGGACACTTAAAAACGCCAATTCACCGACATGAGAGTTAAGTTGGCCAAGACAAGGGTGCTTCGCTGGTCCCATCATGTTAACAAGCAACCCACGCCTTCCCTCATTCATTTTTTTATGAATGAGGGTAGTGGAGGTGGCTCGATCTATTTATAAGTATTTAGGGGGGGTAAAAGCATGAAAGGGTGTATATACATTGTACTTATTGAATTGATGTACAAATATGGATACTTTTCACATTTTACATTTTGGTTATTTTTTATTTGTATAAACATACTTTTCGATTTTATGTACTTTGCATATACATTTAAGCTAAATTTCGGATATGTTTTGGCTATGCATGTACTTTTTGGGTACTTTGGGTGATTTGTGTAATATAGCCACATGTACCAAAAAGGGATACATTTATAGACACCCTTTCTTCTTTTATGGGGCATTGAGTTTTCTACTACCACACCTTTGGGATGCATCCAGGAAAAAAAGAGAGAGGTCAGAAAGCAGCCGGAAAGCCCCACATGCAATGCAAAACAACTGCTGATCAAGGCGAGTATAAATTTCAGATGCATGGGGTCACCAGGCACACTTGTTCAAAAGGCCTTGGTTGAACCAGTCCTCCTCTATGGGGGGTTGATGAGTGTGGGGGCATTTGATATCCCTCACCACTTGGAACGATCTAGAAATAGATAATTGTAGAGCCTTCTTGGAGATGTCACTAGGGAGTGAAATCCATGGTGATCCCATATCGATCTTGCTCCAAAATATGATAGATCATGACTTCCTTCCATTCAAGGAGAGAGGAAGGCCAAAAAAGATGAACGTCACATTATTTACTTCCGGAAAAGGTGGTGGCTATGGATGAAGCCCTACGCCCAACCTTGCTTTGATAGACAAAAAATGGCGAAAGAGCTGGGCAAGCAAGGCAACGACGATGTAGAATAGTAGAAGAAAGAAATGTAGACATTGCACCTACATATCTAGGTGAAATTGGCCATTTGGTTCCATCCCAACTTACGGATTCACAAAGTCATGTGCATCAGCAAGAGGATATTATTATCGATCCAGGGATGAGAGCTTCAACTCATTGGCAAGGTCGAGTGCATCACATGAATTTGGCGATGCGTCGCACTTATATGATGTGTGAATGGAATAAGAGATGCACATATTGTCAGATCCCATTGCTCAACGTTGAGCAAGATGGGTTCTGTTGCAATAAGGGAAAGTGGTTATTGCCACCACTACCCCCTTTGCCCACAGCGTTAAATAACCTATACAACATGCAAGGTTTTGCTGAAATAGCGAGAAAAGTAAATAAGCTTTTTTGTTTTAGTGTGCTTGGAGTGAGCGGCGGATTCGTAAATTTGGATTTCCCTTCATCAGTGACTATTACTGGACGAACTTATCATCGGTTGCGACCTACTGCAGAATCGGGGCATCCAATCCATTGGTACATATATGATGAATCTGAACGATACATACAAGCTCAGGAACAAAGAGTGCCATTTCAATGGGTTGCTATTGTCAGTTCAATTCTTAATCAAGTAAATCCATTTATCCAAAACCTCCGAACGATGGGAAGCATGCACCTATCATCAGCGTACATTACAATTCAAGGAGCAGTTGCAAGTAACGAAATTGCAGCCATCGTGAATGCCAGTAATACATCAGACATTTCTCCTCGAATAGCTGGTTTTTGGGTTCATAATGAAGGGGAACCAACTTTCATGAATATCCTTGATCCTATGTATGAACCATTGCAATATCCTCTATTTTTCCCGCATGGTACTATTGGTTGGGGGCTTGGAAATGAACATGGTCTTACCCAATTGCAGTGGTATAGATCTAGATTACTGCACGAAGAACGTTTTCTCCAATTAGGTCGTCTATGCGAAGAATATTTGGTGGACATGTATTCTAGAGTTGAAGATGCTCGATTAAATTATTTTAGGACATCGGCTTTTCGAAATAGAAGAGCGCAATATGATGAAGACTATTCTGAACGAGAGAATGATGAACAAAATGACGTAGTCTTACCACCATCCTTCTTGGGTTGTCAGAGATGGTGCGCAGTGCAAGTTGCAGATGCATTAGCACTATCTAGATCAAAAGGTCGTCCAACTTTATTCATTACCATGACTACAAATATAGATTGGCCAGAAATACGAGTTAGACTCAGACATGGGCAAAATGCATCTGATGTTCCTATGATCGTGATTCGATGCTTTCATGGAAGATTGCAACGGTTAAAAGAGCTTCTTCATAAATTCTTCCAGTGCATATCATATGTGATAACAGTTATAGAATTTCAAAAACATCGATTGCCACATGCCCATCTCGTCTTGCGTACTGAACCCAACATACCAATCGAATGCATTGATGAGATCATCTCTGCTGAATTGCATATAGATCCAGTCCTCCAAGGACAAGTCCAAAAAATCATGATACACAGGCACTCGGAAAGGTGCTCTCCAAATGGCAATCCATGTTGTTACAAATATCCAAAAGACATCAACCCAATAACACATCTTGATTCTAAGGGCTACGTGCAATATAGGAGGAGGAGCGTAGATGATTTATGGGTGGTTCCATACAATGCCTTCCTCCTGCACGAGTTGGATTGTCACATTATGGTAGACATTGCATCCACAGTCCATGTATTTTCCTACCTTTATGGTTACATTTACATGGGATTTGACAATGCCAATTTTCGGGTAACCCAAGAAAGACATTCGGCTTGCATACCATCGACGTTATATAATCAACATGAAGCGGCCACGGAATCTTCGTCAAGGAACAATGATAAAAGAGAAAATACTACATGCCAGCCATTAGGACATACACTATTCGAGGAACCTGCGGGACGACCTCCTAGGAATGAAATACAAGATTACGTGAGGGCACGTTATCTATCAGCGACAGAAGCGGCATGGAGAACAATGTCATATGACATAACAAATAAGTCTCCTGCCGTCAAATGCCTGCCTCTGCATCTGCCACATCTTAACACGAGGTCATTGTTGGATCGATATTTCTTGCGTCCTCTGGATCCCGAGTTTGATACCTTCACGTATATTCAATATCACGAACAACACACATTAACTATACACAATCCAGCATTGGGAGTCAAAACTGGAACTTATATGGAACAAGAACGAGAGGGGTTCACGAGGAACATAGTGAAAAAGCGGAAAAGGCAGCCAATTGTGTGCAGGATACGATTGCTATTGCCTCGAGTGGGAGAGGCATTCTACTTGAGACAAATTTTGCTGCACCGCCCTGCAAGGACATGGGACGAGCTAAAAATTGTCAATGGACAACAATATGAAACATACCAACAAAGTTGGAGGCGAAGGGTTGCTTGCAGCACATAACGAGGCTGTATTAGTGATGGAAGAAGCCGTTTCCCTATCATTGAATCCCACACAACTGCGCTTTCTTTTTGCCATGCTATTGCTAGATCAAGGTCCAGCAATTGAGCTATGGAGCAAGTTCAAGGTGCCAATGAGTGTAGACATGTTAGACGAGTACCTAAATGATGAGACAATCGCCTTTAATGAATCCCTTCATTTAATCAATAATATTCTAACTCAACATAGTACCAACATCATGGCGTTTGGTCTCCAACTGCAGCCTCATCTTGGAAGAGATGTCATGCATGAGCTGCGAAAATTTTCCGACCATAGGCAGTACTTAGATGAGGTAATGCAAATGACGAGTATAATGAAAAATGACCAACGAAAGATATACAACTTCGTCCAAGAATGGCTTGAATCCTTAGAAAGCAACCAACCTTTATTCATTGATGGAAAAGCTGGTAGAGGTAAAACCTTCCTACTAAATTGCATATGCCTGTCTATACGAGGCAACCGAGGTATAGTTCTTCCATGTGGTACGACAGCATTAGCGGGTCTACAATACCCAGGAGGAAGAACGGCCCACTCACTGTTCCAAATCCCTGTGGAGGAAAATAATGCAGGGCTTCATTCGATGATAGAACATGATTCTGGAGCAGCAGATTTACTTATTGCAGCTAAGGTCATCATCTGGGATGAATTCCCAATGGCCAATAAAGCTGTCATAGAAAGCGCACATCACGTATTGCAACGACTGTGCAAGAAAAATCTTCCTTTTGGAGGCAAACATTTCATTGGAGCTGGAGATTTTAGACAAGTCGCGCCTGTTGTCAAGGGAGGAGGGAGAAGTGCAGCATATAATGCATCCATAAAATCGTCGCTGCTATGGCAAACTTTTCGTGTACTGAGATTGGAAGAACCAATACGTAATGCAGATGATGCTGAACTAATGCATTTTGTCGATCGTATAGGGGAAAATTGGGAGGAATCTACAGTCTCACTAGATATCTTCAATACAACTACTAGCGTAGAAGATAGCGTTGAATTTTTGTATCCTTCCAATGTACTTCAAGATTCGGCTTCATGCAGGAAACGCAATATTTTGTCGACAATCAATAAGAGCGTTGATAGCTTCAATGATCGCATTCTTGGTAGGGTTCCTAACTATGACAAATCGTATTATAGTCATGACCATATCACCGAGCAAGATGAAATCATATATGACCACCCTTATGCAACCTCAGATTTCCTTAATAGCTTCACGCATTCTGGAATACCCAACCACGAGCTAAAGCTTAAGGTAGGTGCCATATGCCACATCATGAATGAAACGATTGGATATGGAAAAGGGTTTGGTGAAAAATGCAAGAGTCATGGTTGTGTCAATGCATGCAAAATTTGTCATGGTGAAAATATTAGACGAGGCATCCTAGGACGATGCACGTACATACCCGATCTCCAGAACTGACTTCTTCTATCAACCAGATAACCGGCCCTGGACCATTCACAGACGACAATTGCCCCTCCGATTATCTTATTCGACCACCTTTAATAGTTGTCAAGGGCTGACATTGGATCGTGTCGTCATTGACCTTCGTACTGATGTATTTGCGCATGGCCAGTTATATACAGCTCTTACTCGCATGCGAAAGAGAGAGGACGCACTCATTCTCCTCTCACCAGAGAATACATCAAGGCGTACTAGAAATATCGTCTATAAGGAGCTGCTCTGTTGATAAGGTACTATTTTTTAGTTTGTACAGGTCGCACGAGAAAGTATAGCAGAGTATCATCTACAAGAAGTTTAACTTCAAGTAAGGTATGTCCTTTGCCTTTCATAGGTGCCATGGAAATGTGCCCATCCTCCTCTGACAAAAGGTACTTTTTTTTAGCTCTCCTTTGTACAAATCACACGAGAAAATGTTGCAGGATATCGTCTACAAAGAATTGAACTTCAAGTAAGGTATATCCTTTGCCTTTGACAGGTACCATGGGGAATTCTACCAGAAGCACTTCAACCACTATTTACTGATAAGGTATCTACCCTTCCCCCAACCCCAACCCGACCCCTCTCCAGCCCATATGATAGATGGCCTGTTGTTTGATTATCATGAGATTCCCCTTATACATTTTTTTGTGAACGGAAAGGAAGATTAAAAAAAAATATATATATCCCATCGCGGCGGTTGTCTAGTGGTCAAGCCATTGGTTATGGGTGACCCCCACCCAGGCTCAAAACCCACTGACTACCATCGGGTGGTGCAAAAAAAAAAAAAGAAAAAAAAAGGGGAGAAAGAAGAAAGGGAAAAAGAAAGAGAGAAGAAATTGGAAAATGTTCATCGCGGTGGCAGTCTAGTGGTCAAGCCATTGGTTATGGGCATCCCCCACCCAGGCTCAAAACCCACTGACTACTATCGGGTGGTCCAAAAAATACATAGTAATCGCAGTCCATCGCTAGTGGCGATCCTAGTGGTTAAGTTGGTTATGGGCATCCCCCACCTGGGCTCAAAACCCACCCGACGACTACTATCGGGTGGTCCAAAAAATACATAGTAATCGCAGTCCATCGTGGTGGCAGTCTAGTGGTTAAGCCATTAGTTATGGGCCCAAAACCCACTGACTATTATTGGGTGGTGCAAAAAATACACATCAATCAAATTGAAACTAATGAGTTCAATAGTGGGAATCATATGATCGTCAATTACAGCACCCATCTATCCTATGGGCATGATAACACATGGCAGTAATGTGGGTTCAAATCCTACATGTTCTCAATTTGATCCAAGCAACTACCCCAATCACTCTCTTTCACAAACCACATTCCTTATAGTCAAAGAAACCCAGAACATGAGGGAAATTTTTTTTTTTTTTTTTTTGGACTTCTTTCACACCATTCTCGAATTAACACAAAAATTCTTTATGATGATTTTGGAAAAGAGAATATGGATAGCACACGTGCCTATGTATTGATTGATAGGCACGTGTGCTATCCATATTCAATTGGTCTATGGTTCTTGATTATTGAAATGTTTTGAAACTTTATGGTGAGTGCAAAATAAGAATGCTAGGATACATATGGACAATGACAAACTATGATAGTGTACTTACAAATATGCCTTATGTATTGTACCAAGGACCAAGAATCATTGAAAAAGGAAAAAGAGGATGGAAAATGTCTACAGGTTTGTTTCTCCTAAACTAGAATGTCTAATTTGGGGAGGGTTTGCTCGAAAAAAATACAGCCATTGGATATGAAACATATCTAAAGTCGACAATTTCAAAAGAAAAAGTGAGCTCACTAGTGGGAACCCCAAGATCGTCGTGAATAGCACTCGCCCATCCTGTGGGCACAAAAGCATGAGGCAATGGAAAGTCTCCAATGTTCTTAAAATCCATAGCCACGCAAATCGAACTTACATAAGTCAATATTAAGTCCTGCATTTCAAGAGAGTCTTTTGCACCGTATAAATCCCCCTTTGCAAGCATAAGCCACGGAAGAGAAATGTTCGCGGCGGCCTTGGCCGCCGCGATAAATTTCTTGTATTCATAACTTGAATATGTAGGGAGGCTTTATTTCAATTGAAAAAACTACAACTTCGAAGTCATTTGTTATTGGTTTCAGTTGGAATCGTGTAGTTTCAGGCTTTTTATCATTGCTTGGCTTTTTATGATTGCCTGGCCTATCTAGCCATGAGTTTTTGAACCAATCCTGTTGTTATATTATTTGGCTTATTCGATCTCTCTGGACATTAGTAAGTTAGGAATATCCACTTCACTTCAGCCATATGTGTTTGGTGTTTGTTGTTGTTTGGGTCTTCCCAAGCATTAAATCCTTAAAGATCCGTACCAATTAGTTTATTAGGCAAAAAAAAAAAAAACTTTAAACTAACGTGGAGAGTACACCAATAGCATGGTTATATTTATCCAATTGTACCATAGAATGCCTAGAGGATAATATCCCTTAACACTGAATACCAAACTGTCTGTCTCTAACAAGGGGTGCCATGGTGCCAAACTGTCTTTCTCTAACAAGTTGCTAGGTCCTATCTGGCTCTAACAAGGGGGTGCCATGGTGCCAAACTCTCTTTCTCTAACAAGTTGGTAGGTCCTCTAACAAGTTGGTAGGTCCTGTGGAGGAGGAAGAAGAATTTGGTTTGACTGGGCTCCATTTTTCACAATAAAGACGGTCTCCATACCCCAAGAAACGTGACCTTCAAAATGACAATGCATCAACCAAACGCCTGCGAAAAAAACAAAGGCAATAACAGCCGTCACCAACCAAACCATGGGAAGAATTTAACTCATTTAAAACTAACATCTTAAAGAAAAGCTAGGGTTAAAATTGAATTGAACTGAAGTAAGTTAAGAGAAAAGCACAAACCTGGGTTATCAGCCTTCCACAAGAGGGGCAGTCCAGCCATCCTTGGTAAGCATGGCAGCGTTTCGTCTGGGAGGATCTACCAGGTTAAAAGTGGACGGATCTGAGCTAGAATTGTAGTTTCCTTTTCCATATCCAATTACATAGAAATCAGAACCATGCAAATGGAAAGGATGAGCCTCGTTCTGCAGTGTCAAAGTGTTCTGAATAACAAGCCTAACATTAGCCCCATAAGGAATCTCTATAACCTTGGTACCCTTGTCTGATGCATAGCCAACGGTTGTTCCATCAATTCCAGTTCCAGTGTAGTCATAACTGTTTTGCTGGTTTAGCAGGAAAATCAGAAGTATAAACTCCACTGATATTGTAGTAATATGCATTTTGAATCGAAATCTGTGGTGTTACAAATGTCACATTGTTAATCGAACTTCCAAAGCTTCTCCCGCCGACTGCACATAACGTGTTGGCTGTTACATTGCAGAGCTGTAAATTTAACGTAACCACCCAGAATAGATCCACATCTACAGTCTGTGGCACATGCGCAGGATATGCCTTTGAATTTAAGCTCTTAATTGACCTCTGAGATGCATAATAAAACGCGTCATCGTTCTTATCAGGTACATTGCTTGGATAGACTGGAGTTGAAGAAAGGTTTGCTTTTTTGTATCTGAGAATGGCCAATCCAGGAGTCTCCTGCACTCCTTGTATAGATCTGTTGAATGGGGAAACGACTATGTAGTATTGATCCACTGGTTGGTCTGCTTTAATCAGAAAATTGTAGGTCTGGCCTGGAGATATCTGAAACGAGGTATTTGAGACCTGCTTTGTGTAGGATGCATCAGTTTCCACAACTGTCAGAGTATGATTTGCAACTGTGAGGAACAGATCCTGTTCCATGTAGTTGTTAATAACTCTGAGAAGATAAGTTTTCTTCCTCTGGACATTCACAATCTCTGTCTCTGCAGAACCAAAACAGGGAAAAGAGTTAAGTTATACTTAAATATGAAAACCCAAATCAGTAAACCCAAATCAATTCTTCAATATCTAAAAACCCAAATCAATTCTTCAGTATCTACCATATGCAGAGCAACCAAAGGGCTGGCCAGGCCGGCCATTTATCAGATAAGCATTAGACAGATCAGCGGCTACTCCAAGTCTAGAAGCAGTCGCTTCAACTTGTTCAATATCAGTAGTCCACCATTCTCCTGCAAACAAAAACAGATTTAGTTAACCAAAACTGAAGATCTAGAGATAGAAAAACAGAGCAGATTTTTCATAATTGTCTTAATTACCCAACACAAGAGTGTGTTCCCCAGAAGGCTTCGGATATGGAAGCTTTGCTTTAGCAGGAGGATCTATGATAAATGCTCCATAAACTGTGCCCCTTAACCAGGATATATGAGCATGCCAAAACAGAGTCCCTTCTTGATCTGGAACAGTAAAGTTATATATGAAAGATTGGCCAGTTTGAATTGGGCATTGCGTGATATAAGCAGGCCCATCTGCCCAGGAAGATTGCCTTTGATGTATTCCATGCCTGCAATAACAAAACCAACAAAACCATCATATTTTCTTCGTCTAGATCTGTACATTTTGAAGGACAGATCCTGCAAAATTAGGTAATAAACTAACCAATGTATCGTGAGATTACTTGAAACCAAATTCGTGACATTGATAAGAACCCGGTCTCCTTTGTTTATACGAATGGTTGGTCCGGGAGATCTGCCATTAACAGCAACAATTCTGGTAGTGTTGCAGGAAACTGTGTAATTTACGTAATCGACCTGGAAGCAAATACAAAAACGAAATGTGAGTTCAGGAACTGGTTAGAACTTGAAATTCAAAATCGAAAGGGCATTAGAACCTTCCAGTCGTAGTAACGGGTCACAGATTTGGTGCCATAGCTGCTGCCCAGGCAAGCGAGGAGGAGCAGGCTCAAGCAGATCACTATCTTCTGCATTATTCCTCAGATTTCCGTTCCAATCCAGTGGTCTATTTATCGACACCAGGGTTTGGATTATATGGCCAACGCGAAGACACAGACACATAATTATTAAGTACAAATTGTATTTGAATACTCGTTAACATAGCAGCTTTGTCGAATTATGGACCTCAGGCTCTACACGACGTGACTTAAATTCGTTCATTCGTTCACTTATCAATTATTCGTAACGTTCTCTGCGCTTTTGCTTTTTATTAATGCAGTACAACTGGGCAACGAGTTTCTGGATTTTATTAACGTAAAAACAATTTACATGCAGTCCTGCCATGGTCCCAATCACGTCGTGACACATGGCATGCTTATTTAACAAAAATGTTGCATGAAAATTTAACTGCGAGCAAGAACACCATTTACCTTTACAAAATTATCGGATTTTACATTAATAAAGCCCATGTAATTTTACCCAAAAAAAAAAAAAAAAAAAAACTTTATGTATTTCTACCAGAATGCATTTATGCATCTAAAATCGGACTTTTTCAATTTTAATTGGAAATTTTAGCGAGAAAACTCTCAATTTTGAACCTTGTTCCCCAATATCTTTTACAGTTTACCTTGCGCAAACCTGGACCCTCAACTAAACTTGCAATTATGTAGTTCCAATTTATAGTTTTTGTTTATGGTACGTTTTTGTTCATTATTTCCATTGCATAGAGGTAGAAACCAATCCATAATCACAATCTATTACGTTAATCAAGATTAACCTCAAAGCAAAGAATTTATTATATACTACTAATAATGCCCAGCATTGTTGCAACCTTATCGTCTAAGTGCAACCTTTTTTAATTTTTTTTAGCAGAAATACGTCAAGAACCAAGAAATCAGAGGTGTTAAGGAACAAAAACCCTGACTTCTAGTACCAAATATGGATAGCAGTTTCAACATCCCTGACCAAGCATGGCCATGACGATCAGATAGGACGAGTTGTAAGATCTGAGATAAGAATCCGAAATAAAGCTTGAAGCAAGAATAGAAACGATACATCCACAAGAAGAACGAAATCCAAAATATGAATTTGAGGCAAGCACAAAAAGAGCCCTTCCTAGTGCCCGGCAACAGATCTATTGGCCGAGGAGCTCAACTCCGGCGAAAACTGAGTAGGGCTGATCTAGAGGAATGATGAAGAACAGTGCAAGAAATCCAAAAAAAGAGGAAACTATAGGTGCAGCAACCAAATTCCCCACCATCGCTTTGTGGTACAGCCAAAAGTGGAAGCCCATGTGACACCCATAAACTCTCTAACAATAAACCTTTCAAGCTAACTAAACGAGAACCAAAATATTTAAAACCCTCTCTAACCTTTAAAAAACAGACGCAAATCATCTATTGCAAACCTTATTGGGCTAACAATGGGAACCAGTTAACAAACGTACTCCATTCAATCCACATACCCTACAATTTTCACTATCTCCATTGTCTTTATGGCTAAAACCTGGCCCGTCAAGCCAAGTTCAACAAGGAATATTCCATATGAGGCTAGATCCCAACCTCTATGATGGAAAACTAGAATACCAATGGTATAAAAGCACACTTATAAAAGAATAAATCCATTCAATGAATACATAATGGTTAATCATAAATTTTGTTCCCTCGTAAAAAAAAAAAAAATAAAAATAAAAATAAAAACATAATGGTTATTGCTAATGAATATGAAAATACTATCCCCTAAATTTGCAAGAATTAATCAATCATTATAAGTGACATTGCAGAGACGTCTTCAGTAATGGCACTAGGATCATATATCCAAGAGGTCCTTGACATCCGCGTATAATTGCGCTTTACATCACAATAAGATATACATATTACTACTAAGATGTTTAGGACAACATTTCAGGGCAGGGTTTTTTCTAATCCTGGGATACTAATAGTCTTGATGTGTTGTTTCAAGATTATTACTATCGGTCGTGATATAGACCTTCTAATCTCAGTGGATGATAACCGCTAATTCAATTCCATTCAATTCTTAACACCTTGTTACATTCATTTCACAACATTAAATATTAAAGTAATCAAACAAATAATTGAAGGAGTTAGCAATGAATGTTTTTTTGTATATTAATATTTCACCAATGGGAAATAGTTTTACGTTACCTCGAGTATGTAAATTGTACATTACTTTAAATCTAACATTATGAAGGAACATGACATGATTCATAATGTATGACACACTATAATGTCAACCTTAAAGCAAAGTACAAAATGTTTAAACCTCATTGAATATGACTTAGTGTGCAATCCCAGAGATTTTATACCTTTAGTTTCAAGGATGGTTTGTGATCCGCTTGCACGAAGTTATCTTATGTGCTCTCAGAGCACCATCTGCACATGACTTGGCATTACGCATACTTAAGGTTCTAGATAAACGTCCGCAATTTACCGAGCCCTCAATTGAGTCATTATCTCCGCTTGTCTAGTATGAAATCATTACCGCAAAGGTTTTTCCTTGAAAACCTTCGAAAAGGTGGGTTTTTTAATCCTAGTAGTAATGATTGTACTTAAATTATCAGATCGTGTCCCATGACCTATTGGTCTCCTTGGACGTTAAAAAATTTATTCTATTCTATTCTATTCTTATAAAGCCGTAACTCAACACAATATTCAACCAAGAGAGAGATAGAAAGTGGTTATCACACACTTCCACTCGAGACAAAAGGGAGGGTTGTATGTAAGGTGGGTTTTAGTAATAAGTTCTTCCCCACCAAAAACAAAAACATAGAGCTATAGGTATGTCTCTCTTGAATCCTTCTAATTGTAAGTTGAGTGTCCTTTTGAAAAGTTGGCTCCATCATTTAGCGAACAATGCCAATGATGCGTAAAAAGCCTATTTAAAAAAGGCAAATAACAACATGGTGCGTCCATTGTAAAAAAAAAAATGTGCACGAGCAAGGGTGTATATAGTTACAGAACCATGAGGATCATAATCACTTGGAGCAATATCTAGATACATGCTTTCTCAATAAGCTTTGGAACACTAATGCTTTGGAGCTGGTGAAGACATCACACTACAACCGCAAGATTAATCCCACGCTAGCCCATTGTCCCCAACAATACCTGTTGCCGCACTTGCCCATGAAGATGCATAGGACGATTGCATCCATTAGCACTAGAGAACACCACCTCAGAGATGAAACAGACAATTTTGCTCCGGAAGACCAAGATGAACGTACGCTAGTTGCCAAATGGGAGTTATTGAAGATGAGTGCCACACACTTTGAAATTGCCCAGTGTTTGTAACCATTTGAATATGATATACTTGGTTGATTGCACCTCATCAACCATCATACGTGACATTGCAAATGCCTTACGTTGCGGCACTAACATTGTCATACATCGAGGAGGTCCTTGACATGCGCATGTATAGTTTATCAATAAGTTTATTACTGCTAAGGTTTTTCCCTCGAAACCCTTTCGGGGCAGGGTATTTTTAATGTTGGACAATAGATGCTAATTGTGTTCTCTCATGCATGGGTCAATAAACTCCAATTCTATTCCATTCAATTCCTACATGCACTTCGCATCATTAAATATTAATGCAATCAAACAACTCACTTAAGGGGTTAATACGGGAGGGGGGGCATTCTGCCCCATAGGGCCTCGACACCGAGGCTATGCGCGTCGTAGAGGCCATGCGAGGGATGTAATAAATTGTAGGTCCAAATTATGAACATGATCGTGGCTATGGTGGATGTTCCGGTGTGGAAACTGGTCTGAGAAAGCTTCAAATCAACTTGGAATCACTGATAATCTGCGGCCATAGCCTCTACAAAATAGGTTGCTCCAATCCCTGTTTCTTCCCTTGCTTCGCGATTCGGAATGTGAGAGAAAACAAAGTTCTCTGTTTCTAGTTTCTATTTCTCTGTTTCTAGCTCTCTGTTTCGAGCTCAAAGAAAACAAACCTCTTTGTTTTGGGAACTTCGGCTTTGTTGAATTTGAGGGCGACTTCAACAAATCCCGGCGGCTTTGGATTTGTAGTAAATCTGAGAGACTTTGTTCGGCTTTGTACTTTGGCTTTGTTCAGTGACTGAAGACACATCGCAAATAGGTAAACAAGGCCGAAATAGGTAAACAGGGCTTCGGATCAAACAGGTAAACAAAGGCGTAAATAGTTGAAATGGGGCTTTGGATCAAACAGGTAAACAAGGCCAAAACATAGGGGAACAAAGAGGGGAAGGGCGGGCGCTTTGCATAAGCGGCAGAGGATATTGCGTGAAAAAACACGCATAATTTTGCAGTAATTTGGACCCACATTTTATTACTTAATCTTTTTGGCATATCCATATTTTACTATGGAAAATATTTTTTCACAAACAACTACGTTACCTAGATTGTACATCACATATTGTTGCATCGTCTCTTTAACATTATAAAGGAACATTGCATGATCCATAATGTACGACACACTGTAATGTCAACCTTAGAGCAAATTTCAAAATGTTCAAACATCATTGAATTTCAAACCCAGACCCATACCTTTAGTTTCATGTGTTTAATGGTCCGTTTCCACGAAGTTATTTTATGTGCCCATAAAGCTTTAACTCAATAAATACAATATTCAACCAATAGTTATCACACTCACTTCCACCGGAGACAAAACGAGGGTTGTATGTATGTAGTAGGTGTGTTCTAGTAGTAAGTTCTTCCCCCGAGACAAAAAAGAGTTGTAGGTATGTCGCTTTCCAATCCTTTTTGGTTGTAAGTTGAGTGTCCTTTCAAAAGTAATTGGCTGGCTCCATCTTTTAGTGAACAATAATACATAAGGTTGCGCAAATAGGCCCTTTAAAATGATGCATCCATGGTGAAAAATATGGGAAGGTGAAAAACTCTAAAATTTAAATTGATAGTTTAAGAGTCCAAATGAGTAAAGGTCAATAGGTTAGGATAAAAACTTTTTTTATTAAGCCATTTAACATTGTTGAGACAAAATAACGAGATTTTGGTTCGATATATACAATGTTCAAGTGTCTCATTTTTCAAAAGGCACAATGGACATAGTGTGAGATATGAGGATCACAAAGATGGCAGAACACATTCACATGCTAAATACGAGCCCAATCACTCTTGTGGAATATGTAATTGTCATTCATCGGGCAGTAGAAGGGCAACTGGTGCTAAGAGGAGACGGTACATATAGATGACAAAATGATTTCTCTATGGACACACTCATGAGATCTTCATGACAGCATTTCCATAGCATGAACAACCACAATCAAAGGCAAGTTCTTTTTGCCATCTTCCTCCACAAGTGAGACATCCCACCTCAAGAGAAGGAATGTTGTTGCTTAAAGCTCAGCCCCATGGCGATGAGGGCGCCCCTCACTATACATAACATAAATTGAGACAACATCCGATTGGACCCATTGTTGTTGTATAATTGACTCGACAAAGGTCGAAGTAGGGGCAATGATAAATCTAGCAATCTTGGTGCCCACTACCAAGGTTCCTCAATCAAATCATGGATTGAAGAGCATGGCCTAGATAGATGCCTCAATGTATCCCAAACCGTCAATAAACCTTGCAAGAATGAAGAAACATTGGTAATATCTTGAGTGGGTGAAACGAAGCCCACTAGACTAGGTTTAAGCGCATTCTTATCAAGTAGAGACCTCTCTTGTGACACTCCTGCCAAATATATGACGCCAAGATCGCATATCTCGACGAAAATCCACCATTCAGCCCTCGATCTATCCCACACCTAAGATACCTAAAAAGTGAAGGGGACACAAAGATGTATTATGCGCCCTTCCCCTAGGGGCTCCTTCAAGGATAGTACATCCGCACAACCATAGATACATCAAAGATAATAACATACCGTAAAACATATGAGCTCCTACCTAGGCTCAGACTCATAAGGGAAGTAGATTGATGATTGGGCCTCAAGATAGAGCAGACCGAGATATAAAAATGGTGGGGCTGGCTATAGACAATAGCTAGGGTTGACCACAACATCTGCCCCTCCTGTGCATACGTTGCAGATGGGCTAAATCAGGTTCATGGGACTACGGGTTGCATCTCCCCGGTCCGATGAGGTAGGAAGGTTTGCATCTCTCCTTCTCGAGGCCTAATGGTTCCATGGGCGGTTAGAGGATCGTGGCGACACACGTCCTTACCCGACTAACTCCCTAAAATAAGAGCTAGGCCGACACCTGCAACTCTTGAGAGTCGTATGCACCATTGACCCAGGAAAAGTGTCGACCCATAATAATATGAACTAAGGGGTCTAAACTTGAAGCATCATCTAAATAGTGGCTACTAGATCTTTACCCCTCTTCCCAATACAAGAGGAGCAAACATGATCAACCATCATCATATATCCATTTAGCATGATAAATAATGAGAATAATATCTAATTCTAATCACATGCATCTAACTTACAGTTAGGGTTCATTGATTAGGGTTCATGATCTAGATTGAAGGTTCTCGAATGGCTCTACTAGAGATACGAAATGCTAACCCATCTGGAACTCTAACTTCTAGGTGATATACAAAAGAATCTACTCCAAATACCGCTGCTCCGAGGAACTCCCTCCACTCCCCGACGTCTCCATGATCTTCGAAGGGTTCGAAGTAGATCCTACTCTTGCGGATGTGCATACGCTCTGGGGGTTCATGTGCTAGGCTATGCCACAACAGACAGTTCTCGAAATGGAATTTCAAGTGCAAACAATAAAATAGTCTAGGGTTAGGGTTTGGCCATTTTATAGGTTAGGGTTGCCATGTCATACCACGTGGCTCCAATGGGGTGCATCCATGTGGCGGGTGCCCAATAGGATGGGATATGTGGAAAATGGTCCATCCTATCCTAAAGTTGGCTAAGTTTCGTGAATAACTTAGCCATGCTCCGCCCACACTTATATTTTAAATACAAGGCTACTAAGGTAGGCTTGTATGGTGACATGGCCTAGAAATACAATGTATTTATACCATATATTTTAGGGGAACGCCACATCTGGTCATACCCTTGAGTAAGAAGAAAGTTTGTTGCATCTAGGCTAATAGAAGAGAATAGAATAGTAATGCAAGAGTGGTAAGAAAAGTTTCGGGCTTTACATGGCGATATTAGGTCTTGATGTATACCTTACTCTCTTGAGTCATCTATTATTAGATGCAGACTATGATTCTACATTATTTATCTACTCTACTCTATTCGATTCCATTCCATTCCATTCTCCTATTCTATTCTATTCTATTATATTCTATTCTATTCTGTTCTATTTGATTCTATTCTCATCATGTTTCATTTCTATATGTTGTTTTGTTAAATACTCTTCTTTTTCATACTTGAGTCATTTTCTTCATACATACATTTCTTGTACGCTACAAATATCACAAGAACCAATCTAGAGTTGCTTTATGTGATTGTAGATTAAATTTGACCAATCTCATGTAATTTTTGCAAGCTTAAGAAGAAATTTTCCATGTGCACCAATTTATTTGTTCTATACATACTAGTTGCTTTCGCTGTAACATTCTCAAGTATTTTGGTAAACATAATATTTAGACATTTTTTTTTTTTTGCCCTTTAATAGTACCTAGTAATGATGAGAGGGATAACACCTAGAACTCGGTATTATGCCTTACAATAACAAACTCGCCTCCGGTGTTATGCCCTATGATAACAAACGAGGGCCGGAGGCCCGAGTTTGTTATAGAAGGGCATGACAACGAGTTCTAGGGTGTTATCCGCCTTAACAACCTGGGCACAAGAGTTTTATGGTGGTTTTGTGGTTGTTTTATGGTGGTTTCCATAACAAACTAAGTGTTTATGGCCATTTGGCATAACAAACTAGGTGTTTATGCACTTTTTAATGTGTTACTGGTGGGTAACACCATTGCAACCAACGTTTGAGATCTGATCTCAGCATTAAAACTTGAGGGCCAGGTTGTTAAGGTCACGTATTGTATGGGCATACTATTTATCCATATATATTTTGTTGTACGATATTTGATGTTGATGGGAATTATATAAAAATCATTAGGGAGAGTATTAAAAAAAAAGGCCCTTCTTAAGGATGCCAACGTGGCAATGGAAAAAAAAAGAACGGGCTGCCCGACGAAATAGGGTTTCTGCCCCGTTTTTGTTTTTACTTCACAAGCAGACAAACTGAAGAGATCTGGAGATCGATTTGCAGACTATACGCTCGATGAGAAGAATGTTCAAGAAGAAGCCACCGTATCTAGGTCCGTGATACATTAATCCTCGCTTACGCTTTTTTTTCAAATTCAAATATCAAAATGTTTTCGCACCAGATTGACTTCGAAATGGGATTTCTTTGCATTCAATTTCGAAATGGATGTCTTGGAATTCCTTGCCTTTTGAATTTCGAAATGAATGTCTTTGAAATTTGGGAATGGAAGATCTGAAATTTAAATTCCTTGCCCTTTGAATTTCGAAATGAATGTCTTTGAAATTTGGGAATGGAAGCTCTGAAATTTAAAACTTCATCAATTGTACTGCCTTGACCGTGCTCTCCAAATAATGGTCAGCATTCTAAACCCTTCTTCTATTTGATTGAATTTGAAAGCATCCTTACTATCCTGCTAGATTATCTCATCTTTTACAAGCAAGGTTTCACATTATAATTACTGTTTGAATAATTTATGTGCAGCAAATTATTTATTGAAGTACATATGCTCCAAACTAACTCTTCAAATTCATGGCAAATTACTAGCTTGGCCTTTGGTGCTGCTAATGTTGTTTGTCTCATCAATATATTCTGTTCTATTTCTTAAATCTTAGATCACGCTGCATAACTTATTGAATAAACAGAAGCATTTGAACACCTTCTTAAAAACCGTGACCTCTCTTATTTGCATCATACTTTTAATGCTATTATGGAGCATAGAAACAACAATATTCTTATGGTCTGATAAATTTTGATGATGTAGATTTGCATATTTCTTTTGACTTAACTTTACAATAATTAGAGCGTATATTCCTGCAAGATTGCTTGCCTGCATTCCATTGGTACATCTACAGTATGCCCATTATGTAGATAATTCGGCGTAAGAATCTGAGCTATTAAAAATCTGAACTATTGCTGCCTTTTCTCACTGGATAATGAAGGACATGGAACATATGTTTCATAACTTGGAAAGGAACAGGTTGTCTTGGATGCAATGGAAGCTATGATAGTTATAAAAGGGTTCAAATCCCTTAGACGCATGTGGATTAACACATTGTCAAATTGTAGTATTGTGCATGCAATTCTTCACTGTCTAGATACTTTGAATCCCTTGTCATCTTTAAATTCATGATAGGTAATTGCTTTGTGGTGAAAGGTTTCAATCTTTTTGTTTCTCATCCTTTAATTTGTATGTGACTACTTTGTAAGTCTAATGCACTGTTATTATATGAGGATGCATACTCTAATGTTTCTGTTTGTTAGATCGTAAAGCAAGAGCCATTTTTAAAATCATAGAAGGCAGCCTTGCACAAACTGTCATTCATGCACGTAAATGTCCCTTTTATGTCCAACTCCTCATACTCATGTTGTCCAAAAGTTCCCTTTATAATGAAGAGGCCAATGTATCTGCAGAAAAAGAAGCCAATATTAGAAATGGTACCAGATGCAATTTATCCAGATTAGCTGGAATGCATACAAGATAGAGATCAAGGTAGTCTAATTGCAAGTCCAGAAGTTTGGTCCAAAGGCTTTTAGGCACATCTTAGGGTGCATGATCTGTAAACCTCAATGACATTACTAGAGTTTTGAAGTGATCCGTATATCTTCTCGCTTGATCGTCCCATTCTCGAGATGAGGTCTTGCAAAACAAATCCAACTGGATGATGGCAAGATATGTTGATATCAACAGTGGTGATCAAAAAGACCTTAAAACAGCTTTTTGTCTTTGCATTCAAGAGTGCCAAATTTCCAATCATCCATTAAACAGCTTTCTCGCGACTCCAAGGCCATAATTACATATACAAAGGCATGTTGAATAAAATGATTCTTAATATGTTGCAGGTACAAGAGTAAGTCTTGTCGTGATAAATTTGAAGTACAATTAATTGGTCTACTTGATGTAATTCCTTAGGGTACTTGTTATGGTTTGTCACCAAAGATATCTAATTCCATATTTTCATTGCGCCTAACCAAGTACATGATGAAGGGGTTTGACAATTCCGAATGGTACCACAAAGTTGCTGCCTCTCGTAGAAAAAAGGAACAAGGAATAAGAGTTTTGATGATGATGCTTTGAGGGCCCGTGGAAGCAAGGCACATCGATTTATGGGCAAAGGTGCATTGTACCCAAGAGGACCCTTTTACTCAACTCCATCCAGATTTCAACTCTGCGTACGTCTGATCAAATTCACATCATTGGGTCATAACTACCGTTTGGGGGCACCGCTTAACACCTAAGCTACTACCGATTTTTCTTTATGATGTTATACCAATGCATTGGCAGCGACAAACACTCGATGCAATGTTCTTTTGCATATGCCGCAAACACATTTTAAGAAACTACTTAGAGGAAAATGACCAGCTAAGAATTGATACTTGCAAAAATGCAGATGTCATAACTCAAATGAGGTCCTGATATCATGTCAATAGGTTACGAGTTAAAAAAGGTTGGCAGAGGAGAAGTATACATTGGAGGGAAGATTGAAACGTTTGAAGCGTACTCCTATGGGATGTAGAGAGAGAAAAGAAGCATGAAGCCTATGTGTGTCCTTGCACGGAGGTGGTGGAACAAAGAGAAGAATAAAAGCAATCAAAGAGCGATAGATCCGGAGAAGGAAAGCAAGAAGACTCGTGGAGATAAAATGGCTTTTGTTCTTAAAAGGCTTGCTACAAAAAAAGAAGATATCTTGAAGCTAATGGACTTGCCAGCTCAAAGTCATTGAAGAGTGCATTGATAAATATCGTCATTATTGGATGAATTAAGCAAGCAACAAAGCCCCGAATTTGTGCAAGTATGTATGCGATAGTCTTTGGAATTAGTAGGAGAGCTTATCATGCATTATGTAGGTCTTTGCAAGGAAATTTTGCAGGAGTTGGTGTAAAGAAGTTGCCTCTTCCACGAGTATCGACGTATGGATGTGTAGGAATGTAAGGAATGAAAAGATATTAAAGCTTTTGGGCGAGATGACTCATATTGATGCTTGCATTAGTTTGGATGAGTTAGAGAAAAATAAGAATGTAAGGGCCAAGAAAAAAGTTAGTGACACTTTCAGCTTGAATGAGAAAAATAATTGCTGGTTTAATGCAGAGAATGTGCTCCAATTGATGGTTAAATATTTGCGGGAAAGCTTGTCGTAGTCATTAAGCTTGACGAGATGCAATTATTAGTGGGGGAAAAGTATGAGCGAGTCTCATTGACATTGATGAACAGGGCTCTTAAGCCAAGTGAAGATGAGAAGAAAAACTTTTCTGTGCAATCAGAAGATGACATATGGTGGCTTGGCATATTTCAGGTAGACAAAGAGAGTCATGCTATGCTGAAATGGGTGTTTGACCGTTCATCTCTTCCATCACTTATTGCTTCCCACAATAAGGGCGAGAAGCTTATTGTTCCATCTTATGGATCTTATGAGGTGGAGTGGCATATGGCAGCAGATCTCAAGACCATAAAATGCATGTATAATATGAAACATGGTGGACAGAAGACCATACATGCGTGCATATATTGTATGCATAGGATGAAGGAACTTGTATCATCTACAAGTGCTCGGTTTGCTAATAAGAGTACTCTTCAATGTGATCAAGATAGTGCACCATGTAGAGAGGAGAAAGATACGTCGTTGGAGCCAATATTAAACATTCCTTTGAGTAGGGTGCATTTCTGCACACTTCATGCATTCCTTAGAATCATAGACAAAATGGTATATATGAGTATTTTATTTGCATGGAACAGATTGCCAAAATCAGCCAGTGAAAAAAGCATGAAAGACATTGAGAATGTGTTGTCTGAAGTTGGTCTACATGAGGAATTATAAAATTCAAAAGGATGAAAGTAGAGGAGGAAATGTACCTGCAAAACCTTCCATGGGAGGCGTCAAAGCAAGAAAGTTTCTTCCAAGTTTGAATGAATCAGCAAATGGAAAATGGGAATACTATAAAGATTTGATTGAGGCTGAAGATGACAGGACTAGCCGTGGTCAAATGCGTGTTAAAAAATTAATGGCTTGGCAATCATTGTTTCCAGTTCTCGAATTGATGGTCAAGAGTTTATTTAAAGAAGGGGATGCTGAGAAGTTCAAAGAGGCAGTTACATCTTTCACAAAGGCATTCATAGATGCATGGGGCGAAAATGAAGTGACGCATTACATCCATATTTTATATGCTCATGGTCCTTGGCTTGCAAAAGAATATGAAGCTCAATTTCATTAAAATGGGACTCATCCATCAATTTGGGAAAACAAACACTCTTACATATCACATTAACATATCTGTCAATTTGATCAACAAGAAGGTATATAGTACATGTGAAGTAACATGATAACTAACATCATTGCATTAGTGTGCAAGAGCCTACAACGACCGCACATTCTACTTAACTTGATAAGATGAAGCTATTCATTACACATGAGAAGTACAATACAATTGTTTGATATCTTATGATGTGCCATGCATGTTCAAGTTGCATAGAGCCTTTTGCATCTCTTTCTTAGGTATCTTATGTGTAATCGACCTTATATCCCTTTTGTTTGAAATGTTACGATCATGTGGGTTTGGATAAGACCATACCACACAATCTACTAGCTCCTTTCTCGGTGCATCAGAGGGATTCATGCGCCATCGCTTGTTCCAACAATCCTTATACAGTTCCTTATCATCTAAACTTTTTTTCCTGCTCACTGGTGCCCAGTACTGAACCGTGAACCATGGGCGTTCATTGCTATCCACATTAGTACATGGGTCAGTTAGTGCTTGTCCTAGCCAAACTGGGTAGATATCTTGGTCCGACCTAACAAGCACAAAGCAACCTTTGTGTATATCATCAAAAGGTGTCCACTCTGGTAGACCATGCCATCTTGGTCGTGCACTTTTATTGCCAACATACCAATTTTCATTGTTTAGTAGTCTCCCACTTGGACCTCCAATTTGGGGGTCTAAGGAATCCTTCCACCTACTCGATGGTAGAAAACCATCCGTCAAAATAGAAACCCCACTTGAAGTCTTTGTGAGTTTACTAGCTATATTCTCCCAATATTCAATCAAGGTATGCAATGATCTTCTTTTCATTTCGGACATGTTACCTCGCTCTTTCATATGTTTCCAATGCGCAATATATGATTGTATACCTTTTTGCAATTGCATGGCATCTTTTATTGAATCAAATGGTGCCATAGGCTTTGGTTGACCTGGAGGTAGGATAGGCCGGCCTTGTTCATCTTTCTTCCACATTTCTATACCATGAATTGGTTCCCATGATGATCCGACGGCCGAAATTTATATTGCATGATTGGAATGCCATCCCTCACGTAAAACTTGAACCTGTAGTGGTTTAGAATGCCCAAAGAAGTGTTTGTTTACCATCAAACAAGGTTTAAAATGAAACGCACTTATTTAAGAAGTGCGTTTGAAAGATTCCTTTATAAAAATTGGAAACTTGAAAAAAACAGACAAAATAGGGAGCAAAATAGATTGTTAAGCAATTAGTATTCGAAATACCCCCAAAAAAGCAACATTTTTGAAGCCTTTTCATTTTTTAAAGAGGGCCAAAAAAAAAAAAGCTTGTTTTGAGGAGGGAGACATTAAATTAAAAAACTGAATAAGTATTTATTGTTGAAAATAGAAGGAAATATAGTTTGTCTTTTTGCAAGCTTAATATAAGTACTAAGAAAATTAAACATAGGAAAGACAAAGAGTGTGAAATCATGGAGCAAGAAAGAGTTCTTCTAATTAAGCATTGTTGAAGAGACAAAGCTTTCAGATTAAAAATCACCATCAAGACATGTTATATTTCTTAGCACATAGTTTACAATGAAAGATAGTTTGTAATCTTGACTGTATAAATTTATACAACTGGAGGTGGGTCTTCCCAGTCCACAGGACTCTCGTACCCCTTAGGATCTGACTCTTGTGAGGGTATGATAGCAGACGCCGCTCTCGATTCCAATGGCATGTGCACAGCCGCTTCTGCCCGTGCACCATTGTGCTCCTGTGTCGACAAACCCACCTCCTCATCTCTTCTTCCCGTAAGTGGAGGCCGGATTTCGCGGTATGTGCCTTTAACATCGCCAAGACCGCTTCTTTGCTCCTCCCAGCTCGTTTTCATCGTGAAAGGATTCACAAGAGCTTATCCTTGTCCCCGACGAAACTTATTTTGTCCCGGTCTATGTCGACGGAGACAACATTGCGCCCGCTAAGGCTTAAACCGCCGTGGTGCCCGAGGTTTAAAATGCATCTAGAATCCAGCTTCCCGGCGAAAACCATCAGATTAAGTTATTAATTAGCCGCCGCGGGCTTCGGTATGAGATACCACATGCGCTTTGTCGCCGTGGGTCTTTTTAATTTTGTAGAACAGCCGGATAATCGAAAGGCGCTGTGGTGGGCTCTTCTCATTTTGCGTATTGAAATGAACCATGGTTTTTTGGTGTCCGCTACTGTAAAACCTATATGGAAATGTTCAAAGTGTTTTACTAAACGCTGACCACCACCATGGCCTTTGACATTAGTTTTTAGCCTGCCAAACAAAACAATTAAAAATTGGTAGAAAGAAAACGAACATAATAAGTTAGTTCAATGGTGTGGCAGTATAAATTTATACCACCATTGCCTTGCTGTATAAACATAGACCACGGTGCCGTGCCGTATAAATTTATACTTGAGGTTTTTTGCTGTATAAATTTATACCACGAGGCTTAATCGAGGTATAAATTTATACCGGGTGTTAAGTGAATAGAAAAGCAATAAATTCAAAGCTTACCATACACGCAGTTTTCAAAGCCCATGCATGCATACCTCCCATTGGCTTAAGCACCGACATCGCCCCGCAGGTCGGAATGAAAAATAATGACCTCCGGTTTTCAGGATGAACCGGATTTCCTTTCAGCCGTCCAAAAGCACGGACTTGCACGTGCGTAAAGGCCTCCTCGTCGAAAGAGCTATCCTTGATTTTGAACCCGTAAGGAATGTCTGCAATACACAATGTATAATTTTGCTTGTCCAAAAGACTTCCCAACCTCGTGCAATCCCCATGAACAACCCCTGCATAAGCAAATTCCCGACCAATGTTGTGAACCGCTCATAATCGGGTGTCAAAACTGCCAGGCCGACTTTTCCCCGCGCTCAATTGCCTTCGGTCCTCGCTCTCCTCCTTGGCCCTACGAAACAGGTTTAAAATCCCCGCTTGTGAGCCCTTTCTTCTTGTTCCGCAAGAAAATTGTAAGACAAAGGCACGAAAACAAAAAGTATTTTCTGAAAACCTTACCCAGCCACTAAAGTTAACAGCGAGCTCTCTGATAATACTATCTGTAGTAGAAGTTGGATACAAAGCCTTGCACTCCTCCCAGGCCTCCGTGTTTAGTTGTTTTCATTAACTCGCCTCGGTGTGACAATGTCTTTCCGACCGCAGAGGGAAAAACGCTGTCGACAAAAATTAGGAAAAAAAAAGAAGACCACATGGTAAATGTGGCTTACGCCTTAGCTTCTTTGGCCATTTCGCTAGAGTAAATTCCTTGGCCACTACTTTTTCTAATAGTCGCATAAATATTTCCTTGCTTTTTTTAAACCCTCAGAGTCAGCCCGTGGTACGACATGCTCATGTTTTTCTGTTTTGCTTCACCACCTTTTTTTGGTTTTTTTCCGGCAGAGCTGGACTGTTCTTTTAGCTCACCATCTTCGAACATGCAAAATATTCTTTCTTGAAGATCCCACACCTGTGAATGATCGAACACAAGTAGTTTAGATTTGAATGGCCTACAAAGTACATCGCCTAATTGCACACGCGAAGACCAGCACTGTGATAAATTTATACCGATGCAGAGGTAGCGATAAATTTATCGCGCTCTCCCGACGCAGATAAATTTAAGTAGCGATAAATTTATACTGCGCCCTGTGCACGGTATAAATTTATACCGCGCAAGATTTCCGTGATAAATTTATACCGCCTGTGCACGCGATAAATTTATACCGCTACCTCTGCACAGTATAAATTTATAATACATTTCAAAGACGCGGATAAATTTATATCGTGACTTCAGATAAATTTATATCGGTATTCGTGCACACGTGATAAATTTATACCGGAGCGTGCACGTGATAAATTTATACCGCGGGCTTGTCTTCCTTAGTTGGTGCTAATATACAATGTTCGTGTTAATACACAAAGTAAGCTAAGCTAAGCATACCATCGAGAACTAAATAAAAGCTTTTACTTACTTGACCATCTCCTCAAAGCAAGTCGAAGTAATTGTCGTGATCGCTTCACGTACCATTATGGGCTTTTTGTCTCAATCATAGCCGAGGCAAAGACTGTGACACAAGCTTCTCAAGTTCTTGAGTTTGTTTTTGTTTTTGAAGTCCTCCCCATACATTTGTTTGAACTCCATGTATTCCCCCGTGCATGAAGCTTGATCTTGTCTATCGCTCATTTTTAGTCTCAAGTCGTTGTTTAGATTATGACTCACGGCAATGACCTTTGCTTCTTCATCCTGTGGACTCTAATGTGATATATGTGCTTCTACAGCCTTCCAAACTTCATTACGGGTTTCTTCCTTCGAAAAGTTCCTTCCGTGTTTTATAACTATGTGTGCCTCCAAGTACATAATATGTATAATCTTCAAGTCAGCCTTTTATAATCTTTCGGGGCTTGGTTGCACCGACTCGGCCCACCATTACAACTAGTGGCTACACATGGGCATGAGGATTTCTTCTCATTCTTTGCTTCAAGATAGCCACATGTGCCGCTGACAGCCTGGGACCAAGCACTGACCCCATCTTCATTCTTAGGCGGCCTTTTATAGTGCTCAATGTCAAAGAAATAGTTTGTTTGAGCAGCTTTTAGTTTCATTAACCCGCTTTAGAATAGCACTTGACTTATCTCAAGGGCTTCACAACGATATCCGCCTCCGTGAGCCTTCAAGTGCTTTCACGACTCCTCTATAGTCAAGGCCTTTGTCGTTCTAGTTTTTTCTTGGTAGGAGGTCGGTATCTACTACCGTGGAATGCTTCCTACCCTTTCCCTTTGTGACCACCGGTTCCTCCTCTTCCTCTTCCTCTTCCACCTCATCTTCTACTTCCTCTTCGACAGTAAGGGGGTACCATAGACCCTTGACCAACACGTTTTTGCCGCGACAAAGACTACCGACATCAAAATTTCTACTATCTCCCGCAATGGTTAAGTTTAGAGAATGATTCAGATAAATTTATACGAAAAGCAACTAAGAATAACTTACAAAGCCGCTCTTGTAATTTTCCCGAATGTAATCGCGGCACGCCTTTGGGCTTGCACATGCTTATTCTAAGCATTCTACTATTCAGAACATAGTAGACGGGGCCCTTGTCATGGTTGCACTGCATTAAAATTTCATCATCGTTCTCTGTGGTCACAATGCTAATAATTTCGCCAAACAGGTAATAATCATCGCTTGAACTTGGCCTTCCCTCAAAGTTTGCACAAGTAAAGGTACGACTCGGCTTGGTTTACTCTCTCTTGCGCCCTCGTGGACGCATCTACATCCGATCCTTGAGTTCATATGTTTGTGGCTCGTGGTGCACCCTTTGATGATGACCCTCCCGAGTACAAACTTGATCTTAGGGCCATGGAAATGCGCAAAAAACCATTTTAGAAAAGAAACTAAACCTTTTTCAATTTTTTGAAACACAAAACAAGAAAAAGAAAATGAAGGGCCATAAAATCGACACTAAATTAACACTTCATTTGTGTCATTTAAGTTTGAAAACACAAAGAATAATACCAAAATATTAAGATTCGGGACTATTCATCTAGTACTAGACATCAAGAATCTAAAATGGTTTCGAAGGGTATAAATTTATACGCCTGCGTTTCGAAGCGGTATAATTTATACCGCCCCAGAGCACTTGGCGATAAATTTATACCGCTCGTGTTCGAGCGGTATAAATTTATACCGCCTGCTCGAAGCCGTATAAATTTATACGCCCGGCAGCTCGAAGCACTTATAAATTTATACCGCTGCGTTTCGAAGCCGTGATAAATTTTATAATACGGCCGAAGCGGTATAAATTTATATCCATATAATCGAAGGTATAAATTTATACCGCCGAAAGTAATCGAGCCGATAAATTTATACCGCCGAAAGACGGGCGATAAATTTATACGCCGAAAGCACGAAGCGGTATAAATTTATACCGCCGAGCCTACACTCTAACAGCTTTAAAACAAAAGCAAAACTAAAACAAGACGGAAAGTAGACTTACGTGGCCATGACCGTATGGACTAGCGATAGAGGTTCGGAAAGCAAATAAAAGGGGGTATATATATGGATCGCGCTTCGCTTCCGACCGAAGGCCAGATATGGAAAATAGGGTGGCCGGGCGCCGGGCTTGGCACCCCCGCTAAGTGCCGTCTTTCAGATAGCTTTTCTCCATAAAGATTCCAATACAAGTGTCTTTGAGTTTTGATAAATTTATACCGTGGTCTTCCTCCTCGGTGATAAATTTATACCATCTCTCAGATAAATTTATACAAACCGGCAGCCTACAAGTTTGCCTTCTCTCAGATAAATTTATACCATCCCCCGTAAACTTTTACCATCCGCTTTTCCGTCAGATAAATTTATACAAGCAGGACGCTTACCTTTCCGAGTATGGCTCGAGAAAAAGAACTGCAGAGCCTCAAGTCCCCGCGCAGTGCTTCCTCCCCGCAATGACATTCACACCCCTCAACTCGACACCGAAGTGGCCTCGAAATTTCGGGCCTTTGATATTCAAACCCCCCTCTGCTTGAGTTTACTCCAAAGACGACCACCTCGGGCTTCCACCACCAGTTCAACTTACTTCACCACACCCCGCCTCCCCGAACGCCGCCCCCCCACCACCAATGCTTTTTACTCCACCTCGTGCTAGAGAGAGGTCGACTACCTCCTCCACTTCAGCTTTAGTACGCCGCCCTTAGTCCACCGTGAGGCTAAACCCCCTGAGGCAAATCACGCCAACTCCATCAATTTCGCTAAATGATACTACAACAAGTGGAAGCAGCCAACGACACGCAACTCCCCGTGGTTCTACGACACTTCAGGAGCTGGTCAACTACGCCACCAACCTCGACATTTTTTTTCCCAGAGAGGGAAAGCACCTCCCCCGTGACTTGCACACACCAAACCTATCAAGATCTACAAGTACACCTCAAGTTGATCTCTCGCATTTAAGAAACACCTCATGTTGATCTCTCGACGAGGACCTACCAAAGCCACAAGACTCCTTGTTCAATTCAAAGCCCCCGTAAGTAAGAATCTTAAACGTAACTTACACAAGAAAGCATGTACAACTCAAGTAGAAGAAAGAAACTCATGGACGAGGCTCACTTAAGGGCAACACATACAAAGTTAATCGTTGTTCTCAACGTTGTTTGCTTAAGATTGACTAAAGGAATTGAGGTTGATTCGTGATAGTTACAGCTCAATGACTCGCTAGACCAAAGGGGCTACTTAGCCTTCAATATTAGGCCGATGATGGTGAGAAGTTTACTTACACACTGGTGGCCACACCGCCCGGTCAAACGGCCTTCAAATTGATTCATGCTTTAGGCGCAGACGACTTGACCGGGCCAAGAAAAGGCTTGACAAGAATCCGTGCATCAATGACTACCGCCATTGTGAGGCATAACCGTAATTCATGCCCTTCAATGTGTTTCCCCGGATGGAAGGTTTCTTTAAGGAGTCTTGTGAGAAACTCCCCAATAGCCCTATGTACCACTTGAGTGACAATTTCACTAAAACAAGAAGTCTACGATAATTATAAGGAGATGTGTGTTGAGGCCGAGAACGCTTTGTCCGCTACTCTTTACTTTTTATCGCGGCTCGAAAAAGAGTTTTCTCGTGTCCATTCCTAGAAAGCATAGGATGTCCTGTTTTGTGCTACATGCTCAATTAAAAGCTCAGAGACAAAATGCAAGGACACTTCACACTAAAAGTAAGCTTCCAGGACGTGTTCTTGCCTAGTTCTACTTAAAAGTAGGTTCTTTCCTAAACATATTTTCATTTCAGATGCATTGAAGGAGAAACTGAACAAGCACAGAGAACAACAATCTTTGGAAAGGAGAAAATTGACAAAACATAGGAAGAAAGTTAATCGAACAACCACTCAACTACATATCGCTTGTTATTGATGGAATGGACCGTAAGAAGACCACCCTACCACATTTTGTCAATGTGCTAAAGGATGTTCCAAGAAGATTTCATACATCCGCATGTTGTTGGTGCTATGGTATTTAATGGAAAACTATCTTGCAAGGCATTTTTGAATTATCCAAACATTCATGCTGATCCAAATCTCACTATCACAATATTGAATAAGCTTCTTTCCAATCTAGAACATATACCACCGGTTCTCAGATCTTCACTAGACAACACGACAAGGGAAAATAAGAATCAGCGTTGTTTGCTTATCGTGTTATGCTAGTAGAGAAACAAATCTTCAAGAAGGTCAAGATTGGTTTCTCGCTTGTTGGTCATACACACGACCAAATTGATCGATGTTCAAGAGGTTCTCTAAACGCCTTGCTCGAAAAAAGCTCTAAACCTACCAGCAATGATTGAGGTTATCCAAGATTCCTACAATCCTCCCAGACATCGAGTTGTTGGAAGAAACTTATGATTTCAAAGAATGGATTTTTCAAGAGATCAACTGGGTCACCTGTGCTATTGAGCCCTTGAGAAACATTACATTTCAAAGATCGATCAAAATTTCACTTGTAGATGGCAAGGCCATCTTACAAGGAAAGAAATATGCCACATCTTTGCAAGTGGCAGCCAGAAGCGGTGTATTCAATTCATTCGCACCATCCCCAATACTAGTTCCATGCTCTTCGCAGAGCAAATGCCTCTAAAAAGCTTGAAAGAAATCACAAAGAGTAAAAAAGGAGGGAAGAGCATTTGACTCAAGCAAATCATTGGATTTTATTGAGACAAGTATTCAACAGGTTTCTAACCACTTTGGGGAGGCAGATGCTTTATGGTGGCCTCAATTTTTTTCTAGGCAACGGATATTTTGCAAGCTTCATTACAAGGTCGAAGACCAGTTACATTCAACCGCCATCTAGGCAAACTCTCCCCGCAAGTTGATAATCAAGAGGAACATGTAGAGATATTGGCTAGCTCGATGAAGATGACAGAAGTCATGTACACCGGCCCCAGCGCACAAAGACAACAAGTTGCTCGAGTATATCCGTCTAGGCCTCGTAGATTCAAAGGAATGCTCATAGCTGTCCCGGTGATAATGATGAACTGGGAAGCCATTCTCGCTAGCTAAAGTACCGGAGGTAACAAGAGAGGATGGAATTCCCACTCAATTAAAAGTGCACCGATGAGAACAAATGCCGCTGCTTTCGTTGGGAGTTATACTTTGGAGATGGTAAAACAGAGGGAAAGAGAGCAAAGTCCAAAGCAAGTATCGCTGTCATAGATCTATCCAAGTGAAGGTTCTTGCATATGACTTTGTTTCGACCGCCGCTAGTAAGTTACGATGGTCACTCAAACTTTAATAAGGTCGGCATGTGGATTAGACAAACAACCTAGAAAGGTGGCCAAAAAAGATGATGATGAGGACTCACTTGTAGACAAAGTGAGGAAGAAGATCGCTCGAGTACATCCGCTTTTGAGAGTGAAGCCGAGGATGAAGGCTCAAGTGATCGGGGATTAAATGAGTCGGAGGATGAGATGCATCCCCGATCTTGCTGCAAAATGTAAGTTTGTCCGATGACTCGAACATGTAAAAAAAAAGAAGTGTGTGTGATGATTGTCCTGTCAAAATGTCCTATATTTTTGACAATTTTGTTCATAATTTTGTACAATTTTCACAACCATGAATATATCACTTCTTTGTCACTCTATTACCCTTGCTATTTTTTTATTGCCCCTTTTTGCTACACTTTATAAAAGTAATTATTTTTGTTCTAGTTTAGGAGGATGAAAATTGCTATTTAAAAAATTTTGCATGAAAGTTATGTTCAATCAACCCCTCAAAAATAGTACCTAAATTACTTGAATTGTCACACCTCAAAAAAAAAATCTTTAAAATGGACTTTTAAGGAATTTTAGGAATCTTTCAAAGATTCCTTTTGAAATCACGTTCCAAAGAAATAAGTGCTTTCATTTTAAACTTTGTTATCAATCATGTAGCCTTCCACAAAACCTTTCCAATCGTACTTCATCTATTAAAAATGCAACGGTGAAGGCGATATAGTATTCTCAAATATGTCCATCAACTCGCAAAGTTGTGGATCGATTCCCTCCTCAACCTAACTTGAAAGTTGCAAAAAATGCATCAATATCATCATGTGTATGTCCGACCCATCATGAAGCCCACCTTCACACATTGAAACACACCCATTGCTGTTAGGTATGAACAAGCTTTGAAATACCCATCTATTCTTGTTCTCTTTGAAGCAATTATCTAGTTGGAGGTACAACTCTGGTGGTAACTTTTGATTTGCAGTTGGTTGGGCTATCCATGTCTTCTCCTATGGCATGTGAAGATCGTGAAGCAATCTCTTGTTTCAGGAGCTTCAAATGCATCTTTTGCCCATCAAAGCGCCAAGCAAGTCACTTGACAAAGATTTATCTTTGATGGAAGTGCTATCAATTCCACGCTCAATATTTCTTAGGCATTTGAAGATAGAGCCAACATGGAGTTAAGGGCCATCTTCCCAAAGCTCCAATGTAAAATGACCATAACGTTCCAAAGACCATGACCATGAGTTAACATTCCCTAATGACACCTTCAACCGGGTGTGCATTCCCTTAACTTTTGGGCACCGGATCTAGTCTAGGAAGAAATGTTTTATGTTGGTCCATTTTGTCGCGGTATGATGCATAGATACTTGTCGGAGCTGCATGGAGGAGAAGGTCGCCCTTTGCCAATATAAAGACCTACATGACACGCTCATTATGATGGTCCGCTATCTGGCATCTTTATCGCATCCTACCGCTTTCTATAATTGTAGAGGTTAGTGCATCTCGTAACTCAATACAAACATTGCATTTGGAGAATGGCATGCCTGTGCCACTACAACATCTTGAAATGCTTTGACCATAGTCTACTAAAAGCAACTTTGAGAAAGAGGACGACCTCGGATACTCGAAAATAACGAATTCACTTCAATGAGACATTCCATACAGATATATTGATGAGGTAATACTCGCATTACTTCTCTCCGCGCCATCTTTATTTATTTTACTTTTGTGTGGCATGGATCGGAGACATGTATCTTACAAAATTCTCAAACACGTAGATTGCCATTAGTGTGTTATCACGTGTCTTCAAAGAACCCTCAGATTACCATGACATGCAATTCGCAGGCCCCTTTGATACTTTTCCCAATATCGATAAAATGATGTCTTTCCCATTCCGATTATCCATATCGATTGCTTTTAGTGCATACCCAACTACCATTAGCTGAAATATCAAATTCTGTATCTTTATCATAATGTGAGGATCCCAATATAGAATATACCGTATTTAATCATTGTCCGATTTGCTTTTACTCCCCAATGTTGCATCCTAACATTTTGTAATTCCTTTATTGAATACTTTGTAGTACACCATAAATCGTGAGCATGGCCTTGGCTCTCACTCTCTCCATATTTGCAATCGTAGGTTCTTTTATACTTCTTTGACTTTTTTTTTCCATTCGGCTTTTGCTTCTTAGCCTAGCTTCTTAATATAGAAATTATATGGTTTTTTAACACCTATATGGTCTATCTTTGACTTCCTCATCAAGTTGAAGATTAGATTCACATACTCCTTTGGCCTTGATAGGCATAAGTTCATCCCCATTTAATTGTCTAAGGTGTCGTATTGGCCACCTAAAAGGCATGTTTGTTTCTCAATTCGATTCGAGCACATGATACATGAAATGGAGGTACCCCTGGGAAATAATTGTATTATTTGGAAGAATTTCGCGTCTACCCCATCAGCCAACATGATCATCACCCAAATATTCATCATTGATGAGTCTGATGGATCAATGGATGTTATGATCCCAAGTGCATATGTCTCATTTGTACAAAGGATGTATAATTCTACACTTCATCCGCCTCCATGTCGATCGACTTTGATCACCAAATGGACAATCCACTTCTTTTTTCAATAATGACATCTTTGAAATTGCATTTCATTTCATATATATTAGATATTTTCAATAAGGCATTATAATATTACTTTTTAATTTATGAAAATATATCACGTTACTACTCTAAGCAAAAATAAAAAAATACTAGTGTTGTATCCTCATTCGCATGTGCATCCGAGTAGGCTCAGATTCACATAGCTGCCTTTCACCTTTTCGCCACTCTTTTGTCACAATCCCAAACAACTATGCAATAAATACATACTAGTAATGGTTACCCAGTTCTTTGGCATAATTTGGAAACATGTAAATGTTAGAAACTTGTGCATTTGTTAAAGTAACTTCTGGGCCCTTGGATCATTTTCAAAACTTGTAGAGTAACTACTGGGCCCCTAGATCATTTTAGGAACTTGTAGAATGCAAGTACTTTGTAACCTTCGATTAAAGCTACAATTTGAAATACTTGGACTTCATTAATTGTGTGTGCAAATAAAACATGAAACTTTGGGTACGCCTTTTTTGCCAATTAAATAAAAAAACATTGCAAAAAGATGAAAGATGGGCTTAGTGGATAGTGTGGGCCTAGTGTAATATCTCTAGGAAACAAAGCTTTGTTTTGAAACTATTCGTTATAATAAGACAGTAATATTAAAAGAACTTATATAACACGTGAAATGCAAGCTTCCTAAGAAGGTGCAACCTATGTCGCGAAGCTCGGAAGAAGGTGCGACCTCTACTATTTGTCGCTTCCAAACACCTTATGTTAACTACTAACCATGTGTGAATCATCTTCTTTATATGCATTGTGTTGCCATTAGCCATTGGTTTGCCGGTCTGGTTCTTGATTAAATGATGCACGTTGATGATTTAATGGTAGGTCGACAAGCAAATGAAATGAATTTTCTCTACTATACACCAAAGGTTAATTATAGAAGTCACGACCTTGTAAGGTAGTGTTATTTTATTTTTTATCTTGTGATTGTACAATCTCGCAAGATTCGCGAGCAATGACTTTAAAGGTAGATCTAAAAATTAACTTCTCTTGATATTACTTAAGAACTTAATAACACGAGACCCAGCTTGCTGGTATAGGGTTTGCCGGTGGTTTATAATTGAATGGATGTGATGTTCTTTGCATATGTTGCCTTTTTTTGTAACCTGAGGAATTTATGTCTATGGCTTAACTTGCTTGTATAACTGGGTCATTCATCAGACTTTAGAGAAGCAGATTATATCTCAATTTACCTCCCACGTGCGTGCATTCTGGCTATTCTCTAAAGAGCACACCCTTTGGAGACTCTTTCTACCACCAGAATCTTTGCTGGTTGATTCAGAAAAATGGCTTACTGAGTCAAAGACCGAAAGCAAGTAGCATTGATTTATAATAGTTTCCAGTCCCCTACCTTTGCAATTTGGCAAAAGATCCATCGTGGAGCTTGATTGCATCCGCAGAAACGCTTTTGATCAGTATTGATACATTCCAGGTTTCCGCACTCGCGAATTGCACAATTGGAAATTTTAATAGAGGAAAAAATAAGGTGAACACACAATGCAACTCATGCAAAAAAAAATCTCACCTTTGACCATGCGTAAAATTGAGGGATGTTAATTTGCTAAAATTTTGTTAGTCTAAGTAATACTGTGCTTTGACTTTGATCAATAAAAGCCCACAATCGGGTAGCCATATCCACTACGTTGTTTGTTGTTTCATTTTCCAATTGCCCCTACACAATAGAATTTCGCGCATACTTATTCTTTGACAAAAGCTGCCTTTGCACAATGCAACTATACCTCTACTTAATTGTTGCAGACATAATTTTACAAATGTAAATAAACATGATGCCCGGTCCAATTTAGCACAACATATATAATGTGCAATTAGTATAAGAGGCCAAATTCTGTGATCTACAATTTGTACACCACAAATTTTGTAAAGGAAAGAAAACGGAATGCAAAAACTTATAAAGCGGATAGAGGAATCATACATATTAGATGTGGCAATTACTCCAGTTTGATTCAATTGCTTAGGCAATGATTAAATCTCTAGAAGGCACTAAGAATAAAGAGTGTTGCGTGAGGGTTGTCAAAGGACATGCATCTTAACAGAGGCACTATAACTACCCCCCGTGACCCTGGCGATTTATAGGCTAGATTGAGCATATAGTAGAATGTAAGAGATGTTGAACCGGAAATAAGAATTGAGCATAACCGACTGGCCATTCTTAAAGAAAGCAAAAAAAAAAGAATTTTATCGACTGTGATATCGCGGGCATGTATTTTGTGCATCTACGACAACTCGACGTTGTTTCCAAGATGGTTCTCAAATCGGGGCAGCAGCAAAGCCATGCACATGAGGCTAACAAAGAAAATAATAAGTAGAATATTAATCCGGATGTAGATTAGCTACATTGAACCACATTCTTGTCATGGTTCAAGATCCAAATTATATGAAAACACATAAAAAGCTTAATTTAAAACCAACCTAAAATCTGTCATGATGCCAACCGGAAACTATTCATTGCATCACTCGAGCTTCTTCAAGCCACTCTAGTTTATGGCCCTTTGTGAAGCAACGACTCCAAAAAGGAACAATGGATAGGTGGATGCCGAGAAAAAGAAACTCTAGTGCAATGTGAATATAATGGGCATGGATCTTTTTTTCTCATCTCCAAATGCATGCGCTCGATGCATCTCTATGTGAGGCGCACAAAACTCATTGCACAAAACTCAGGTTACCAAAAGCCATAGCGGACTTGGCTCCAATCATAGCAACCCAAAGGAAGAAACCCTACCATCTTAACCATAAAGCACGCCATAGCCGTCTTTGGATCACCCTAAATGCCTCACCTTCGCCACCGGCTCGCCAATCGGCTTTAAATGTCTCAGATACAGTACCAAGAATGAAGAAGCTTCCAGATTTTAGCAGCATCAAACCCAGCGCGGTTACCTCATTTTATGTTGGCATGGAGTTGACGTCTCCAACAGTCGCCATATGCAAACCGCGTGTATTTTTTGTCATTATCCATTCCTAATCCTACCCGCTACCCGGAAAAATTCGCATGTAGGCATTCCCGTTAGACTTGGAAATCACATGGCCAAGAATTTTTCTCAGATATAATCAAGAACTGAAGTAAACTTGGCCAAAACAATCTTGGCGATCACCACATAGAGCCAAGCATTTGCTCAACTGATCCGATCCGCCCGCTGAACCCTAATAAAAAACCAAGTTATCTCAAAGAAACCGACGTGGCATCATCTCCTCCGCTGACTTATCAAACTGGGCCGCCCAAATTAGGGCCGGGTCCAACACTTCTATGAATAACATTATTATATAAGACTAGAATAATGGTGCGTACAGCTGTCGGGCGTGAATTTGGAAACATGTAAAATGTTAGAAACTTGTGCATTTGTTAAAGTAACTTCGGGCCCTTGGATCATTTTCAAACTTGTAGAGTAACTTCCCCGGCCCCTAGATCATTTTAGGAACTTGTAGAATGCAAGTACTTGTAACCTTCGATTAAAGCTACAATTTGAAATACTTGGACTTCATTAATTGTGTGTGCAAATAAAACATGAAACTTGTGGGTAACGCCTTTTGCCAATTAAAAAAAAAACATTGCAAAAGATGAAAGATGGGCTTAGTGGATAGTGTGGGCCTAGTGTAATATCTCTAGGAAACAAAGCTTTGTTTTGAACTATTCGCTATAATAAGACGTAATATTAAAGAACTTATATAACACGGAAATGCAAGCTTCCTAAGAAGGTGCAACCTATGTCGCAAGCTTTCAAGAAGGTGCAAAATCTACTATTATGTTCTCAACACCTTATGTTAACTACTTAATCCATGTGTGAATCATCTTCTTTTTATATGCATTGTGTTGCCATTAGCCATTGGTTTGTCAGTTGGTTAAGCATTAAATGATGCAAGTTGATGATTTAATGGTAGGTCGGCTTAAGCAAATGAAATGAATTTTCTACTATACACCAAAGGTTAATTATAGAAGTCACGACCTTTGTAAGGTAGTGTTATTTTATTTTTATCTTGTGATTGTACAATCAAAGATTCAAGAGCAATGACTTTAAAGGTAGACTAAAAATTAACTTCTCTTGATATTACTTAAGAACTTAATAACTGAGACCTAGCTTGGTCGGGTATAGGGTTTGCGGGTGGTTTATAATTGAATGGATGTGATGTTGCCGCACATGTTGCCTTTTTTTTGTAACCCGAGGAATTTATGTCTATGGCTTAACTTGCTTGTATAACCAATTTGTCACATCAGAGACTTTAGAGAAGCAGATTATATCTCAATTTACCTCCCACGTGCCGTGCATTCTTGGCTATTCTCTAAAGAGCACACCCTTGGAGACTCTTCTACCACTCAGAGAATCTTTTGTGGTTGGATCTGTAAAATGGCTTACTTGAGTCACACGAAAGCAAGTAGCATTGATTTATAATAGTTTCCATTCCCTACCTTTGCACTTGCAAAGATCCATCGTGGAGCTTGATTGCATCTCGCAAATGCTTCTTGGATCAGATTGATACATTCCAGCCTAGACTCGCGAATTGCACAATTGAAATTTTAATAGAGGAAAATAAGGTGAACACACAATGCAACTCATGCAATAAAAAAAATCTCACCTTTGACCATGCGAAAATTGAGGGATGTTAATTTGCTAAAATTTTGTTAGTCTAAGTAATACTCGTGCTTTGACTTTGATCAAGAAAAGCTCCACAATCAAGAGCCATATCCACTACAGTTTTGTTGTTTCATTTTCCAAATGTGCCCTACACAATAGAATTTCAAGATACTTATTTTCGACAAAGCGCTCCTTGCACAATGCAACTATACCTCTAATTAATTAATCGTTGCATTACAATTTTACAAATGTAAATAAACATGATGCCCTCATCCAATTTAGCACAACATATATAATGTGCAATTAGTATAAGAGGCCAAGTATTCGTGATCTACAATTTGTACACCACAAATTTTGTAAAGGAAAGAAAACTAATGCAAAACTTATAAAGCGATAGAGGAATCATACATATTAGATGTGGCAATTACTCCAGTTGATTCAATTGCTTAGGCAATGATTAAATCTCTAGAAGGCGACTAAGAATAAAAGAGTGTTGCGGGGAGGTTGTCAAAGGACATGCATCTTAACAGAGGCACTATAACTACCCCCCCGCAGCCCAAGGATTTATAGGCTAGATTGAGCATATAGTAGAATGTAAGAGATGTTGAACTCGAAATAAGAATTGAGCATAATCGAGACCTGGCCATTCTTAAAGAAAGCAAAAAAGAAAAAAGGAATTTTATCGGACACTGCGGATATCGCGGCATGTATTTTGTGCATCTCGCACAACTCGACGTTAACTTCCAAGATGGTTCTCAAATCGTGAAGCCGCAAAGAAAGCAAAGCCATGCACATGAGGCTAACAAAGAAAATAATAAGTAGAATATTAATCCGCATGTAGATTAGCTACATTGAACCACATTCTTGTCATGGTTCAAAGATCCAAATTATATGAAAACACATAAAAGCTTTAATTTAAAACCAACCTAAAACTCCATGATGCCAACCGGGAAACTATCTATCGCCTCGAGCTTCTTCAAGCCACTCTAGTTTATGGCCCTTTGTGAAGCAACGACTCCAAAAAAGGAACAATGGATAGGTGATGCCGTAAGAAACTCTAGTGCAATGTGAATATAATGGGCATGGATCTTTTCTCATCTGCAAAATGCATGCGCTCGATGCATCTCTACAGAGAGGCGACAAAACTCATTGCACAAAACTCGTTTGCAAAAGCCATACGGACTTGGCTCACCATAGCAACCCCAACCTTAAGAAACCAGTCATCTTAACCATAGCACGCCATAGCCGGGCACTTGGATCACCCTAAATGCCTCGGGCCGCCATCGCCACACAAATCGCCGAAAATTTCAGATCTACCAAGAATGAAGAAGCTTCCAGATTTTAGCATCAAACCGACGTGTTACCTCATTTTATGTTGGCATGGAGTTGACGCCTCCAACAGCCATATGCAACCGGCGGTATTTTTGGTTGCCATCCATTCCTAATCCTACCCGGGCCTTCAGAAACCATTTGCTTAGGAAAAATTCGCCATGTAGGCATTCCCCGTTAGGACTTGGAAATCACATGGCCAAGAATTTTTCTCAGATATAATCAAGAATCTGAAGTAAACTTGGCCAAAACAATCTTGGCGATCACCACATAGAGCCAAGCATTTGCTCAAGCATTGATCCGAAATAGCCTCTCAACCCTAGCCAAAACCAAGTTATCTCAAAGAAACCGACGCGGGCATCATCTCCTCCGCTGACTTATCAACTGGGGGCCTAAATTAGGGCCGGGTCCAACACTTACGGAATAACATTATTATATAAGATGTGATGGAATGAATTGAGCAAAACGTTGATTGGATGAATCGAACCATGGCCATCAAGCTAAAAGACCTAAGTCCTAACCAATGGGCTATAGTTATCAATTAGAAATTGAAATCCTACCTTACTGTAAATATATTAATGATGAAAAAATAGGGAAAAAACTAATCTACATAAAAACAAACCGCAATAAACAAAACCCATTTCAGGAATCTAAACTTTTATGGCAACTACCCGGAATTATGGATGAATTAAACTGCAGTTGCCGCCAATCTTTCAAAGCGGTTTGGAACTTAATATGGGCGGAGGCCAATCACAAAAGAACATGGAAACAAGGTACGATTTGCTTTTGGAGTTTGGAGGTTTTCACAGAGATGTCTTTGAGGACCAACTTGTTGAATTAGCATAGATCAAAATAGTAATCCCTCAGCGTTTTATCCCGATTTTCTTTATTTATTACATGCATCCGCAAAGGCTTTGTTGGAAGGATTCGTCATGCTCATGGATTATGAATGGTTGAGAATAATTCTTGCTTCTTAGTGACCGGATTTTCTCTTCCCGATAGATTTCATTCAAGTGAGGGACATCTTATATATCTCTCGAAACTAGAGAAGCCGATGCAAGTATTACACCATACTATGACAAAAATCTGCAGAATATGTTCGGTGTTCATGGCGGGCGTGCATTGATTGACGTTTATTGCCTTCTTGACCCGAGCAATATGTTCTGATTTAAACCGGCATACATATTGGAGCATTGATTTCAAGAAAATTTGGTTGCATGGCAAGATTTGTGCTCCACAATGGATAGCGTAAAGAATATTTCTATGCATGAGCTAGAGGCACAAATTATCCTTTCTGAAAGTAGAAAAGTGGCACTATTCTAGATCCTATGAGCCGTGCACAAGCCATGATTGCTTTGCCGCTGATGTATATGACCGTGCACAAGCGATTCCTTTGGAAGAGTCTTTTGCAGATTTTTCCTCACATGGACATTGTTGTTTGATCTAAACAAGAGAACCATGCCGGATGTTTACGAGATAAAGCAAGTTAACCCAATGGATGGGGAGATTTTACAGAAAATTCGCGAAGTTATTTGAGCGAGTGAAGAACCAAAGGGGCCATATGCAAATGGGGTAGCTTTAAGAGGCAATGAGATTCCCGCAAGCGCCCCGAAAAGTACTAGAAAAGATATTGGAGTAGCTATTAAGGAGCTTTTACAAACGCGTCGCCTATATACATCATGAACACGTAACTATGTCTTGGACATTAAGGGAGCTATATCTTTATATATCTCTTAGGGTTTAAAGAAGTTACTTTCTGCACGCTTGTACGTATTAGTTTTGCATCAGCCCAGAGCATAGAGGATAATTGATGGAAAGATGAGGAAGAAGATATACATCCAACAAAGTTGTAAAAGAAATGATAAATTGCAAACTTTTCTCAGGACATATTGTAAACTCTTTTTGGGACGCTTTGTCTGCGTATTAGATTGGGGCATCTACTAAGGAGAGAGAAAACTTTGCAAAAGAAAGTGTCCGCATATCTATCTTAAATACGATCCCGAGAATAAGCTTGAGCCTAAAGCACTTGAAAAGAAGTGTGTATTTATGTATTTTCGTTTTCTTCTAGATTTTTATGACTATCGTTATGCAGCCTAATAACATGTTATTCATTCACCTTATCTTGTAAGCTAATAACCTCATGCTTATCATAAGATTTTACAGAGAAAAGGAAACATGACAAAGCACAAAGAGGCACAAAGAAAGCACAGAGTGCCTACCTCGTGAGCCATTTTAATTCCATTTTCGCCATTGTGATGATAGATCCAATAGCTTGCCCCAAAGTATTTGCATCTGGTGTGGATTTTAAAGAATTGTTTCTGGAAGAAAGGCTTTTGTGGACTGTAATTTTGATCCATCCGGCCTCCATAATTTGGGTGAATTGATTCAGCGGGTGGTAGCAAGATACCAGCTCCAACAATTTTGTCGCCCAAGAGAATAGACACATCTATAAAGTTTACAAAATAAGCTACAATGTATATCCTTTATATATAAAAAAAAACATAGCCAATCTCGCTTTTGCTTACCCTTGTTAGAAGGAAAATGAGTTGGTGCATCTCCATTATCGCCAATATTTGTGTCTTTCACAATTTCATCCTGTTCAGAATTGTTTGTAATTGAAAAGTTTAAATTATTCAGTTTATCATAACTTGAAGAAAATAGCAGCGATAGTGAAAGACGCACCTATGCCAGATGATGATTGCCACGGCAATCGCCAACAAGATGATCGCCAATAAAATGCGCCCATCGTTCTTGATTGGGGTAAATGGGCTTGCTCGCCCCTCCTCGCCACCAAAAGCAAAACAAGAAAATTGTATCAAGAAAAAGCGTATCCTATCATGTGAAAAATGAGCGGGCAAAATGAAGTTTAAAATTCAAATTTCAAATTCTGTTTAATGATTGAAAGATCTATAGTTTTGATCATGAGAGTTCTTGAAATGGTACTAACTATTTAATTTGCAACTTTATAGTGCGTTGGCATTAGTTAGAAGCTTAAGATGCATCAAGTCCAGCCAAGCTAAGATCGATTGTGATGGACGCCACTCCTTTATGTATCGGGCCAGCCTTGCAGATGCGGAAATCCCGATCTTCGACCCACATAAAAGACCTCGCATTACAACAAAAAGTTAGTGAGCTTTCTTTAGTAATTCTATTATAATATGTGTTAGATCTTAGCAAATTGTTTCTTTTGCCGGGCTCGCAAAAAATCCGAAAAGTATGTCATCAAGAGTAAAAAGCCCATTATTCCAAGTTGAAATTAATGGTATTGAGATGATGGAAATCCAAACTCATGCAAGATGGTATGTAGAAATCGTAAATCAAAGAAAAGAATGTGGATCTCTGGATTCTTCTACAAGGAACCTAGCATGGAAAAATTTAAGAAGTATGGGGTGGTCGTTTTCGTAGCTTTAGCCAATGATGATAGCATTATCTTGAGTGTCAAAAATCGTGAGGTTAAGGAAAGCAGTCTGCGCATAAAACCATTGTTTGTTGAAGATTATAGTTTTGATTCAATGGATAAGAAATCTAAAGGAGATGGATCCCATGTATATCGCTTTGGTTGGAATGTTGAAGATTTGAAAGCAAAAGGATCAGCAGTGCCTTTTGGTCGCAGATGAGCTCGCAAAAAATTTCTGTGTGTCGAGAACATTTGTTCAATAAAGGTAATTATGCTTCCCTCGATTCTAAAGAATGCAAAATTCAACCGCTTAGTTGGATCTTCGTAAGAAATGTTTAAAGGAAGTGATGTGAGTATAAAGACAAGGACCTGACATGGATGCAGAGGTCATAGTAGAGAACACGATGATGGCATTGGTGAAGGCATTGGGAAAGAAGGGGGAAGGAAATCACATGCTTATAAGTTCAGCCCCGAGGAGCAAGCAAAAGTGGTACAAGAAAGTACAAAGCGCATGGAGTGTTTTCTTTAAAAAGTATTATCCATTGGGTTTACAACATGTCATTCAATATTCATGTCAATAGATTAGTTTTATGCGTAATCGGGAAGGCAAGTTGTTATACAATCATAGAGTTTACAATGAGGAGCATATGAGAAATATTTATAATAGTATGTTGAGGTTACCGTGCAGGAATCCTTCTCCAGCAGATGTTCTACCATTCGATGCTAGAACAGGAGAGCCTTTAAAATGGAGTAGAGTGCAAGATTTGAATTGTTCACATGTCAAGTTCTATGTAATTGAGGGGCAACATTCATTCGAAAGCAAAACTCAAGAAATTCTTGCTAATAATACTTTTTACCTTCAGAGCTTTCTCGCACTCTATAAAAGTCGAATGTGTAGAATCTTGCATGGTCACACCCCGACATTCAATTGTCAATGATAAGTCATGCAATTTAATAGCATAAACGAAGCTTTTCAAGTATGAAAGGTATGTTGTATTCTCATGCTTCTTTTTATATTGTACCAATTATTAATGATCTAATTATAACTTGCAGACATGTGTCTGAAATTAACTTAGTCAAATACACATATTAGTCTATTAATTTCTTATTTCAATTATTTTATTTCGAAACTGATAAAAGCAATTTGCTTACTTAGAAGTCATGTTTAATAGTCACCTTTCAGACATCTGTCCGAAATTGCCAATATTCTTTTCTCTAAAGGTGCATGTTTGTAAGTGAGGCTCTACATAATTTTAGACATGTTTGAAATTATTAATTAGTTCAATATGGTCACCTTTTGGACATCCGGTCTCTAAAGTGACAAAATTCTTTCCTTTGAAGGCTATATGTATTTTTAGACGAGTTGTTTGAAAGACAAGCTTTATATAATTTCAGACATGTGTATCCTTGAGGTTTACGCCATATTTGCAAACAAACGGCTTTTAAGTAGGATTCCTTTAAAGGGCATGTGTAATTTTCGCACGCATAATGTCCGTAAGTCAAGCTCTAATGATAGTCTTTGAGACATGTGTAACTACTAGTTTATTTTTTTTATGAGATATAAACTGCTTGTAAAACATTTGTAAATGAGATATTTAAAGGTTATGTACTTCGACAAGTGTCCGTAGAAGTGAATCCCCTAATGAGAGTCTTTTGCACGGTAATCTCCAAAGCATGTCCGCAACTAATTTAATAGCTTTGAGATACATATTGTAATTGCATACATGCATGTGCATCTTGAGATTCTTTCATTTGTTAGTACTTTGATGTATTTATTTGTGCACTAGTGTCCGTAAGTAGCTGATTCTTTACCTTTAAAATTAGGTCCTTATATCAATTAAGTTTCCCCATGCGCTGAGCTCAATGGATAGCGTTAGGGCAAGCCACCAAGGCTCGTGACATGCAAACTCCAAGGACACAAGCTTCTTTGGGGTGTATGCTTACATTTAGAATCAAAGGTTTGTAGGGTGCCTTAGTTTTTTTCTAGAATTGACTTAATTTGTTTCTATGTGTGCACCCAGAGATTTGAAGACTTACGCAGAAATATACGATTATAGAGAAGCCCAATAAGTTGGATATGTCTTCAAAAGCAGCTCCAAGAATGACAGAGCACTATGACCTAATAATGTGTTCGACGAAGAATGGAGTAATTGGAAACTAATATGGGAAGCTTGGAAGAACTCAAACTTCTTGACAAAATGGAAAACCTCCTACAAGTCCAAGCTCGATATTTTTGTGAGTACTTATATGCGCCCATTTCGGGGGCTTATACGAGAGGAGATGCTAGAAGTTCACCAAAAAATTCTAAGTGGTGAAGTGCTACTCGAAAGGGGACAAGTAAGTCTTCTAAAAAGATCGTAAATAAAGCAATTCTAAATGTGAAGGATGTAAAGGAATATGCAACACGCCTAAAAGCAAGCAAGGGCTATGCAAGATGGCATTGTCAAATTTTTGCAATGATGTATCACCACGAGGGGATTATGAATTTTTAAATCAAGATGTGACATTACCGATGGGGATATGGAGAAGCTCAAAGTATGGAGCTCGCAGAAGACTTAGATACCGCAACAAAGAGAAATGTTAAGACCATAGACCTTCCGGGATAGGGTAAAAGAGTTTTTGAAGGAACGTCTAGGTTTTTTCCGTTGTTAAGTTTGATCCAATAACAAGTGAGAGCAGCTATTTAATCAAGATTGGTAGTAAGGGCTATTGTGGAGAAACTTCAACAAAGGCTCCCAATTAGCCTATTTGTTTTGAACTTAATGGAGGAAAACATGGATCATTTTGATAATCATGATCTCGAAAGCGCTTTTGGAGAACTTGCGTGCATATGACAACACTAGAAAAATATACCGTTGTTATATTTGTTAGAATGGGTATACAATCGCGAAATGTGATTCAAAGTGCCGAGAGCATTGTTGGTGAAAAGAAAGTGGTTTACGGCGTGATCTATGAACATTCCAAGCGATCGTGGAGAAAAGTATCATGCCAGTAATCCTTTCAAAGATTGTAGTCACAAGAATGATTAGCAAGGGCCGATACACACTATTACTTGTTGGCCCCACGACAACAACTTCCAACAACCGCTTTTATGAAGGTTCATGATAACTCATTAAATTTGAGAGATGTACCCTTTATGGAAGAGTATCCTACTTTTTAGATTATGTGTGCCTTCAAGGAGGGTGTTAGTCAAGAGGCATATTAGACCTAGAGTTGTCAAGTATTTAATTAGTTCATTTTGTACCCCATGAGAATTCTATGGTCCGTGGAGTGGTACATGCATGGAACATTTGGGCAAGGGGCGTTATGTCTTGGAAAGAAGGTAGTGTCTATTGTCAAATCCACTCACATGGAAGAATTTTTGCCATAAGTATTTTGATTAGTAGTATACTTTGCCAAGACAACAAAAAAAGCAAAGTATCGAGGTCTCGGGCGGATGATGAGGACGAAGAAAATCCTTCTAACAATAGTTCTAAGCATATTGCAAACCGCATCGTAATGATGACAAGAATGAGGACATACTTAGCAATACAAATCAAAATGGAGTTACTATCGAAGTTTTAGGAGCAACGGCCTTGAAGAACCTATGGAGCATGCACTTGAGAGGTTGCCTTCTTCACCTTCTTGCACTTCCGCACGAAAGTGTCCTCAGAATCTCTAAAATATGTCTTTAAATTTATGGAAAACCATTTAAGCTCTTCCATTCTCTTTTAATGCCCTTCATGTTTTAAATTTTGTTAGATGTGATGATTTACATATTAACGATACGGGAGCCGTGACGAGTCGGACGCGGAAACGCCAGCTAGCTTGACATTCATGTTGTGGTCTCGTGATGTAGAAGGTGTCTTTTCCAAATAACCTGAAGTGGATGAGCAATTAACATCATCATTGAACAAAAAGTGGCCAAGGAAGTTACTTATTCTAGATATTAATGGTGTTCTTGCATCTTTAGTATCTAAGAAAAAGGGCTTCCACCATCAAAACATCACAAAAGCCTATTGTATCCTAAACGAAGCACATTTATCCTAGGCCAATGATAGAAGAGTTTATTGCTTTTTGTCTTGAAAGATTTGATGTGGCGCTTGGTCTTCATTAACATATAAGAGGGTTGTAAGTACACTTAAAGATTTCGGGCTGAAGAAATATGTTCACAACTTTTCATTCACTTGGTCACAATCTGATTGTATGTGTCTCAAAGACGTACCAATTGATGTGTCTCAAGGGAAGCCGCTTTTTCTCAAAAATTGGAAACCGTGATACCAACAACCGGAGGGAAGTACCATGAGGGCAACACCATCTTGGTAGATGGTTGTCCTTATAAATGCTATATGAACACAAGCAACAAAGATATTTGTCAAGTTCTACCGCCGTAAGAACATGAGATAGATGACTATCTTTTCAATCGACATCGTTCCTTTGCTTATGGAGCTTGAGAAATGTGATCAAGTTGTCCTATCATTGACATGTATCCTAAATTCAAACAAGTAGACCATATAAATGCAAATGTTATGAAGGCTTTAGACATGTTATTCTAACCAAGAAATACAAGCAACTTTTTTTGTAATGTCAAGACTTATTGAAGAGAAAGTTAATGTACTTTGCACGATACACTTGTTTAAGCTTTCTATGTGTCAAAGATTTGTGCTAACTATGAAATACAAGCAAGTTTTCTAGTGTGATCCTTTGTTGAAAAATAAAGAAATGTACTTTGGGCGACATACTTATTCAAATGTTCTATTGAAATGAAAGCTATTATGTGTTTTACTTATTCAAATTATATGTGTAAATGGAAGCTATTTTGTGTTATTTTTCAAATGATCTTTTGATCTTGTTTTAATTTTTATAATATAAAAAACTTTAATGTTTGTTTAAAATTTGTTGATATGTCTAGAACGGGCCCTCAGAATCCTTAAAAGTGGGAATTGCATGAGTTCCATTTTAATGAAATGGAGCTTTATGGGAGTTTGGGAGTATGGAACACTCAAGGACTGTAAATATGCCATGTCCGTAGGGATCATAAATATGTCAATTCTAACACCTAAATTGCTTCTACCAAATCGAAGGCTTAACTCTTGCTTTCCAAAGGAGCCTTTAAATCATTTCAGTGGGTCCGCTTTGACACGATGTGGACCTCTTGTTGATGGTTTTAATGTCACAAAAGAACCTAATCTGATGGATAAGATATCCCCATCATCTGTAGGAACCCTGATTGATTCCAATTCTCCTTCCCATGCCATTGTTAAAAATCTATGCAAGAGAAATCGGAGAAACTTGTTAAAAACAATCATATAATCATTTCGAAATTCTAAGAAATAAAAGATAGCAAAACACACACCGGAAGTTCAAGCAATTTGAAAAGGGGAGATCTCCTTTATTCAAACCAAAAAAAGTCCAAACCTCAAACCATCATGGATTGCCGAGGCATAATTGTATAGACTAGTTAATGGTGGCAGCCAGGAGTTTCCGTGAGTTTCATCCACGAAATGGAGTTCATTGTGAGAATCAAGAAACGAAATTGGGAAGAAGCAATGAATCGAGACAAATCTACAAAAGCCAAGCTTCTACTTCGCGCAGCGGGGAAATCGTTGCCGGGCGATGCCCGCCAATATATTCTCTACGCGTACATAAAAAATTTAGTGAATCTAATCACCTCTACATAAGGCGCATGTGATTGGCCCATGAGGTTTCCTACGTGGCAACTTAGTTTGTACTTATGCTTGGCATAGTTTTTCGTATGATATTTTGACATGATTGGTTCTATATATAAATCTTGGCATTAGTTGACATTTTACATCATATAGTGAGATCTAAAGCATGACGAAAGCAACCTAATGAGTTGTTCTAACATATCCATCTTTGCTACATGTCCCTTTCTGGACACAAATCTATTCATTTGTATCGATATCCATATAAACAAAAATATTGGACACAAGTAAGTTGTTATGCTTATGTCATTTCATACAATATGCATGATAAGCTATGTATAGCGGATTTTTGCACAAATCAGTAAGCTGAATTAGTTCTCTCAAGAACAATGACAATAGAGTTGTGTAAAGGCCTTTTAAGATAAACATCATCAATGTTAAAAGCTGCCGAGATGCAGATGCATAGACATAAAGGAATATTTATTTGGAATATATGCTAAACAGGACATTGGTAGTAGCATTCCAATGACAATTGCGTAAGCGGATGGAGATCTTGCCATAAAAGGAAAGGACAACAAAATCAAAATAAAGCATCGAGAAGTGGTGTTACAAATATATTGCAGGTCAACATTAGGGGAACCTCGAAGAGGAGCAAAAAATGTTTCATTAGGGTGGGCTCCATTGGTGACAATAAAGACAGTTAAGTTACTGTGCTTCAAGAAACATGTCCATTGAAGTGATAGTACATAAGCCAAACATCTGCAAAATAGTAAATCCAAAAAGTGTTAGACATGACACTTTTAAAAAATGCAAGGGAAAAAAGAGCCATAAAATATTAGACATGCCAATTCCAAAGAAATCAAGGGCACAAAGGACTTGACCTCGATTATCATCTTTCCATACAATAGCGGTCCAACCAGACTTGATAAGCATGGCAGTATTTCTTTGAGTAGGATCCTTAAGATTAAAATTTTATGATCAGATGAAGCGTTATAACTTCCTTTAGCAGATCCAATGATGAAAAAAGTGTTTCATTAGGATGGGCTCCATTTTTTACAATGAAGACAATTACCATGCCCCAAGAAACATGTCCATCAAGTGACAGTGCATAAGGCAAATACCTGCAAAGTAGTAATCCCAAAAATGTTAGAGATGTCTAAAGATATCAAGGGCAAAATAACCCAAAAGTTTAGACATGACACTTTTTAATAAAGAAAGCAAAGGAAAACAGGATTTGGCCCTGCATTATTACCTTTCCATTTAATAGTGGTTCAACTAGACTTCGGTGAAGAATGGCAAGATACTTTGAGCGAGATCCCTAAGATTAAAATTTTTAGGATCGGGCGAAGAGTCCTCTAGATTCTCAAAAATTTTATGAGGATGCTTAGATTCTCGCTAGTTCTTCTATGATTTCTCTTGAGATTTCCATAAATTCCCCTAATTTTATCTCAAGATTCCTCTAGATTCCCCATGTTCCTATATAGATTCTTCTAGATCCCCTTAGATTCTATGAAAATTTCCCTACATTCTCAAAGGTTTATAGTCGGTGATGACTTTATCATCCTCTAGCCGCTTCTAAACTATAGAAATGGTGGCGATTGTTTCCTATTTTTCCAACATCTTTATGGAAACTTAAATTAGTAGAATTGGATGTCTTACCATAAAACCGATGTTTTTCTTTGAAAATTTCCATTAATTTGGCGAATTTACTATAATTGTGATGAGGCGATTTTATGAAGTTGTTTTAGCGTATCCATCCTAGTAAACCATCGAATTCCAAATTTAAAAAATGGTAAAATATAGCAACTTTACGAAGTTTCACACCTTAAAGTCATCACTGTTTATAGTGTCACGACATGTCTCCATGGGAAAGACTGCACGTAAATTGCTTTTACGTTAATAAATCAGGAAACTCTTTTTGAGATTAGGGAGCAGGTTGCTCCGGTTCCGATGTATGTCAATTCCTAGGAACACTAGCATCCTACCACCTGAAATCGAAATTTCCGGCAGGAAAAAAAACTGCGTGAAGTTTTCCTCAAAATCTGTGGTTTCTTTATATTTTTAGGATGAAATCTAGATTTTCATAGGCTCCTTCCGCCTAACTTAAATTTTACAGGGAAATATACTTGTTAGGTTTTTAGAGTTTGTCTTACACTGCCCAGTTCTACTAGCCTAGCCTATTAATAAAAAGCAAAAGCTCAGTAGAGAACGTTACGAATATAAGGGGTGCTTTCCCATGGAAAAAAAACTCCAGGTTTCTGAAGGTCGGGTCTAAACTTCCGGTGTTCCCATGAAAGCCTCACCTGAGGGGCTCCGGTTCAGAACGAGTGCTCGGTTCGGGAAGTTCCCCGGAACCCTTGTAACCTGCTGGACAAAATCCAGATTTAGCTGGACAGATTTGAAACAGTAGGAAAAATTCTGGCTGAAAATAACGTATTTCCGGAGGAATCGTGACCCTGTGTTGGAGCTTGCCGAGATAGGTTCAGAACAGTCGGAAAGGTGCTTCCTGAGGCAGAAAAATTTCCCGAACCAAGCCCGAGTGGCAAAGTAATCGGAAACTATTTATTGAAGCCCAGGTTTTTGACCTGAGTTCCCTTCCATCGGCTCAGATTCTTGCTGCTAGATCTTGCTTTCAGATCTATCGGCCTAGATTCGTGGTGCCAAATCTTGAGGTCTGCTATTCATGGGAACATAGAAATTATGAATCCAGGCATAGCATCCAGGTCTGTCCGTTTAGACTGGTTCATGGGAAATAATTGATAAGCGAATGAATGAACGAATTTAAGTCACGTCGTGTGAGGTCCATAATTCGTGTAGAGGGCCTGAGGTCCATATAATTCAAATACAATTTGTACTTATTAATTATGTGTCTGTGTCTTCGTGTTCGTGTTGGCCATATAATCCAAACCCTGGTGTCGATAAATAGACCACTGGATTGGAACGGAAATCTGAGGAATAATGCAGAAGATAGTGATCTGCTTGAGCCTGCTCCTCCTCGCTTGCCTGGGCAGCAGCTATGGCACCAAATCTGTGACCCGTTACTACGACTGGAAGGTTCTAGATAATGCCCTTTCGATTTTGAATTTCAAGTTTGAACCAGTTCCTGAACTCACATTTCGTTTTTTTATTTCTGCTTCCAGGTCGATTACGTAAACTACACAGTTTCCTGCAACACTACCAGAATTGTTGCTGTTAATGGCAGATCTCCCGGACCAACCATTCGTATAAACAAAGGAGACAGGGTTCTTATCAATGTCACGAATTTGGTTTCAAGTAATCTCACGATACATTGGTTAGTTTATTACCTAATTTTGCAGGATCTGTCCTTCAAAATGTACAGATTTAGACGAAGAAAATATGATGGGTTTGTTATTGCAGGCATGGGATACATCAAAGGCAATCTTCCTGGGCAGATGGGCCTGCTTATATCACGCAATGCCCAATTCAAACTGGCCAATCTTTCATATATAACTTTACTGTTCCAGATCAAGAAGGGACTCTGTTTTGGCATGCTCATATATCCTGGTTAAGGGGCACAGTTTATGGAGCATTTATCATAGATCCTCCTGCTAAAGCAAAGCTTCCATATCCGAAGCCTTCTGGGGAACACACTCTTGTGTTGGGTAATTAACTTAATTACAAATATGAAAAATCTGCTCTGTTTTTCTATCTCTAGATCTTCAGTTTTGGTTAACTAAATCTGTTTTTGTTTGCAGGAGAATGGTGGACTACTGATATTGAAGAAGTTGAAGCGACTGCTTCTAGACTTGGAGTAGCCGCTGATCTGTCTAATGCTTATCTGATAAATGGCCGGCCTGGCCAGCCCTTTGGGTGCTCTGCATATGGTAGATACTGAAGAATTGATTTGGGTTTTTAGTTGAAGAATTGATTTGGGTTTTTAGATATTGAAGAACTGATTTGGGTTTTCATATTTAAGTAGTAACTTAACTCTTTTCCCTGTTTTGGTTCTGCAGAGACAGAAATTGTGAATGTCCAGAGGAACGAAACATATCTTCTCAGAGTTATTAACAACTACATGGAACAAGATCTGTTCATCACAGTTGCAAATCATACTCTGACAGTTGTGGAAACTGATGCATCCTACACAAAGCAGGTCTCAAATACCTCCTTTCAGATATCTCCAGGCCAGACCTACAATTTTCTGATTAAAGCAGACCAACCAGTGGACCAATACTACGTAGTCGTATCCCCATTCAACAGATCTATACAAGGAGTGCAGGAGACTCCTGGATTGGCCATTCTCAGATACGAAAAAGCAAACCTTTCTTCAACTCCAGTCTATCCAAGCAATGTACCTGATAAGAACGATGACTCGTTTTATTATGCATCTCAGAGGTCAATTAAGAGCTTAAATTCAAAGGCATATCCTGCGCATGTGCCACAGACTGTAGATGTGGATCTATTCTGGGTGGTTACGTTAAATTTACAGCTCTGCAATGTAACCGCCAACACGTTTTGTGTAGTGGGCGGGAGAAGCTTTGGAAGTTCGATTAACAATGTGACATTTGTAACACCACAGATTTCGATTCAAAATGCTTATTACTACAATATCAGTGGAGTTTATACTTCTGATTTTCCTTCTAAACCAGCAAACAGTTATGACTATACTGGAACTGGAATTGATGGAACAACCATTGGCTATGCATCAGACAAGGGTACCAAGGTTATAGAGATTCCTTATGGGGCTAATGTTAGGCTTGTTATTCAGAACACTTTGACGCTGCAGAACGAGGCTCATCCTTTCCATTTGCATGGTTCTGATTTCTATGTAATTGGATATGGAAAAGGAAACTACAATTCTAGCTCAGATCCGTCCACTTTTAACCTTGTTGATCCTCCAAGACGAAACGCTGCCATGCTTACCAAGGATGGCTGGACTGCCCTCTTGTGGAAGGCTGATAACCCAGGTTTGTGCTTTGCTTTTCTTTTCAATTCAATTCAATTCAATTCAATTTTAAAACCTAGCTTTTCTTTAAGATGCTAGTTTTAAATAAGTTTGACAATTTCTTCCCATGGTTTGATTGGTGATGGTTGTTATTGCCTTTGTTTTCTTTGCAGGCGTTTGGTTGATGCATTGTCATTTTGAAGGTCACGTTTCTTGGGGTATGGAGACCGTCTTTATTGTGAAAAATGGAGCCCAGTCAAACCAGATCCTTCCTCCTCCTCCCCAGGACCTACCAACTTGTTAGAGAAAGAGAGTTTGGCATTAAGAGAGTTTGGCATTATCACCCCTTGTTAGAGACAAGGACCTACCAACTTGTTAGAGAAAGAGAGTTTGGCATTATCACCCCTTGCTAGAGACAGACATGACCTAGCAACTTGTTAGAGAAAGACAGTTTGGCACCATGGCACCCCTTGTTAGAAACAGACAGTTTGGCATTCATTGTTAAGGGATATTATCCTCTAGGCATTCTATGGTACAATTGGATAAATATAACCATGCTATTGGTGTACTGTCCACGTTAGTTTAAAGTTTTTTTTGCCTAATAAACTAATTGGTACGGATCTTTAGGGATTTAATGCTTGGGAAGACCCAAACAACAACAAACACCAAACACATATGGCTGAAGTGAAGTGGATATTCCTAACTTACTAATGTCTAGAGAGATCAAATAAGCCAAATAATATAACAACAAGATTGGTTCGAAAACTCATGGCTAGATAGGCCAGGCAATCATAAAAAGGCAAGCAATGATGAAAAGCTTGAAACTACACGATTCCAACGGAAAACAATAACAAATGACTTCGAAGTTGGAGTTTTTTCAATTGAATAAAAGCCTCGTTACATATTCAAGTTATGAATATAAAAAGGCCAATTAAGAATTCTAGAGAGAAAAGGAATGTTCAATTTTGAAAAGCTTGATCATATGCCAAATATGCAAACCAAAAAATGTTCAACCGCCAAACTCTGAAAACCAATTCAACCACTCTTAAAAAGAAAATGCAAAAATAATCTATTTAGTATTATTGGCATTCCTCAAAAGACAAGAACCAACAAAGACACATAACATTATAGGAATAGACAAACAACACAAACAAACCCAACGCATATACAAAAAAAAATACAAAAAGACAAGGGCTCAATTATTCCAACAACTAGTGTGGTCTTTTAATATAACAATCAACACACAACTACCATTAACATTATTAACACAAACCATTGCATTTAACACATTTAAATTAAAATCCCCCTGAAACCCCCTTTGGTTTAGGTGCATATTCACACAGGGGGTTACTCCGCAACGAGTCAGTCGAATGGGCATATTTGCACTTTATTCCAAGATCCGGACCGCATAGCGATCCTCGTTTGTGGGGTATGCATGTACAAGTTTTGTATCGTATATTAAAGTTTACAAAATACTATAAGGTTTTAGAGAATGTACATAATGGTGTTAATTTTGTACATGTATTGTAAATATATTTTTGAGCTCACGCCCCTAATGTAACCCCGGTGGTGAATATGCACCTAAACCAAAGGGGGTTTCAGTGGGATTTTAATTTAAATGTGTTAAATGCAATGGTTTGTGTTAATAATGTTAATGGTAGTTGTGTGTTGATTGTTATATTAAAAAAAGGCCCTTAGGGCCCCTAACTAAAGCAAACATAGTTAAACTTTATGGGCCTAAATATTAATTACTAAAAAGCACAATTACATCAAGAGAAACAAATTATTTTAAAGCATTCATAAGCATATGGCATATGTAAAACAAACTTAATTCGCAAAGAGGGAGCATCAATAAAAAGAAAATGGCAATCATAACCAAACATTGGCATCCAATATCTAGCATTAAAACAAGATATGATTTAAAATCATCCCCGAAATGCCAAGATTGCAAATTCTTCTCACAGAAAAACCACATTATGGCGGGTTTCAAGTTGTGGTTCTGTTCAACCATCATAGATCCCTTTTGTGAGGTGGGACATCGATGGAAGAATAAGGATATACTGGTGTGGACGCCAATCATCCGCAAGTGCATAATGCAAGAATTGCGAGGGATGGTTCATGCCCAAAGACTAGCACCGAAACCATATGCCCTCTCCACGGTCAAGCGAACCGCGAAAAACTCCAATACTTGATTGCTCCATGAAACATTTCTCTTTAATGTTAAGAATACAAACTCCAATACTTGATTGCAATCAAAAGATTTAAGTATGATAGTACCACAATTGAATGAGTTATCCACAATAAACTTCATTTCTTCAAATACAAGAGTGAGATCCGCTTAAAAAACCCGCTATGCCATAGGAGCATGTTTGCGCGATCCATATTCTTCTCATTGCTCACCAAAGAATAATGGCGTAAATCATTACTTAAACGAATTCCACAATCAAACCCATCCATTATTTTCACCGGGGGCTCGAGAAGTATTCTTCAGCGGTTTTGATCGCTGTGGCCGTAGATCCGCCATAGCCACATCTTAGAGATTTGCCGATTTGGGTAGTGCAAAGCAATCAATTCCACAAAGATTAGGTTGCCCGGTCCCGCTATTTTATTTGCCAACCGAATAAAGCAAAGTACAAAGGCCGCCAAGATTGAGCAGAAATCTTAATGGCTTTAATGATGAAGCATGCATCTGAGTAAAAATGGATTACATTAGTAGCGCCGTGACCATGGGGTTGTATATACTTCCAAAGACTTGTAGCTCCATGCGCCGATCCCCATATTCGTTGATTGACCACCCATGCACACCGGGGTTGCCGGTAAAGAAGCCTCAACCCTTACAGGTTTCCATGCTAACCCGGCGAAACCGGACTATACCATGAATTTGTGGACCTTTAAATTCAAAGAACAAATGCCGAGAATATGAAATCGAAATAGAGCTTGATGAGGATAATAAAGCACATTGTTGAATTGAACTTCCACGTAAAAATGATGCGTTGAAAATGAAGCAACGGGGAAGGCAAACAATTACCGGTTTGTTATAGCATGGCAAGGGTACTAGGGACCCAGTCTTTAGCTAAATATTACAAAGCTTCTCATTTTGATGGCATCTTTCATGTGACACTAATTACCGTCTGATTCTTGTGTTTTCAGAATGTATGTGAGAGAAAGTAGAAAGAAACAAACTTTTATCGAGATGCTATGAATTTTATCCACAAAGATTAGATTGCATCTGCTATTTTATTTGCCAACCGGAACAAAGCATGCAAGACAAAGGTCGCCAAGATTGAGCGTAAATCTTAATGGCCCGAGGAATGAAGAAGCATGCATCAGAGTACACATTTTTGCTTGAAAACAAGCTAAACCCACCTCCCCTTTCCTCGCCGCATGCCTTTGCCAGAGTCCTCTCTCCAAACCAGCTTTTAGATAGTCTTCCGGAATGTTGATCAAATATTTGTCGGAATAGAAGTGGAAGAAATAGCTAGAAGCCGAGTCTCGATGCAAAATTTCTCGTTTTAGCTTTGTAATGAGGTATTTGAATCAAAAGCACGCTGTTAAAAGTACTCCCAAAAATCCAAGAATAACCATGGAAGCCCAAAGCTCTACCGAAATAGCTCCAGATTTGAAGCTTGGAATCAAAGAATCCCAAAGCACGAGTTGCTCTTTTCCTACACAAAACCTAAAGCCCTAAAGTTTTTAGCCCTAAACACGGCCTAAATCAATCGGTTAAAAATTGATGCACTCTAGAAATACTATTTAGTATGCACACCTGAATACAACAACAAAATCATAGAAAAACCATATAGAAAAGCCGTATAAAATATCAAAAGCTAACCCCCTGTTATAATGCTACATATTTTCAGCAAAAACCGTATAATTTTCGTAATTTTGTGTAAATTTTTTTCCATTATTCTTATATGAATTCTATATCTTATACTAGTTTACTTAATATCATCACATTAGTTTATGTTTAAGAGCATTAACCGAGATTCTTTACTTAATTTTGGTTGTCAACGCCAAGTTCATTCAACAATCTATATATCTAGCATAAAATATGGGTTCCTTTTATATTTTTTTGTATGCTTTTCGGTAATGATTTTTCTATGATTTATTAGTGTATTTGAATTGATATATTCATACATAAATCTAGAGTATATGATCTAGAGTGCGCATATGTATTTGCATATTTTCAACCCCATTTTAACAATGGTTTACCTTCTACCTAATTTTTGCATTTAAAGAAGGGGGGGAAAACAAAGGGGTAGGCATGCAAGGCTCAACCTTTTCCATTTTAAGGTTCGAGTATTATAGGATTTGAAGGACGCCAAATAGCAGGATGGTTACCCTGATTTGATGTGCTAGTAATGTTGTGAGATTTGATGTTAGTTGAGGACCTGCTTAGACAAAGAAGCAGATGAGATCCTATAACAATTTCGTGGCTGAAGAAGCAGACGATCCCTTCTATCAATTCCGTGGTCTGGTGATAGACTAATGGAAGCCATAGAGATTTTCGAGTAGATTGATTGTTCAGAACAACTAGATTTGAACATAGTGGATATTTCTGGTATATGAATGGACTATTCAAAATTATCGAATACATTTGTAGGCAATGAGATATAGCGAATTTGACAAACGAATTCACTTATAGAAAAGGAAATTCAGATAGTTGAAGATAGCCTGCATTTCAAATAATGCAACCTATAAATTAATGTTACATAATCCCATCGATCCGAGCCATCGGATCCAGATTCTAGAGGGGGCGAGCATGCATGTCTCGCATGCATGCATTGCATGCATTCTCTGGTTGGGAGATCGTTGTTTTAGGCGAGGTTCTTCATCAACATCTCATTGGCACTTCCTCGTCTCTCAGCCAGCACTTTATTCTCCATTCTTTGAAACCCACCCTCCCCCCTTAATTGTTTAATGTATTTGTCACCGTGCACGCATGATCAGCCCCTCCACTTTGGAAGGTTTGTTTTTTCACATTTATTCTAGTGTTGATAATGTGGAGGTATTGTGTTGGCGAAAGCAAGAGTAAAGATCGACTTCTTTACTCGTGGATTTTGGGAAGCGATTTCAGCAAATTTTACATTTGTCCAAGCCCCTTCAAAAAGCTTTTATCATCGGGGTTTTCCTAAAACCCAAAGGGATGGGGTTTTTAATCCTAGTGATAAGCTTTTGACATGTATACAAACCAAACATCTATTAGCATTGTATTTTCTAGGGTCCAAGTTGTATAATTGGACATTTCATTTATTTTTCTTTGTGGGTAGTTCGCATGTGTGCGGCTACCCACTATCCACCATTGTAGAAAATTTGTTGATGAGATGAATGAGAAACCTATAGGTGTTTGTCGTTTTCATGCGAGCCCCATTCTAGAATTATAGGAAAGCAATCTTGTTGCATTCAACACAGTAAACATTAGCTAGGGAAGAAAGCAGTATAAATGGCTTTATGAGGGATGGAAACTAAGAGATTTGCAGTGAAAAGATATTAAAAGACATGTACAAAATCTAAACTATTAGGTATATTTATTGAAACCTTAAGCTATATTATGACCGAACAAGGATCGCCATCAATGGAAGCCAGCTATTTGTGGGAGCATACTATACAAACGAGGATTGCTATGGATGGCTCAAAGCATAGCATAAGTCGAGAATATGTCCATCCAATATTCCTTTCTACAATGACTCCAAATTCAAGTTTTTTCAAGAACTTGAATAACAATCTAAAGTTTCATCTGAAAGTACTTCAAAGAAGGAATTCTATCACTTAAGGTTAAAGCTCTTCATTCAAACGGGCTATCCGAGCAAAGAAATTTCGAGCAAGAACTCAAGTTTAAAAGTTAGAGAAAGAAAAGGGAAATTCTACAAAACACTAGGAATCCTCATAGGCCTATTGGTCTTCATAGACGATAAAACTACATTCAATTGAATTCAAGTCAGAGCAATAAATCGAATTAAGGAATTGACTTCAAGAATAAGAATTTAAGATTAGATTAACAAAGATGGAGGCAACGGGAATGGAATGGATGGTTCTATGGAAAGGAACACCTAAAAGAATGTTAGACAATCTAGAAACATTCAACTGTCTAGCTGGGTTTCGATGCTTGGGGGTAGAACATTCTTCATGGATCGATGTTAGTGTTGAATGCAGGATTGTGCGATCTAATCCCGGGGGTGCACCTATCATATAGAGGGTACCTCATGTGCGTGCAAGGGGTCGTCGAAAACCCCCTTGTATACGCCTTAGAAATCTTCCAAAAACCCCCATTTCAGCCACATATTGAACTAGAGTCACCTAAAAAACCCCCTAGGTAAGAGTATACATATGGTTCAAGTCCAAAATAAACCCTTTTGGGTCATTCACTAAATTGTATGGCTATAACTATGTGAAACCCCCATTGGATCTAATTTAGATCACCGTGTTCTCCTGTTCCTCATTGGAAATGATACCTTGTTGTAGTCGTGGGATTTTATATAAGGCTTTGCCTTTTTTTATTAACCTTTACTTTTAAAGTTCTCACGTTTAATAATAGTGTTCAGTTTTTCTTGCTAGATAATATGGTATTTTGTTTCCGTCTCTCCCGAATGCCACCATATCAATTTCTCTCCTTTTCGTGATTGACCATCCTCGATCAATGAATTGTATGACCAATTGTGTAACCAAGTCCATTGTTACAATCTTAGTTAGATCCACAACTAGAAATATTGAAGTTTAGCCCTTGTTGTTATTGGAACTATTTCGGGTTCATCAACTAAAATTGATCCATTATACCCTTTATCAATTGAACCCATTTATCTAACAAGGCAAATCTTCAGTCATACAATATCACCACTTTTTTAATCTTCACTCAATTTCTTATGACCATGGAGGATTTCATAACTAATAGGTCCATTGATATGTTGTGATTCATGCCAGAACTGCAATCTTCAGATTTTCAACATCTGTAAAGGGGATTCATCCATGGCACTTGTTTGCGATCAACAACATACTTTTCACTTTGAACTCATTCTTTAGGGCACTCTTGGATCCATAAAAAAAGGAAACAGTTCAAGAAGTCACGATGGATTTAGTGCTATGTTTGCAAAGGACAAAGATCAATCGGTCATCTTGCTTGTACATGCATATCTTTGGTTGGATTTGGCAAAAGCAGCATGACAAACAATGCAAAAAATGCAAAAGAAATTCAAAAGAAAAAAAAACAATGCAAAAAATATCTTGGAATAATATCATAAAGCAGGCAAGAAGATTATTGAGAGTATAGATCATAAGTTTTCTCACACGAGAAGGAATAGTCTCACCTAGATTTACCTTCTCATATGACAAGGAAGAGTTTCGAGGATGGCCACGAGGATGGGCACCTTCGGTTGTATTTCGGGTGAGTTCTCTATTATGATCTACTAGTTAAATAAGAGGGTATAGCAGAAAACATGAGGCTCCAGGAAGGGCAAGAGTGAGTATATTACTAAAGGTCCCATAGTTTCGAAGTTCAATGCATTTCATGTTACTTTAGATCAGTACCTCAAAAGGGAACCAACCCATTTAAAAAATAAAAAAAAAGAAAGGGAAGAGAGCAAATCGGAAAGTGGAGGAGAGGAGCAACATCCGGTTGGTAATTCCTCGAAGAACGATGGTCACCACCGTGCCGGGGGGGGGGGCAAGATTGTCGATAGTATAAATAGCTTAACACGAAGAGATCCTCGGGATCTTCAAGAGAAACCATATGATAGAGTTTTAGGAGACTGTGAACTCAAATAGAAAAATGTTGGAACTCCAGTAGAGGGTGTGGAAAATGAAGAAACAGTAATGGGAAAGAGTGAACTGGTAGGGTATTTGCTGAAACTTAAAAAAGAGATAATCAAGAGGATAGCACTAGATCGGGCTTTAAAGAAAGAGGATCTATGGAGGGAATGATCTAGGAGATACTTCCAAGCATTCTACCATAAAATCCAATAGTTGAGGGAAGCACATGTATTATTATTAATCGACAGAACACAATTTTTAGGGAAGATCGAAAGAGATATTTGCAATACAGAAGGGAATGATTGGGTATAACATACCAGATAGTTTTTCAATCCCCTCGCTCAAACATATTAAAAATTTCGTTTTGGAGTTCCGAGATCCGCACTTGCAAATGAAAGGTTATTGGTGTGAGACAAGGCAAATTAAACAATAAAACTTATTTCGGAATACAGGATCCTTACTCTGTCAAGTTGGAACCGGTTGTCGTGGCTTATGAATGAGTGACTTTTGTTAGCCTCATCGTTACCTAAGGCAGCATTCGACGCCTTCTTCCACTCCAAAGAATTGGTTGGTTTCTTAAGGTCGGCACCATATTTTTCTTTGAAGATTACATACTCTCTATGCATAAATCTTATCTTCTCGACGAAGGTCATTTTAAGTTTGTACTTGTTGTCAGCGTTGTGCATGTTGGCAACGACTTTTGCTTCTTCGTCTATCAAGCCCGAGCAAACAGCACAGAGGATCAAAAGGTATCTCGGGTTATTCTTTTCCTTATACAGCTGCCTCCTTACCTTGAAGTTGTGATTACCTCCCAAAACATAATGCATATAAGTATCTACATTTTCTCTGTCATACTCCTTGGGATCTATGCACTGTGTTCTGTCCACAAGAATGACTATTGGAGCTACATGAGTATTGGGGTTGCTCCTTATCATGTCCTTCAAGTTCCTTAAATGGTCAGCATAACTTTTTCGAACCTGAAGTGGCCTCTCACCAGCTTCATTCTTTGGTGGCAACCTCATTGATGTTATTGACAAGTTAATTACACCTCGCACATACTTGTCTTCCATCCTCTCCAAAGTCTTATCCACTTTCTTCTCTTTAATAACCACCCCTGGTGCCTTTCCTTTGTTTTTTTTTCTTTTGGGGCTTTCTTATGGAATATTTTCCATTGCAATTTGCTGCACTTTGCTTTTATTTGGTACTTTAGCTGCAATGCAAGGGGGATTCACTCATGTATAAGGGGATATGCCATCAAGGCATGGGGTGGCAAAACCCCCTCAGATAATGGATCTTTAAAAGCAAATTTTTGACCCCTTTCGAATAAAAAATTACCTAAGATAGTGCAAAAATACCAGAAAAAGGACCCCCTACCGACCGTATATGTACGAAAATGGGTCCAAAAACCCCCTTCCGTGCATGCGAGATGGGTTATCGCCCAAAACTATGAACCCCTTGCTTTGCAATGGTACTTCATGGCTGCTCCTCTGTTGCTACTCTTCCGATTCACTAGAACTTTGGTCTTGTTCTTCCCGACTAGAACCAAAGAACATTCGGGCCTTTCTTCTTCTACTATTTCGCGGCTCTAATTTCATGTAGGAGAAGTTCTCACTTTAAGTAGATTAGATCCTTTTTATGATGTCATTCGAGCCTCTCTTTATTGATATAATGTGCCATGTACTTGCAAAGAGCATCTGAATTCACCCTAACCAGGCTAAAAAAATGTCGTATTGATAACTATAGACCCCTTCGATGTTTTAAAGGACAGCCATCTCTATTGTCCAGACTGACTAGCAACCTCAGAAACTTCTTTGACGGCCCCCATACATTTAAACTCACCGCCATCGTACCTTTTTATCTAGGACTTCCACTGGGCGATTGCAAGAAAGTAAGGGTGCTATACTCTCCAAAGTGCCCTCATTATGAACCATTGCATTTGGAAGTTTTCATATATTGTTGCCTTAGATGTCTCATGGAGCTTTGCCTGTGGATGAGGCTTCTTGACAATCTTGGGTGTCTATTTAGGAGGCCTCTTGCTTCCTTCTTGTCTGTGGAAGAATTATTAAAAGTAATAAGAGAAGATAAAACTGACACTAAAACACATTCTGGAATAAAAAGTAGGAAATGCTGTGCTTAAGCTTTTCAAAAACAAGCCTTTTCAAGGAAAATATGAAAATTGAAGGCACTTTTAAGATCTAATTGATATAACTTCAGAGATTATGCTGCAATTTATGGTCCACACTCCTCTGGACTTAGACGAGCTCGAGACCGTATTTCACATTGTGCAGCTGATCCATTGGAGTTTGCCTTGGGATATGAATGAAGAAATGATCGAAAATGTTTTTTATCCGAACAATCACGGACATATTGGTGTCTCTTTTTAATTTTGAAGTACAGGTAATTTTGCTTATCTAGTTGTGCTTCTCCTCACTCCCTTTCTTTTTGGGATGAGTAAGCATTGCAAAGGTTTATTTTTTCCTTTGTAATTGCTGTACATATTCATGTAAACTCTCTTTTGCATGTAATATCAAAGCTGCCTTAACCCTTAAAAAAAAAAAAAAAAAAAAAAAAAAAAGTAGAAAAAACACAACTGTTCACTTCAAAAAAAAAAGCTAAAAGTGTATTCGAATACACGTTTGCTACACGGGAAAAGCAAAGGTGTATTTCAAAATACACTTCACGTAAGTGTATTTCTACTTTTCCCATGTAGCAAACATGTATTCCGGAATACACTTTTGCTTCAGAGAAAAACAAAAGTGTATTCTGGAATACACTTTCAATTTAGAGAAAAACAAAAGTGTATTGTGAAATACACTTTCGATTCAGAGAAAAATAAAAGTATATTCTGGAATAGGTTTCACTTCTTTACAAATTCTAAAATGGACGTACAATGTACTTTTTGCACTCATCTCTCCATGACATGCAAAATGGAATACAGTCTTTGCAATTAATTTCAAGGTTAACTGTTGGCAACTAGAGCATTGAGACTGGAATACGTATGAGGGCACCAAAATTTATTTTTAAAGGTCGCCCTGAATCCTTCTCTTCTTCTATGTAAAATGGAATACGTTTGGTCTTGCTATCCTGCTCCAGTGGATTTCGTTCGTAATAAGTTTTAGTTTTCCTTTTCCTTGATTTTTAATTGAATTACTACTATAACAATGTGGCCTTGTATTCTGGAATAACAATCATTTTGCAGTCGAGAATGTTGCTTATGTCTCCCTACTATTTTGCAGTTGTAGAAGATGGTTAATCGCTTTATGAACAAACTTCTACCACCTTTTGTTGTCTCTAGTTCCTCTAGATCGAAAGAAATACCTGGGCCGAACGTGTTTTCTATGCTTCTCCGACTCCTACCTCGACAAGATCTTTGTTTCTTCTCGAAGACATTCCGAGTCAAGCAAATAGTAGACTGCCATCACCTTTCCAACCATCACCAAGTCCAGTAGAAAGTAGACTGCCCCCTCCCTACACGACACACCATCTGTACATAGTAGGCTTCCACCGCCTTTTGTTCCATTATCCGAAACTACATAGACACCACCTCAATAGGTACCTTGGAATAGGCTACCCCACCATTTGTAGTTTCTCCGCTATATAAGGACGGCATGCTCAAAAAGACTACGAGATTCTCCACAACTTCTCCCACCACGACTTCACTACAAATGAAGATGATGTTGCAAAGATCCACACCTCTCCACGCCACTATTGTGATACATGGGTTTGGCGGAATTCCGGTAATTGTAAAGGGAGATGTTTGCAAGAACTCCTTATCAAGATGCTGCAACAACATCTGCTGCCACAACATCTTATGGCCCATCACCTTCTTTTAACATTGTGCCTCCGCCTTATCTGGGTACAGCTTCATGTGGTCTATTTTCCTCTACAAATACACCACTCAGGGCAGAGGATGTCACCCCTAGAGTAGAACTCTCATCAGAAGATGAAGACACCAACGAGGAGCAACGAGATTACATGTTCTCCAGCCAATCTTCCAAAAAATTCAAGGTGGATTTTAGCTTGAGAGCATGCTCTTCTGTAAGAAGAAGAAACCTTATGGATGAACAGAAAATGAGGAGACTTCTAAGAACTAAATGCTGCTCATTGGGTTGCATTAACAGATTCAACATGGCTAAACTTCGTGCAGTTAGAGACAATTACAGTTCCATGACATTGCAGACCAGAATGCCTACTTGGCTTATCATGTAAGACCAGATCGCCACACCTTCTTGCACTATATTAACCATGAACAAGTCTGTTAGAAATGCTTCATGGTTGTCCATCGTTTAGGGTCCATTATAATGTCTCGAATACATAAAAGACTAGATAAAAACCCCGCAATTGATACTCATTTTGGTCCAAAAAGAGTTGTAACAATGCACGCCCTAGCTGATGTGTCATGGATGGAGAAATATTTTAGAGAAACATGTAAACAATTGCCTAACAGCAATATGTATTATTTGATAGACAACATCACAAAAAAAAATGTCTTCCAAGAATATAAAGAGACATGTATTCAGTCTCAGCACATCTCTTATTCACACTTCACTAGACTGTGGAAAAGTGAATTCGGTCTTGTGAAAATTCCCAGGAGACATAGATGTATGTTTGCTTAAGGTGTGTAGAATTAAAGAGTCAAAGAGAAACTGCAAAGACAGAGGTTGAAAGAAGTAAGTTAACACTAGACTGTCCCAGGACCAATGCGGGTCCATGGACCAAGCCTGGTACACCTTATCCCCCGGCATATAATCCCAAAATTCTCTTGAAATATTTGTCCATTCAAAATTTTAAAACCATGATGTTGTTGCCAACTTGATTATCTATGGCATCATGGATATTCAGATCATTTGAGTCGCGGTACAATAAGAGGCAATCATTTAAAAATGACAAAAACCCTTTTTGAGCTATCTCAACACATGCATGCAACCAATTTTAACTCCTCTTAATTTATATAGCCATAAAGTCCCATCAAGAAAAGCACTCCCAAATTTTTTCCGCCAATTTTGGCTTGGAGCAAACGAACCTCAGCCCTTCACTTTTTATCTGATGGACGGGACGCTGCCACATCAGCGTATTTGGACGGGTGGGATCTTAGCCCCAAATGATCCGTTCCTCCCCTAAATCTAGCTCTAATAATAGAGTTTTGGAACACTCCGGAGGTTTCGACTTTGGACCATTCTTAGAAATAGAACCTCCACCATTTCACTTCAATCTGGGCGCAATGACGAGAGGACGCAAGAAGCTGCCTAGAGATAATGTTTTCCTTCGTTTCACCGAATAGAAGGAAAACATAATTCTAGAAGTATGATGCGATTAGGGTTAGTTATGTTGGCGTTTCCTAAGATCCCTATTTAGTTCTTGGTCGCTCATTTCCCTCTTCATCGGCCTCTTAGAATCTCCGTCTTCCTTTTCTACAGTCGGGCCCAACTCTCCCCTTCCCTCCGGTTTCTGTTTGGGTGCCGACTTGGGTACCTAACCCTTTGGTTTGTCCCCTCGACCACCACGCATTTGCAAGTGGTTAACGCTTTAGGCTGTTTCCACTGGTGGTTTTCGCTAGGTCGTTTGGTTTCAGGGTTTGGTGGCGGGCTCTTGGCTTTGGTTTTGGGTGTTCGCTTCAACGCTGCTGCTATGGCTCCGAAGTCTGGTGTATTAAAGCTCAAGAAAAGGCAGGCTGCTGGTTCTTCTGAGCAGGTTCCGGCATGGCTTAAAGCCATGGAAGGCAGATTGGAAGCGAAACTTGACACTCTGAGTGGCCTTATGGAGACCAGGTTGCAGGCGAAGTTAGAGGATGCAGTAGCTCAAAGAAGTTCTTGCAGCCACGAGGTCAAGGTTGTGTCTCTGCAGGGAGAAATCCAACAGAGGAGCGGGAGGGCAAGAGCTCCTCTCTTAAGATATCACGAAAATATGAAGCTGTATGAGGTTTTCGATCAGTTGGAGGTTTGTTTTCTTGATTTAGAGAGCCACTTACAGTCGCGCAAGACCCTGGACGCTACGACCAGAGGCATCATTGATAGAGGTAAGGTTTAGATTTCTAACAGGAAAAATATAATCTGCATCAGGGATAGGGAGGGGCCAACAGTTGCGGAGTTCTTTGAAATGGGGGATTTCACCCTGTTCGATTTTAAAAATGGCCCAAGAATTTTGCTAGATGGACCTGTGGTAACCCTGTCGTAAGGCTTGGGTGTTTGCTGTTTTATTAAGCCTATTCTGACTCTGCAGTAGGGATTCGGTTCTTTGCTTATCTTTGCTGCTTTCGGTTGTGGTTGGTTGAGACAATATTGTTTGTTTATGTTGGTTAAGACGGTGTTGTTGATTTATGCTGAATAAGACACAAGTTTCTGGAAGTATGTTACAGATATGTTTGGGTTGCTCATAGCTGGTTTCTTTGACAATTGTTGTTCTGCTAATATCAAGCTTAGTAATTTCGGGTTAATAATTTCGGACTACACTTGTTTCCTTAATAATTTACGGGCTGGTTCTCGGTCTACCTTAGGCTGCGGGTGGTTTATGACCCAACATCTTGGCAAGAAGGCGGCTTTATCAAAGCGTGATAAACAAAACCACCTTACCATGTTCGATGCGGTTCTTTCCATCCCTGTTTTCGTTTACTCTACCTCTGATTTGCATATCTTGTAAGGCAAACCAGATTTTGGATCCTGAATTAATAAAGAGGCGAGGTTTAAGGTTTACCACGGGACACCTGTGATTTGGTACATTGATATGGGAAGAGATCACATTAACAGCACAAATAAACATCAATTCCACTAGCTTTGCTTAGACTCATCTAGCTAGGACAGTTGCCTTGATCACTGGGGTGGAAAAGAAGCTGAGGCTCAGCAAGCTCTATTCATATTCGTGTTCTAGGCCCTCAACGCATGCATAAAGTTGCCAACACTTCCTTTAGGGGCCCTGGTTTTGGGCGGTTGTTCTTACGCAATGAACCGGAGGCGAGAGCAAGGCCATACAAATATCGACCGTTCACGTGACCTCTAGAAAATACAATCTATTTACTTAATATGCTGAATTCTGGTGCACATCTAAACACATCCCACTTAAAGCTTACACCAAAATCTCCATGGTTTTCAAGGCGTATACTTTTGTCATGTGTGAACCAAGTGCAACCGTATCAAATGAGACCATATTCTTTGCTTAGCTTGACCTCAATTGCCGGGCATGATCCGGACATTGTCAAAGAACCGTGACTTACATCACGCCACTTCTACAACTAAACCCCGATAAAAAGATGGCTTACCATGTTAAATACGGTTTTAAATCCTTAACTTGTCCACATCGTAATTACTTTGCCAAAATTCTTGAGGCCTTAGAAATGTAATTTGTCTCGGTATGTATGCTAGTTGACAAAAATGAGTAGTTGAGTATCTTTAGCGTTCAAGCATGAAGGGACGGAAAAGAAACAAATCCTATCTGTCAAAAATAAGAGCTCGTAAAGGTTGTTCGTTGTGTCTTTTGGAGCTGGTATCTTTTGACAATAGCTTCTAGTATTCGAGTTTCCAATACCTTTCGATCATATTTTGCAAAAACAAGATGTTACGTATGGTTGGTGCTTTTTAAGAGAATCGACTCGATATATACCCACTTTTCCTAACAAAGAATTGCTTCGAAGCGGTCCTAGACCCACAATACGCAATGAACATTACGGGCTTCAAGGCACTATAAATAATGGAAAAAGGTGATAAGCACTAACTAAAATATATGGAAACATGGCATTTGACTTTGTTGTGGATTCCCATTGTGCATCGTTTCTTTTTCAATCCCATTTCTCAAAATGCATCCAATTAATGTTTCATACGTTTCTTCTTTATTATTTTTATCTTCATGTTCCTTAGTCATTATTTTTATCTTACTTCATGTTCCTTGGTCATGTATGGCGTGTGTAACATGGCAAGATGGCTTGTTTTTTTTAAAGCATGATGCCCTCTATATATATGCTTAATCAATTCGGTGAACTAATTGGCCTTATTTTGAGGAATGGCTTGAATAATTGAGTCTAACTAAACGGGTTGTAGTATATTTCAAAGGGATTTAAGGGCCGATTATGGGCTATAACCTTGTTGTTTGTCGGTTGCTTGTTCTTTGGGGTTGTGACCCGACCATTGTTTGTGGTTAAGTTGGTTCCTTTGATGTCTTTGTGAGGAAGCGGTATAGTTTTACGTGGCGTTGTGCCTCGGCCTTATGCCCAACTTTCACTATAGACATTTTGCCCCTTGTTTATATACCACTTGTTTCCTATGTTCTCTAAGAGTCAATTTGCCTTTGTGAATTTTTACGGTAGTAGGTAACCTTATATGGTATCCGGCTCGGGTTTTCCATCAACAACTTCTACTCTTGTCTTGTTTGAGGATAAGCCGATTAGTTTTCTTTGCATTTCGTGCGCCTCTTCTTGACATTCTTATGCGTGTATTCTCAGAGTAGTTCTAGAAATAATGTTTTCCTTCGTTTCACCGAATAGAAGGAAAAACATAATTCTAGAAATGCGATGCGATTAGGGTTAGTTATGTTGGCGTTTCCTAAGATCCCTATTTAGTTCTTGGTGGCTCATTTCCCTCTTCATCAGCCTCTTAGCATCTCCGTCTTCCTTTTTCTGATCGGGCCCAACTCCCCCACCCTCCCTTGCATGTTTGGCTTGTTGGTATACTAACATTTGGTTTGAAGGCCTAGTGCGGTTGATTTGAGTGCCCAGGTGAGGCCTTGGTGCCTGGCGATGGAGGCCTGTGTGCCTAATGGTGGCCTTTGTGCCTAGTTGGAAGCCTTGGTGGCTCGATGCCTGGATAGCCTTGGTGGCTTTTGGTTTGCTTTTTGTGTTTGCGGGGAAATGGTTAGGTGTGCGATTTTCCTTTGTCGGGGGCTGTTTTGACGAAAAGTGTTGATCTTTGGCGTAAGATTGAGATCAATGGAGAAGGAAACTCAAACATGTTGTGTCTTCGCAAGGTCATTACTTTGTTGTAGTTCCCACCCGACAAGGCTGGTCAGCATGAGGGTATAAGGGCTTTTATGCTTTGTCTCTAGCGTTGGTTAGTGGTCCCATTATGGTCAGGGTTTTTCCTCGAAAACCCGAAAGGGAGGGTTTTTTTAATCCCGACCATAATGGTTCAATCGACTTGCTATCTTTATGTATTTGGTTTGGTTATCAAGGAGATGTCAAGATGGCATTCATTCACATTCTTGTCTGTGTATTCTCGGAGTAGGCCTAGAGATAATTTTTTAGGGGTTTAGTAGGTCGGAGATTGATGGTACCGGCTCTTGAATTTGGAGAAGAGTGGGCAACAGAGAAGTTCACATATTTTTGTGTAGAAGTGACTCTTGTGGGCAAGATCATGTCCTATGACAGCAGAAAGAGATTATTTGAGACATATTTCGAAGCTGATAATGATACAATGTGGTTAGATTGGGGCTAGGTAGAGAGATTTTTAGTGGCAGACCAAGAACCTGGCCATGCAAAACCCATAATGCTATCAGTTGAAGCAGGAATAGACCATGCAACCCCATCAAAAAATGATCCCATTGTCAAAGCACAATGCCCTGCTACAGAATCTGAAGAAGAAGGAGAAGAAGGCCCGGATGATGTGCCCATTGGTAACCTCTTTTGTGCAAAAGGTAAGAACATTGAATGGCCTTCCTTTTCTGATTCCTTCAATCAATTCCAGAAAAGAAGAAATAGTCTAGAAGCTCTTGATCACCAGAAATTCCTATATGCTGAAGAAAGGCAGTTTTCCCCTTCCAAACATACCCTTTTTGCAGCCACTCATTCTGCTCAACAACTGCCTGCAATAGTTTCTACAGCCCAAATGCATGTAGCAGTGGAAGAAGCTTGCTTGGAGAAAGCTGAAATCTCCTTATCAGTGGAAGAAACTTGCTTGGAGAAGGCTTCTGTAGTAGAATTGAATGGAAAGCCATGCATGGTAGAACCCATTACTATTGTAGTGCCAACCGAATTGCTCCCAAGTGAACCTACCAAGATAATGCAGCCAAAAGAGCTCGAGTTTTCATTTGACGCATGTGAAGAAGATTATGACATTGATGACATTGAAGATCAGATTGAAGATGTTGATTATAATCCAATTGGAGAACAAATTAGTGATGGAGAACAAGCTGTTGTTGCTCATAAACGAGGCAGACCGAAAAAGAGAAAAGCACAGCCATTGAAAGAAGTTAGTTCTAGAGGTCTTGGTAGGCCAAAGAAGCTCTCATTTGAAGAACCAAAACCTGCCACAAGAAGAAATTCAACTTCAAGCAGTAATGCCGAAGAGGATGCAAGCAATGTGGCATCTACTTCATATGCAAAAGAGGATTCTCCAGAGGGGGAATGCATTTCAAGTGATGAGGAGGATCAATTGCATGCCATTGACGATGTTCAGCTAGAAAGAGAAGGTTCTAGCGTTTGTGAAGATGTTGATGAAGACGATCTCTCTCCGGTGCCGGAGCCCTCTGCGTAACATGGACCTTAGGTGAGGATTGTTTACCTCCAAATTTGCTGCACAAATTCCCTGATTACATTCTTGAGAGCGGTCCAGCTATAAGAACAAAGAGGTTGTCTCCATTCCAGCTTTTTACTTCCTACTTGTCTTTCCCTATGATGAATAAGATGCGCCAAGAGAGTAATAGGTATCTGGGATGAGGTTAGAGAGAAGTCAAGAAGAAAATTCAAAGCACATTCAAAGCTGGTCTCTTTGTTGATGTAAGTACAATGTTTAGATTCCTTGGATTGATAATTGCCATGGCACTTTCGGTCCATGGAGATCGGTGGAGAGAGGTGAGTGAATTGGCTTAACTTTGGTAAGTTTATGTCCCTCTAGAGATATCAGCAGATAAAAAGTTCTTCCACTTGAGGAACAATAATTTGAGGCCACTACGAGAGAGTATAAGGTCTATCAGGTACAAAATATTGAGAGGGAATGAAACAAGAAGAATTTGGAATTGTACACACCCGGCAAGGAGGTGACTGTTGATGAAAGAATCATTCCCTCAAGGAATGCCATGAATCCTTTGCGTATATACAATCCCAAAAAGCCTCATAAATTTGGGATTCAGCTTTGGACCCTTTGTGATTCGGCCTCGGGTTATTGCATACAGTTTGAGGTGTATGATAAGTTGAAACGAGATGAAGGTTTAGGTTTCCATGATGTTTCTGCCCTAGTCAAAAAGCTTTCTCCCGGGCATCATGTCTTCTTTGACCGCTATTTCACAAGTGTGAAATTGCTTCAATGGCTTTCAAGAAAGAAGCAAGGTGGTACAGGAACCATAAATCCCAATAAGACGAAGATGTTTCCTATAAAATTGCTGAAATTTGATGGTAAGAAGAAGGATGTGCCAAAAGGCAGCCACAAGTTTGCATACAGCCATAATGCTGGCCTTGTTGTGAGTGCTTGGCACTTTGCTTCCAATGTGCATGGCATTGAGATGTCATCGATCATGCGTTTAGTGGAGAGGGGCAACCGTGAAGAAGTGGCTGCACCGAGATTCTTTGTTGCGAGGAGATGGTGTCATGCAAATGGTGGCATGCTCTCTTTTGGGGCATGCTTGATTCAGTTCTAACCAAGGCTTATATTATCTTCAAGCATTGGAATCCAGCTGTAACTCATTATGATTTTCGACCTTGACCTTGTTGACAATTGAATTGATTTGTAATGATTTGGATGGCGCTAAGATAACAAGAGAAAACTTGTTGCATATTGGTTCAAGGCATCCCACTTACTATAAATCGAGGGAGCAAACATAGGACTTGTGTGGTATGTCTTTGCCCATAGGATCATTGAAAAGGAGCAAGGTGTAGTGCATTAAACTACTCGAGCAAGAAGGACCAAGTTTTATTGTCCTGTGTGTGAAGTTTATGTCTGCCCTGGAGGATGTGATGCATTGTATCATTCTGATATGTGGACGGGATTACAAGAGGATGCCAAGAAAGGCGATAGTGCAATGAAGAAGGCGAGAGAGAGCAAGTAGAAATAACGAGTAAGTTTATCTTTTAAGTATCCAGGTTCTAATTTTCAATTCTGTTTGAATCAGATTTGTTTGTTTCAGCTTTGACTTACTAATCCAGGTACATGTCTCTAGATCTTGAGATGGAGGTATCATTTGGAGGGGTTGCATGCATGATCAACCATACATCTTAGGTAATTAGAATGCTGCCCCTATTTCATTCTTTTTGTATCAAACTTAGGCTTGCCAAAATGATTGCAGGTTCTAGCAATTTTGAAATACTTGTAGGAGCTGTCAACATGCCAAAGGCTTCTATCTGCACCATAATTTTTGTCCATGAAACTGACATGTTTAGGCTGTTTATAAATTTTGTTTCTGAACTGACCCATAATGGTCCACGTGACAACATTTCTTCTTATTTTAGTTGCAGAACTTAGGCATCAAATTTTTTGTTTTCAACATATCCACTCAATCAAGCATTTAAAAGCCTCCCTTTGAATGATAATTTGGTAATCTGTTTGTTGCTGTTATTATTTATTCAATGCTTATTTAGTTCAAAGTATATGTCATATAATGATATGACATCCCAATTCTCAATGTACAATTTATACTTTGCCTCCAAACAATTTATTGATAAGGGATATTGAGAGTGAAGTATGTCTAAAATTTAACCATGGTTTCAATTTAAATGGATGACCTCTAAGTTTTCAAGTAAAACTGGATCTTATGAACCAATCCTGGTCTCCAAGAATGTCTGCATGCATAAAACTTCAATGAATAGTATAAAGGTCATGCTATGTCCTTTTATTCTATTTCTTGTTCCTTATGTTTTATATCTTTATGGAGATTCATATTATGATTCAAATAAGGCAACCAAAATCCTAATGTTAGTCATGGACTAATTTTTTTCCAATAGCTTACATTTCATGTGAACCATCCAAAATTGGGACTCCATTGGGGTGAACATAAGTGTGTTATGATTTATGAAGTCAAACTGGGTCTTTTGGACCAGTATTGGTCTACACAGAGGACTGGAGGTAGAAATCTTTCATGGATTTTCTAGAGAGCATAATATGCTCTTCTTTTCTTTTTTTTTTTTTTTTTTGCAATTAGTCCCTTAGTCTTTCAAAGCTTCATTTTATGATTTTTTGGATGGTCAATTGGGCAAGATATATGGTTGAATGGCTAGTTATTGGCCTTCAAAGCATCAAAACAGATTGTGACCAAAAATAGCTTTCAAATTGAGAAGACAAAAACCCAGTGTTAGCCTTGCACTAATTTATCTCCAATAGGGTAGTAGTCATGTGAGCGATGTTCAAAATTGGGCAGTCATTTGGGTGAATATGGATGTATTATGATTTTTGAAGTGGAACTGGTTCCTTTGGACCAAATTTGGTCTGCATGGGGACTGCAGACCATAAAATTTCATGATTTATTGAGAACACATGCTATGGTATTTTCACGTGCTTGTTTTTGCATTGTCTTTATATCCTTCAATACGTCAATTCCATGAATTTTTTGAAGACAGATTCTTTTCAAATGGAAAAATATAACCCTTTTTACAAGTACCTTCACTTTGAGCTCAAAAGTAAATGGCCAAACATCAAACTCAATTCCAACAAATATTTTTTTGGGATGAAGGACCAAGTGAACTACTTACATGCCAAATTTTAACTCAAAATTCATCTCCCTTCAAAAGTTGTTGTTTTTACATCACAAGCGCTTGGGGAGGGAACGATCTTGGTTCCCAGAAGACAAGAGACAGTTTTGACCCTGTCATGTTTGAACGGCTCTATCTTCCTTCACAGACTTCAGATTGAGTTGTGGTTTTTTGAGTCCTTTTCTATATCTTGTGTAGAAAAATAACATTATAACCAAAAAAATAAAAAAAAATCGTCTTCATAAGATAGTTTTACTTTGTGTGAATAGGAAGCTTTTGATACTTGACCCCCTTGGGTTTGCCAAGGCATAACTGACAAGAATGGGGTCTGATACATTTTTGTGCATTTTTCATGTGGGCTATAACTGGCATCCTATATTATAATGTTATCCCATGTGTCTGTTTTCAATCAAGCCCTAATTTCGAGGGGGAGGATTTGATCTCCGGAAGCAACGGTCAGAATGATGCCACGTCAGATATTTTTCCTTAGCATGAGCGGGTTACCTCCCTCCCGCGGACGCCATCGCCATCCCGCCCTGCCCTTTCTTCACCTTTGGCTTTTTCCTGCCTTTTTTCCTTCCACTATAGGTATTTTAGGCGGTCGGTTTACATTTTGAGCATGGCGTTTTGAGGGCTTGGAGCTTCTTGGCATCTTGAGGGCTTTTCTCTGGGCAGAGCATCGGATTAAAATGCTGCTCTTAGAATGGATCATGCATGGATATTGGAAATGCCCCTTTTCTGGATCTTCGCATTTTCCATCCGATGGGTCTGATTGATCCCATATTGTATTGTATTATGGAAGATTTTGATTGATATGAGACATCAAGTTGCATTGTAGAATCAGACTGTGTAAGAGTGTGCGCAGAAAAGCAAACAGTCAAGCTTGGCAGTTTTCCTATTGATTGGACGTTCTCATCTGCTCCTTCCTCTGTTGCATTGCTTAAACAGGTATGATATTTGAAATAGTGATATAAATTGGTATCCAGCACAACATAATGCATTGTTGTAGGAGAACATTTTTCAACCAATTGGTCTCGAATTCTGTCTATCTGTCTACTAAATCTTATGTACTTGGTGCTGTCATAGTTTTACTTCTCAGCATATTTTCACTGCAGGCTTCCTGATGGCGTGTATCATCTTGCTTATGCATGTGGAGCTCCAGGATATCTTGAAGGAGGTAATATATTTCTTACTTTGTCTTTCAACTTCAATCAGACCTTTTGTGATGCTATCCACACTAATACAGGAGATGGTCCACAACCTAAGAAGTTTGAAGGCAAGTGGAGCCAACGTCCATTAATACGATGGACTCTTATGAAAAGGAGTGCTGATTACATGGGAGAAACTGAATCTTCTGTCGAATTAGAGATGGAATAAAGAAATAAAACGCTATTTCAACCGCCAGTAAGTGCACTCAAATTTGTCATATTAAGCAACTTAGAATTGTTCAACTCTAACACGAAGCAGTTACCTTAGGCAATTATGGCTGGGATGCTTTTAGGCTCAGCAATCATTTCCTCTTACCAAATTTTCAATACCCAAGCCTAATATTATAAGCCTAGAAAGGGCAGGAATGATTGGGATGATTCTTCTGGTGTCACGGAGAGCTTTATTGCACTTGCCTTTCCAGCCATAGGTGGAGACTGTACTTGCCTTTTCGGCCATAGGTGGAGAAGAAGGGAGAGACATCTTTGTCAATGCTACGGGCCCTCTCAGTGGTAAGTGTGTTTTAGCATACATGGCATTTCTGAATATTAGATTCAATCATGCAAACATTGAAAATGGATTCGTCAAAAGTCTTATATTGCTATTTGAATTTAACTTTGATCTACTTTGATGCAGGGGACTATGCTCATTGAAAACCTTCTTCAGAGTGACCATGTTCTTTACATGATAACTGCACTTCAAAAACTATTCGAAAAGATCGTGCTATAAACTGTGCTACTGTTGTTGTTCTAGACAGCACATTCTGTTGACAATAGGCATGTCCTTGGTATGTAAGTGCTTCCCTATCCAAAACCATTTGGGCAATCCTTCTTCATATCTACAATCTAATCCACAATACATTGTACATATTTATCACAATGCAAACACTGTCATGGCACCTTATCTCAGGGCATATGGTGCTTTATCTCAAGGCATATGCTGAGGTTATTAATCATAATGTTGACACTGTCATGGCACTCTATCACTCAGGGCATATGCTGAGGTTCTCACAATGCAGGCACTGTCATGCATACACTTGCGCAAAATAATAGAGTTCTTGATTTAAATGCATGCAGGCTCTCAGATTCAAGGCTGAATTTTTGTTGATTCTATATACCTACATCAGAGTAAATTGTTGTATGCTAAATTGGAGATGTATAACGAGAGCCTTTTATATAAAAAACAGAACTATGATGTTTTCTATATGGCAATGCTTTGTACCAATACACGCATGCACATGGCTTTAAAACTCAATTCACTTATTAATATAAGCTTTAACCTCTACAATCATGCACTCCATGATGCACATATATCTAACTAGAGCATGTGCATGTATGCATACACCTTTGCCAAATCTTCAGGAATCCAAAAAATTTAAGGGCATAGGGTAAAAGCTTACGAGACAATATTTGAGCCAAATCTTCAAGAATTATAAAAATTAAGAGCATGGGCAACTACTATCACGTCAACAAATTGCAGAATGTGGATCAATTTTACAACACAAAAGCACCAGACACTATGCATTGCTGCTTTTCATTTACAGGTTTCAACATATATAAGTTCCCGGTTTTCAACATATATAAGTTCCCAAGCCCAGTTGACCAATCTTACAACACAAAAGCACCACACACTATGCATTGCAGCTTTTGATTTACAGGTTTCAACATATATAGGTTCCCAAATTATGCCCAACTTTCATTTACAGGTATATAGGTTTCCAAATGATGCCTAAATTATGCCATCTTTCGTTATAGGTTTTCAACATATATAGGACCCCAAATTGTGCCCGAAAGAAAAACACCATAAATATAGGTTCCCAAATTGTGCCCAACAACGCTGGGCACCATAACTAGTACATGATGAAGTCCTAGAAAGGGTTTGGCTAATTATTGTGCCATTGATTTTATGAGTATTTTTGTAAACCTTTAACACTAGAGTTGTCCCTTGATGGACTATAAATGGTTCATTTATACAGTTTGCTTTAAAATTCATATAAAATCAATGGCATAAAAATTCAGTTAAACCTATATGGTAGTTATGTTGCACAAGAAAAATAGTTAAAATGTATATACCCCAAAATTGAAAGTTATGTTTAGGTGAATCAAGGGGGTCAAGTCGTTTGCTTCATGTTTACATAATGTAAAACTGTCTCAATAAAAGGATTTTTTTTTTTTTTTTTCATTATAATGGTATTTTTCTATACGAGATAAGGATGAATGAGAAAAAACCTTGTTCCAATCTGGAAGTCTAGAAAGGAAGATATAGTCAGTCAAACATGGCGGGGTCAAAATAGTTTTACATCTTACGTGGACCAATAATGGTTCCCGGAAAGAACATTTCAATTAAAATTCTATAACTTTTGCTTCATGCATAAAAAATATTTGTTGGCCTGTAATTTGAAGCTTCAGCTTTGACTTATAGTAACAATTTTAAGTGACTTTTAATTGATGTTTATTTTGTTATATTTGAAGGAAATTTATTGAAATAGTATGTCATTGAAAAATTCATATATGAATGCTTGTATGGATATGAAACCAATGAAAAAACAAGTAAAGAAAAAGAGCAAAAGGCACCATCATGATAAATCAATAAAGGTTTCTGTACTTAAGCCAATTACTAGTCCACAGGTTCATTTTTAATCAATAACTTCTTTACCTTATTGGATCTCAAGCTGAATTTTAGGATATTAGTATTTCATGAGATCCTCTATAAATAAAAAATATCTATTGCTAGGTTTGGGCTAAAACTTTTATTATTAATCCCAGTTATCATCAAATGTTTTCCATATTTGATCTCTAGATTTGTGCCTTGAAAATGAACTTCAAACACCATATTTCAAAGCTTACCAAAGTTAAGATAGCAATGCATAGTCCCTCGGGATGATGTGGTGAATGCGGGTTTGGAAGGTTCATCCGGATGTTGTGTCTTCTTGCTTTGTGCGGTCTTCTTGCCGGGTGCTGGCTATTCATGACCACTTGCCCGAACAGGGCAAGTGGTCTCTGCGGCTTCGGGTTTCGTGCTTTTCGGTTTGGGCGTGGACATGGAGCTCACTTCCCCACCAGAAGGTTAGGGTGCCTGTGGCGGTGGTGCACGGCTATCGAGGTGAATGCCCTTGTGAAAAAGTCGGTTTAGGCGGTGTGAGCCCTCTACGCCCTTGTTGTGGCCTTCATCATTGAGGCGTGGGCATTATGCGGTTTTATGCCCTAAAACTGCGGGCTGCACGGGATTGGGTTAGGGCTCTGTTTGGTGGGGTTGACTAAGCCGGCAGATTCTTTGCTTCATGTGTATCTGGTGCTTGGCGCTCTTGCGGCAGCAAGCCTTACATCGTCGCGTGGCTTGGTTGGTATGGCTGATTTAGGCGGCGGTTGTGGATCTTCGGGGATTGACTGACTGCGGCCTCTCGATTCCTCGACTTCGGGTACAAAGCTATTTCAAAGCTTTACGGTGTTCCAGGAGTAGTAGAAGCGGATGTTTGCCATTTGGCGGGACTTCTTGGGTGTTGTATATGGTGATGGTCGGTTTGTATAGCGGTAGAGTTGCGGTTTTTACGTGAGTTTGTTGTGGAGTGTCGGTATCGCTGTCTCTTTGGGCAGTTCTCCTTCCTCCTCACTTGCTTTGTAACATTACCATTCTTTTTAATATATTGATGACACAGTTCTCAAAAAAAAAACAAGGTGCAAAGCAGCGTGGATTGCCCCAAAATGCTATTATGAATAGAATAGAATAGAATAGTTTTTAGCGTCCACGAAGACCAATAGGTCATGGGACCCCTTATAAATGTATCTTCATCGTGCGGTCGTTTAGTCGGTTGGATCTTTGCCCTAGTGGTGTGGCGTTAAAATACTATCTATCTATCTATTATTTAAATTATTTAATTATTTTGAAAGTAGTATAGGAACATGGATGAATCATTTCGTTGCATATGTCTTTAGGGTTCGACTTAGTGTTGAATAACATGAGTAACATATGGGATTTGAATTTTTAAAATCACGTAAAAGTAAATCATTTATATAAAAGTGTCTAGTTTTGCTTTAAAAGCAAAGATTTCTACAATTATTAAAACAGACAGAAAGCTCATAGACAGAGTATTGATTGTCTAGTTGTTTTCGTACTCGATGATTACGTTTGCACAATTGATTTTGAATATCCCTGTTGGATTTTGTTGAGATACTCGTTCACGGAATTTTAGTGGCGACGTCATCATTTCATTATACAATTCTCCATCGTCCATTCCATATGCTTTGTCAAGGAGTTCATTTCGGAAGAGTGCTTTGTATGCTTTGCCTGTATCGCTGTAGATGGAACCAGCAAGTGTTCGTACTGGCTTTGGATTTGCAGTTTCACATCGTGCGCAGTGTTCTTCTTCATACGTTTCAGCTGTGCAATGTGTACAAACGTATCGTATGCTATCGAAATTGTTAGTTTGTGCTTCAAATTTGCCTTTGATCTGCAGGCCATATGTCAGTACATACTGAAATTACTTGCATATATTTGTGATTGGTACAATTGTTTGCTTACCGTTACGTCCTTGCTGTTTTCGACATGACTTGGATACACAATGTCTTTCATGCGTCGAATTGTTAATGTGTCGTAATTTACAATTGTCGGGTGTGTTTCCTTCTTCGGGTCTTCTTCTGCGAAGAATGCTAGTGTTGCATTTGATGTGGAGAGACTGCCAAATGCCTCAATGCGTGACCTGCAAATGCTTTTGAACAAAACTACTGGCTTGTCCCCTATGAAATCTAGATTAGTTTGTATTGTTGGCAATGACAAAATAAGAAATAGATTTTGTTACCTTTGAAGAATCTGTTTTGCAACTCATCATGTATTGGTTCTTGTTCTTTCCAGAATGTCAAGTTTGCCATGTCCTCTTCTTGGTTGCCGTCGGCGATTTGTAGCGCACGTCTTCCTGCAAGATCTTGTGCTCCGATGACGACAGCGAGTATGCTTGCATGGCTTGTAGGAGCAGCTGGCATGCTTTTCAGTTTCTGTATAGACATGCCTTTTACTGGCCTGAGGTTTATGATTATTGAAGTAGGCTGCACTTGGGTGATGTGTGTCCTGGCTCCAATCTTTATTGTAAACTTGTGGTCACCATAATCGTTTTTTGGATTTCGATTCTGTATCGTGTAACTGCAGATGGGAACATTGTTAATACGAATTAGCAACATTATTCATTTTCTCAAATGTTTTAATTTTTTGAAGTGTACTTACTTGGTGATTGAGACCCATGCTCAGCTTTCGATTATTGGTAACCCGGTGTGCTTGGTCTTGAACTGCTTGAATTTGTAATTGCAGTGATTCCTTCTTCATCTATAATGTCGGCAGTAAAGAGCTACAAATTTTATACGCATCCCGAAAGATATTTCCATAAGTACAAAGCACTAGGGCGTGTATCTCATTGTTTGACTTGTTGGACAAGGTTCTCCATAGCTGGAGAGTACGTTGCTTCTTCTGTGTTGGCAAACTGGAATGTTATCTTCAGAGTTGGCTGTAATGGATGCCATTTGAGTGTGGATGTTGGAAGAATGTGAATGAAGAGGCTTTTCATCGAGATTAAATTCAAAAATTAATATAAATACAATTTATAAATTCAAGGGGTGCCAATTTCATATATATTATCATATCCATTATTTTGTAACATGGTTATTTCTATATTTCTCATCTAAGTTGCTTTGTAGACAAAGAGCCATATTTTCAAAAGCTTTAGAAAGAAAGAAGAAGGAAACAAAACTTTGCAATAGCTTTGAATGACATTTTGGTCTTATTAGGTGAAAAATTGGAAACCTGCTATGCTATTTTTTTAATGTTCATGTATATGTTACAACCATAGAAAAAACCCGGTATTGCGAGCAAGTTGAAAAACATATAAAGTTATAGTGCAATCTGTTATTTCTTAAATTTAAAATCAATAGATAAATATTAACTTATGGCTTTTACATTCACATTCCTTAGCACAGGTTGATGACGGAGGCTACACTATCTATTTGTGGGCATTGAAAAGACAACCCATGAGAGTTAAGGTTCAACTCCAATGCTTGATCTTGTTGGGTTGGCTTTGAATGACAAATTTGTATTGATGACCCTTCTATTCTCGTCCCCGCTCTCAATTTAAATATAAACATAAAAACAAAACATGTTGCAAACCGCATATTACAAAGTAGATATTGCACATGGTATTGTCTATTACGGCTCGAGAACTCGGAGATGCACAGCAAATAGTACCTAGATTACGATTCATTCCTCAAAAAATGCATCTCATTATCTAGACACAAGTACATATAACCGATATTGACTTCTCATTTGTGTTAATGACCATTTTGGTGACAAAGATTTCAAATCCAGCAGGCCAGGTCTTTAACAATAGAACCACATGACCTCTTGCAAAGCAAATTGTATTTGAGAAATGACCAACTTGTTTATGGTACAAAAGTAAAGTAGTTAGTTAGATTAACATAAAAGTAAAGTAGTTGGTTAGATTAACATGCATAGCATTGTTTTGAGATTCTCATCTTCGATCCAAAGCTAGAAAGCGATTTATCTTCTACAAATAATAAAGATGTTGCACACAACCAAGCTCTTCGTGCACACAACCAAACTACCTATGGAGTAAGCGATTCTAAAAATGCGTTGAAAGTTTAAAAGGACATGTGGAGTGGCCATCGAGTAGTGCATTTGCCAATAAAGATACACCATTTTTCTTTGCATAAAACCTTGATTATAGGTTGAAATATATGTTCACTCGGACAAATTGGAACATCGACAAATCATGAACCTATAAACACCATGCAATCAAATTGGTTCAAAAGTTTCGGAAGCAAAGAGGCATAGAATGAATAAATTTATATTTAAGGGGATTTCCTCTGGCAAAGCAAGAAATAGCAAATAGATCACAAGCCTATATATTTGTCTGTTTGCTTTTCGCTAAAGTGAAGGAGAGCACCATAGCTGAAAAACCTGAATATTTGAAGAAAAGATGCATGCAATAAACTTGTTAAGCATTTGAAATCCTTTGTAAACAAATGGCTAGGCTTAAAAACATATTGGAGTGTTATTGGAGTATGATTTTTTGGTCATTGCTTGCTTGAGGAGAGTCTTTCTTTGGAGTATGATTTTTGGTCATTGCTTGCGAGTCTTTGCCATATATCAGGTATAGTTTGTTTCAATCGAAGCGTTACCTAAGCAAGTTTAGGAAATAGGCAAGGCTACAAAGAACTCTAATCTCACATGTTATCCCGGTCCCGAAACCCTCATTAGTGTTGGTCCAATCATCTAGTTTGAATGAATTTGTATGTTTCGAATGAAGCAGGGGAATGCATGCCGGTGAATGCATGTAATCATTGCTTGAGCCTTTGAAAACCAAGTACTTGTTGATTTGCGCCCAGCTTGTACATTTATCATTTACAAGCTCATTAGACATTTGAAACTATCTAAGAATGAATAGCATCTCCATGGCTTCTAGGAGAATCCGACGGCCCCGCAAAGACCTTGCAAATAGCAACAAAACAAAGGATGTAGATCAAAAGAAGATCTAGTAATCACCATGATGCTAGAATATTTACCTTTGTACTTCAAATACTTTAATTTATGACGTGACCATCATATTTTAGAAACCTACTCAAGTTATACCACCTAGTTGCACGTTAGATACTAAGGGTGGTCTATTAGAACACGAAGTGTAACTTTTCTGGTGCGAACGTGTTAAAGAGAACATGAATGGACTATCTAAGATAAGAACTACATTTCTTACATGAATGTTTCGATAGCATAAACATGTTTAGATGTTTTTGAAGTGCATAAGCATGAGAAATACCTACTACAAAAAGGGTTTTGAGATTAGCTTCTTACCATAGCTATGATGCCGAAACAGACTTTTTGATAGTGATGGAACTGGTATAGCAACTGCCTCAAAACTGAAATGGCAATACTCTACAAATATTTTTTGAATTTGCGGCACAAAAAGCCATTGATTATGCATTTCCGGATGGATCCACATGCCAATAAAATTTCTGTCTTGCATGATCTTTGGATTAACGTGCACATTTCCAAGACCTTCATCATTGCAACATTAATATATGTTGCTGCGATTTGGATGTGATGGCCTGCATTAGATGAAGTAGATAAAGGCGCTGATTCACATACCCGCAGATTGCAAAGCGTAAAATGGTTTAAAGGTTGCGGTGGATTAACAAGAATGGTAAAACATTGACAAAGATACTTCAATGCGAAATCGCATGTTGTAGCCTGTAATAAAACACGCCTAAATCTCCATAGCTTTTCATGGTATCGGGGTGATCAAGCCCAAGCTCACGTTCATTTATATCCAAAGCCTTTGTCGATAGATTGTAGCCTGAAAAAATTGCCATTAAAGAGGTGATCATAGCGAGGTCGCATGATGCATTCTGTAATGACACTAATTATTTTCCGAAAGTAAAACCTGATTAAAATCTCCTCGTATGATATAAAACAACCGCCAAAGAGGCTATCCTCCCACAAGTCATTCGATGATATGGTCCCGCAGACAACAACTAATTTTGCTAGTGCATGTTGAAACAATGAAAATTTGAGACATAAAAAACATAAACGTTGTGAATTTCATGTCAAATTCCTACATTAACAAAGTCTCGCAAATGTAAGGTTTTTGTAATTTGTATGTCCGAATTACCTTGGCCCCAAAGTTTAAAAGATCGTCTAGTTTGCTTTTGTCGAGGGCGATTTTGAGGATTCTAATAGTGTTCGACCATCTACAAGAACTTAAAGCTTGGGATAAAGTAAATATCCGGTATACATATAGGCCACCGATGAAGGATTGCAAATATCCCTGAAATAACTTAGCCTCCATTAGCCTCATCTTTCTTGACGGGGATGCCTCCGTGCCAAAACAAGTAATGCCCAAGCAGACCACGGAAGGTCGTGATATGTAGATCCTAAAAAACCTTTCGCCAATCCAGCTTTATAAGCCAAAGGCGTTGTAGATCCTAGTGCTTGAGAATAGGCGTTAATTGTTCTTGTCTCTCCAACAAAGGAATGCACGTTCTTACTTGTGAAATTACTGCGTAGCAAAGTGTAAGCCATGACTTTGCTTTTTGCTTCTCCATATATTCCTAGACATAGAACGGAATGACCATTTGATGATTTGAGATTATAATATATTATGTCCCGTGGAAGCATCTGCAATCAAAAAGAGCATTTGTAAATACTAAACTACAATCAAAGTCCAAGAATACAAAACCCATTCGTAAACAATGTTCTGAGTAAAAGAATGTAATAGAGCAAACCTTTTGACCGCACATAATATTTGAGGAAGAAGATTTTTCGCACCGGTCTCCTAAAAAATATAAGGCCAATCAATCTACCTTTCTGAAATTCCTAGAAGCCCCCGCTTGTCCAATGATTTATGATGCCAATGCCGGATATGGAAAGATTTACTAAGCAACCATGCTTTTAGATTTACGCAACAATTGGCATTTGCTTCAACAATTTTACTCCACAATACATTATCCCTATGTTGTATTTTATCAAACATTGCCCTTGCCTCTCAGATGTATGCTCACGAAATTTTCTCGAACACAGTAGCGTTTTGCCAACGTCAAGAAGAAAGCGGTTCAAATTCAAGCTTTTAGCCAAGCTTTTAGCTCTATTAGGAGAGATTTGCTTCAGCGGCATGCATCCACCCATAGAATCGAAAAGAAAGGAACGAGCCGCCAGAAAAGCCGTGAAGCGGTTTTACAAATCCATTATTGGCATGCATCAATAATTTTACTCCGCGATACATTATCCCTATGCGCCTAGATGAGGGATGATCATTTGCAATGGATTTCGTGCTAGGGGCTGGTGATTCTTGTAGTAGAATGCACGATCAAGAAAAAAGAAATGCAAGATCAAAAATCAAAGGGAGATAGATGTTTGTGCGCTTCTTATGGATTCAAAGCAAGATGAAGGACTCAAAACGCTTTGCTTAACGGCAAACCGCAGAGGAACATTGCATTGCGTGGCAAAGCCGAAACCACGAGCTTGATTCGGCGACATTTGAAGGGAAAAATGGCGAGGGCAAGGCGATTTCAAAAAGGAGAAAGAAGAAAAAATGAGCAATCAATGTATTTACCAAGGATGTAGCAAGTTTACCTTCACATTACGCTTCAAGCTCACCACAAAAGCGACCACCTCCAAAGGCGACCTGCTTTGCTCCAACAAAACAAAATGGACCTTGAAGAAAGAAAGCGAGCCAAACAAAAACCGTGTAATCAACGAACAAGAAAACCCTAAAAAAAATTGGACGCGATTTTTGATTTTGCGATTATCCCAAAACTCCTTTTATTACTATATATAGATTCCAATAAAAAATAGTTTGTTTTAAAAATAAAAACCCAAAGATAAATTCTAAAAAGGAATCTCTAGCCCAAAGGTTAAAAAACCAATAGTTTTTCACAAAAACGAAGTTCCGATTCTTGGGAAAAATAATTTAGCGTCCAAAAACACGGAAAACCTTAGCGTATATTCATGCATAAAAAACAAAAAGGTTTTTCACCGCTGGAAAAACAATCAGTAATGACGGCCGTCAGATTATCAGATATACCCCTGATATGCGAGGAATATGCAAAACCAACCCTCCCCCTAACGAATTGCCCCCTTAACAGGGGCAATCCAAAAGATAGCAATGCAAGATGAACCAAGGAAAAATATGAAAAGGTATGACTAAAGAAGATCAAGATAGACTGCTATGCCGATGCCAATTATTGGTTCACATGACCTCTCATTTAAAAGTCAAGAACATCATCATCTTAATCAATTCTTTAGAATATAGTTTATATTACATTATATATGATAACATTAGTTGATTAAGGAGGATTGTCTATCTAAAAGGTGATATCAAGCACAAAAATTAAGTAGTTAAGGGTCTAAGTTAGATATTGGGGTACAAAAGCACCCGGCCCCGGTGGCTCGCTTTTAGGTGCTTGATCTGTTGTGCTTGGGGGTGCTTGGAGAGCGGGAACACGATGATCCATTTTTAGCCAATTGCTTAGGATCGATGACATGGCTGCTCGAAAATCAAATTCGGTTCGAAATGATCCGACGCTGGTCCGCTTTTGAGATGGCGGGTCTGTTTCTTGAATTTTTTTGCGGGAATGATCATTCAGCTTGTACCTCTGAAACGAACTGTTCTTTGTACATCACGGTTTTCTCAGACTTGCAAAAATTCTCAGACATCACGATCCTCAATGGATCAATCGGTTTCGATTTGGATGAGGAAAAGAGACTCAAAAGTTTTCGGAAATTCAAGCGAGAGAAGAAGGCAATCAAGACAGCTAAAAAAGAGAAAGGGAGAGAGAGAAAGAAAACTTGCACCCCGAAATTGAGCGAGGCTCGAAAAGCGAGAAGGCTTCAAGAATTGTCCAAAAAATGGACGATTATTTCAACGAAATCACAAAGCCTTTGAAAGAAGGGGATAAAGCAATGGTGGTGCATGATTTGTGAAGAGAGTGAAGGCGAAATTGCCACCGGAAGTGGATTTTGTTGATCATGATCAAAAGCAAGATCATGAAGAATGTGATTAAAATGTTCGAGGAGACACTCAATGAACAAAAGAAATTAAGGAAGACAGGATGTATTGCAAGCAAGAAAGTCTACTTTGCAAATGGTATCTTCATCAAATAAAATCCATCAACCAATCTCTGTCATGACGTCTCCTTCATATATCTAGAAAATCTGTTGTTCCGCAACGGAAGAAGAATAATGGCAGACCAAGAATGTGGTCCGTGGTCAATGTTTTCAAGGAAAAGAGGTGTGACGATTGAGTGACGAGGTTAGGAATTGTGTTTACAAGTTCTGGATGAGAAAACACACGAGTTTCACCATACAGGAAGCATGTGAGAAAGTTTGTTCTGTGAGATGGCGATAAAATTGATCATCCAATACAGTTCGCTTGAAATATCTCAGGTGATTTCCGCTTAGTATGTTTCTTACATTTGCATATATCTGTTTCTATATAGATCTTCTTTGTTTTGCGTTGCAATTTTACATGAACTTCAAGAAGGAATTCAATGACATTAAGATTACCCAACGCACATTTGAATTCTTTGAAGCCATCATTTGTGAGGGCTTTAAATGAAAGAGAAACTTGCTGCTTTGCCAATATCACATGCACTTTGAATATGTGATGCAAGCACTCAACAAAATCGGAAACAGATCAAATGGCGTGCATAAAGATTGCAAGCGTACTTGTCTTTGTTTGTGGTGATGGTAACTTTTGTGCAGCCAAGAACCATGTTTATAAATCCACTAGTGATTTTTGGAGGCAAATGATCGCCCTAAGGATGAAGATGAAGAGTGGCACAAACATAATTGTCTGCGGGGTGGCATGCAAGGATTGTGGATTGAAAAGGTACTCTTTTTAATGTTAAGATGTTTGAACATTCTATTTTGGGTTGTTAAGATGATTGATGCAACATCTTACAAACAAATTCATGTGTGGTCTTACAAAAGCGGGTTGCCAATATGTCCAAAGGAGAAGGAGGAGTCCGATTACAATGTGGAGTGGAAAGCAGTTTGAAAAGGTAGTGTATTTGGCATTTGTGCTTAAATGATTTTTGTGCTTGTGATTGTTGTGCTTGTGTCGCAAACTTACGGCTGATCTTTGTTTTCAAAAACAGCAAGAGGTTGGTTACATGAAGGAGACCACCAAGAAAAAAAATGGGGAAAGAAACCACAAAGGTAACTAGACTTGCATACAAGAAAGAGAGCCCGCCCCAATTCCAAAGAAAGTGCCCAAGACATTGGTACAATTCATCCCACACAATTATGTTGCACTGCTTGGCGGGCAAAGCAATTCGAGGGGAAGTGCTTGGATACTTTTCTGAAGGTCTTGTTGTCTCGGTTATTGATTTTGCTGAAAATTACGGTTTAAAATTGAGGAAAGAGGCACAATCTTGCCACCGCACACCTGAGATCGGGCATCAATTTTGGTTCATATCACATATAGACATGCAACGGGATGAGATAGAAGATATGGAAGCTAAGGAAGCAGAGAGAAGGGAACTAGAGAAGGAAAAGCGACAAAGAAAAGAGGAAGACAACTCAGCCGGACCATCGCAGATAATGAGAGGAGAATCATAAAGGAAGTACATTTTTATATTTCGGATGATAGAGATCATAGCGGTGAGTTTGTACAACATTGCTTGAAAGTTCATGCGGACTGGCTCGGAAGTACAAAATATTTTGTACAACAAACATATTTTTGGAGTGATGGTTGCACAAAGTTCAAAGGAGCAAGACCTTTTGGTATTTAGGAAGGAACTATGTCAATAGTGAAGGAATTGAGTATGAATGGAATTTTTTGCCGACTCTCATGGGAAAGGAGAACATGATGGACAAGGTGCAATCCTAAAAAGGATTTTGGCAAGAGAACAATTGAAGTATGAATCACGGAAATTGAGCGTGCCAAAGGCGTTGTGGATTTCATGAATTGGTATATGATGAACAACCCACCGGACCCAAATATAAGAAGGTAAATTCAATCGGTACCATTGCATTCTTCTTCATTTGAGGTGACATTTTTCTTGTTCTATATTGCGGGTTTTTGGCATATTGAACCCGAAAATGTAGACAAATCTGAAAAGAGGGAATGGAGATCACTTTGTGGGAGCTCTAAACTTCATTCCATCGGACCATGTGACAAAACAAATCCTGCAAAAGTTGCCCACTGTGTGCCTCTCTTGTTTACGTTCCTTTTGCTTTCATGGAAAATGGGATGATTGCATGAACAAAGCTTCGATTGGGAGCTTGGTCCCAAATGAGCTGAAGTTGAAGAAATCTCTGAGAAAACAATCAGCCAACAAAAAGCAGTTCAAGATGAAGATGAGGATGAGGATGAAGAAGAGGAAGATGATGAGGCTAATGAATACCTCGATTTACGTTCTAGAAGTTGGAGATAACTTTGTTGTAAATGCGAGATCGAGGAGGATCTTTGAAGGAGTTGACTTTTATGTTCTTAGGTGTATGAGAGACTAAACATACATTGTTAGATGCATATGAAGACTCATGGGGTTACGCATTTGGTGTGGGAGAAGTCATAGTTTCGGCCACTACTACAAGCGACGGATGCACTCCACTTTGAGTTATTAGTGGACAAGCCGGGTTGCTAATGTGTACAAATCACCTTATTAGACAAGTGAAATTTGATATGGAGAGTCTTGGCAACAACAAGTTCAAGATGAGTGAAGAGACATGCCAAAAGTGATGGCATCCCTTCCATGTAGAGTGCTAACTCGCTGGCCGTTTTTTTACGCCTTGAAGAGGCGAGGCACATCATTCACATGTAAAGTGGCTCATTGCTGCTACATTGTTTCTAACAAACCTATCAATGGAAGCTAACAAATTCTTTGTTGCACCGAAATTTGTAGTCCCGACCGACTTGATCAATGTCTTCTTTGTTGGTGCTTTATGCATTTTACGCTTTGTCTGGCGGCGTGCTAATTGTTTTCGAGTTTATGCTTAAGCTGTCGTCCTTCCGGTTTGGTCCTTGAAACAAATGGTGAAACTTTACGCAAGTGTTCAATTGGGGACTGCTCAAGACAATGCACAAAGTAAATACTCTAAACCCTTTTTACATGCATATGTTCAAAGATTGGCTTCATATCTGGGTTTGTTTGTTTAACCAATTAGGATTTGGACTTCATCTTTGGATCTGAGAGAGACAAGCATAGGAGAAACCATTACATTCAAATATAAAGCTGGGACAACAATTTTGCAAGTAGAAACTCTACAAGTGCAGGTAAATATTATATTCATTAGATACAAAATTGTTACAATATATGTACAAAAGCGTACAACTCACTTGCACATCTTATTCTGAGGTTACATCTGAGCTAAGTTACATAAATATTGAAAAGAGTCTATAGACTCTTATTATCCTTTGTGAGAATTCTGTTCTTTGCATCATTTGAAGTGCCGGTATCAGCAATGCCATGGTTCTATTGCTAGAACCATCATTCCTTGGATGGGGGCGTCTTTCCATCTCCCTCTTGATTTTCCTCTATTTATAGGTTCGTGTTTTCTCTACCTACCTCTTATCGGCGTTCTCTTGAGTCTTTGTTGGATTTGCACCTATTGATCAAGTCTTCCAGCGTCTCCTACCTAGGTGTGGCTTAATTCCTTCATTGTTTGGAAATGTGGTAGGGAATTAGGTTCACGATCATGTCGTGGGGCTTAATCACAGGCAGCCCGACGGATCATTTGAAGTTTTTATTGTATGCGGCTCCTTGTATCTTGTGTAGGACGTTCAGGTGGGATGTTGATCGTGGTTAGTCGCCAAGTCTATGGCTGTCTAGAGTCTCCGGTCCTTATTCTTTTAGCTCTGGTTTGTCTCTCGAAGTTGGATCGTGCGCGCGAATAAACCGGTTAAAAACACGATGACTTTCCTTTTGGTCTCATCGAGATCTGTAGCATTTGAATATGCCCTTCAATGTGTTGAATATTCTCTATCAATTCCGAGAGAATATCTCGGCGGGTTCTATGCCAGGAATCTATTTATAGATGCGGCTGTTGTACCTAATTAGATTCCTATTCGTTCTCTAATTAGTTATTGTAGATTCCTTCAAGAGACTATATAAACAAGTCTCGGATCAATGCAAAGACACGCTTTACGTTCATTGTTAATCGTCTCTTGCTTGTGTTCTTCATTGAGCCTTTTTTGCTTTATTTGTTTGTGCTCGATATCTCAATAGGTTATGGGCCCACACCACGGCTTGATCTGTGTAAGTCGCCAAGCTTACGCTTCGATTTAGGAGATTGTCTCCTATTTGTTGTTCTCTGTTCAAAAGGGTTTTCCTTCCTTTTACATTCCTTGTCCATTCGATATGGACTCTGCTACTCTTCATTTTGCTGATTGGCATGTTGCCACGCTTCAGCGGCGAAACTTCGGATGTGGAAGTGGCGAATCAAATGATTCTAGAAGACAAGCAAATGCGGGATGTTGTTGACCCAAATCCGCCCTGCCGATCAATCTGATGCAAATATTAACATTTGTTATTGATGCCCCAAATGTCGACCTTTTCGAGAAGGATCGAAAAGCCGGCTTATTATTTCTTCAAGTCTTGAGGATACACCTGCACGCTTGGTTAAGGGAGTGAATTCTGCCAAAGAAATGTGGAAAATCTTGCTGCATCATTATGAGTCTACCACAGCTGCAAATCGGCTGGTCTTGAGGAAACATCTGTATGAAATGCTTCTCTCTGAAGGTGGAGATGTTCTTGAGCATGTCAGTCAGATGAAAGACATGATTGATGATTTGTGTGCCAAGCGGGGCAACAATTGCGAGGATGAAAAGGTTTGCATCTTTGCTCAGCGGTCTTAGAAATCTTTTGAGGGGCTTATCATCAATCTTGAGGGAAGATTAGATGACTATACCTTTGATACTGCACTGGATCGTGTAAAGAATGAAAGCCTTAGACAAAGGCAGTCCTCTCACACTTCATCTGATTCTCTAATGTTGGCTGATTTCAAATTGTCAGGAAAGAAGGAGCTCTCTGGCACATCTTCTGGCATCTCTTCTGGTGCACCTCGGAGGCCACGGTTGGATAGAAGCAAAGTGACATGCTACAGATGTCAAAAAGGTGGACACTTAGCCAAAGAATGTCGTGCCCCTGCACCAGTATCATCTGCATCTGAAAAGCCTCATGCCTCTCCCTCTGTTGAACAAAACAATATGGTTCAAGAGGAATATTTATATCTTGTGCTAAGCGATTTCTATCTTGTTCGGATCCTACACGGTATCTAGACTACGGTGCAACCCGGTCACATGACACCAATGAGCTGTTTTATCTCCTATGATCCATTTTCTCCTCACAAGTGCATGCATGGGTGACAATCACCATCGGTCTGCTTTGTTGCCTGCAGTGGCGTATCCATTCCCCGCAATCTGGGGCGATCAAGATTGTGCGAAATGTCCTTCATGTACCGGGCTTGCATAAGAATCTTCTCTCGAGTTAGCAAGATAAGCGATCTTTGGTCTTAAGGTGGCCTTCTACCAATATTTGTCATATTACAAATGCTAATCATGACATTACGCTCCGGGGAGTTGAAATGGTAATCTTTACCAGATTGAGGATGGCTCCTCAATATTGAGCGGACAAATCTTGCTATATCTGCTCCTACAAAACATTCTCTTTGGCATTATCGATTGGGACACATTGCTCCTGCCCGATACGCATCAAGTTATTTCCAAAGCGCTTCGCTTCCATCCACTCACTTTAATCAGCCATGCAATGCTTGCCTTCTGTCCAAAACAACTTCGTTACCTCTTTTCGCCACGAGTCGGGCCGGTCAAAACTTGCTCTTCTTCACCTTGATCTTTGTGGCCCGATTCATTCTGCCTCTCTCAACAAAGCCGCGATTACATATTTGTAATTCTTGATGACCATTCCATTAAAGTTGTTTACCTTTCTTCTTCGTGCCAAACATGAAGCCTTTGACAAATTTGTGATTTTTCAAGCGAGAGGTTGAGCGTAACAGGCGACAAGATAATCACTATCGCGAGCGATGGGGAGGGGAATTTTGTTCTAATCGATTCAATGTTTTTGTTCCAATCGGGGCATTGACATCGATTACCTCACCATATTCTCGAGCAAAGCGGCGAGCGAAAGAGTCAATAGGACTCTTGTCGAGATGGCTTTCGAACTTTACTTACGACCATGGCAGTACCTACCAAGTTCGGGGGCGAGGCTATTCCTTTTGCAACATACCTCATTAATCGAACTCCACATCTTTGCTCTAAATGGGCCGGTTGCACGAGGAGGTATGGTGCGGACATTCGGTTTCTTTGAAGCATCGAGAATCTTTGGTTGTAAAGCCTTCTTGCATCTCCCTCGCCATCCCAAATTATCTCCCAAAGCTAAAGAATGCATGATGATTGGTTATTGCACCACAAGGAAGGCCTACTGATTGTTTGATCTTCAAACTTCGGACCCTTCATCTCAGGTGCCATGTCTCGTTCAATGAGTTTGAAGCATGCCATCCTGTTGCTACCCGGAAGAACCATCCTTTATTATTACGGAAGACCCCTTTGTTTCCAATCCATCGATACCTTGACCACTCACGAAACTCCATCGATTTACCCATCAGCCCATCAAATCTCTTGCCAACCACGAAACTCCCTTACGAAACTCCTCCAGCTCATAATTCCAACACCTCCACCTCTCTTCTTTTCTTTCGGCACTGTGCATTATCAAATCATCCACCGGTTTGGAGTCGTGATTATTCATTCTCTGTTGCTGAAATTCTGTTGAGCCTCGGTCCTATCAGCATGACCATTCATAGTTGAGAAAAGAATCATTGGCTCGCATTTGCTATGGAACATGAATACAATTCAATTCTTCAAGCACATACACGGACACTTGTTCCTAGACACGCAAATACATCGTGGTCAGCTCCAAATGGGTTTACAAGTTAAAATATCACAATGATGGATCAATTGATCGTTACAAAGCTAGATTTGTGGCTAGAGGCTTCACCCAAGTCAGGGAGTAGATTTTGATGAGACTTTTGCCTTTTGTTGCTGCGCATGACATCCATCCATTTGTTCTTGCCTATGCCACCCTCAATCACTTCTATATACATCAAATGGATGTCACAAATGCATTCTTACATGGAAACCTACGGGGAAGTTGTCTACCTTGAGCAACCCTGAAGGATTTATTCAAGGTTACGCCCAAGACTTCTTGTTTGCGGACTTCAAAAGGCATTGTATGGCCCGTCAAGCTCCTAGAGCATGGTATGAAAAGCTTCATCTCACTCTCATTCTTCTTGGCTTCTCTGCTAGCTTACGGTGACCCGGTGTCTATATCCGTAAGACTCCATCTCTTGTCTACTTGCTCACGTTATGTGGATGATCTTCTACTTATTCTTTTGCAAATGAGTGCGATCCGAACACACTCAAAACTCAGCTTCAAACTGAATTTCGCATGAAGGATCTTGGACATATACATCATTTTCTTGGCTTAGAAGTTGCCTATGATCGGTGCAGGAACCATGCTCTTGGCCTTAAAGCCAATATCTTTCCAAGCTCATTTATAATTACGATATGGCCTCATGCAATTCTGTTTTTACTCCTCTTGAACCCTGGTGTAGTACTTCTTCCCAATGACCCATTTGCTCTCCTTGTCTCCAACCCATTGCTGATCATTCTGGGAACCTTGTTGGAACCATTAACTTTGCAGACTACCTCAACCCGACCCTGATCTCTCATTTGCTATGTGTAAGCTCGGCCAGTTTTGCATTCTTCCTAAAAGCAGGACTCATTGCATTTCTCTTAAAGATGTCTTCGTTACATCTCGGAACTCTCAACCATGGCATCTTCTATCGCCTCACGGACCCTCAAGATCATTGGTTACTTTCGGATGCGGATTGGGCTGGAAATCACCATGACCGTAAGTCTACCTCGGGATACATCTTTCTTCCGGCGGTGGAGCTATCGGTTGGGCGAGTTCTAAGCGAAATGTGTTGCTTTCGATCTACAACCGAAGCGGAATATATGTCTTTAGCTCATGCTGGTAATGAAGCAGTCTGGCTTCAACGTCTTGCACAGGAGTTGGGTATCATTGATCATCCAGGGCTCGCAATGCACACTGATAATCAAGGAGCCATTGCTATTTCTCATAACCAGTCATGCATCAGCGCATGAAACATGTTGACATCAAATATCACATGGTGCGGGATCTTGTTGAGCAGAAGATTCTTGATCTAGTTTACTGCCCAACTGATAAAATGCTGGCAGATATGATGACCAAGGCCTTGCCTCGACCCAAGTTGACCAAGTTTATTTTCGACATTGGTGCATTACGTCAAATGATATTCTCTCTTCTTTGAGGGGTGTTGAATATTCTCTATCAATTCCGAGAGAATATCTCGGCGGAGGTTCTATGCCGGGAATCTATTTATAGATCCGGCTGTTGTACCTAATTAGATTCCTATTCCGTTCTCTAATTAGTTATTGTAGATTCCTTCAAGAGACTATATAAACAAGTCTCGGATCAATGCAAAGACACGCTTTACGTTTCATTGTTAATCGTCTCTTGCTTGTGTTCTTCATTGAGCTTTTTGCTTTATCTGTTGTGCTCACGATATCTCAATACAACGAACTCCTTTTGATTGCTTTTATGTTTTTGGATCGGTTTCTTTGATTTGGGTTCCTTTTTGTTATTTTGGTTTTTGCCCATTTTTTTTTTTTTTTTGCTTTTTGGTTCAGATTCGCCCCGCTTTCTGTCCGGAAGAATTGAGAGATTCTTTACATGGGTCTTGTTCATTTGAGCATTAGTAATGCGCAAATGGATTCCGATCTTGCCTTGGGCTCTCCATGCTTCTTTCCGATCTTTGGATGCATTGTGGGTTGTTTACTTTCCTGTTATAAGTATGGCGGTTCGATTCTTGAGAGCCGGATTGAGTTTATATGAGGCATCCCGCATCACACGTTTTTGTTCGGCATGATAATCGGAAGACTCTTCCGGGGTCGATTTGTGGTTAATTTTTGCAGATATTTGTGAATCTCCGAATAATCCGGATCCGTCTTGTTGCATGATTGGGCGTTAGCGGAGTTTTAAATTTTGCGGTTCGGGTAAGTCAATACTTGAGTTCTACTCTTGCTCGTTTGGAATCATTGTTGGAATTATTGTATTGTCATTTGGAATCTCTCAACCAACTCCTTATTTGGTATCATCCTAAATTTAGACATAGTCGTTGGCCTTTATGCATATATAAGGCCCGACCATTCTTGGTGAGGTAATTTGGTTCTTTTCTCTCTTGTTCGTGCTTCTTCCGGTCCTTGATGTACGTAGTTTCTTCCTAAGGAGTGTGGTCCGAGCTCGATCGGGGACGTGACCATGGTATACTCTTCATTCTCATCTCTGTGATCTCTATATTTGCAGCGGGTTATGGGCCCACATCCACGCAAGTTCAATCCGTCTAAAGCACTCGATCAAATTGTAAAATGACCCATTCGTTCTTTGCCTTTTGGCTCTTGTATTTTCGTTTTCGTCTAATGCCATTGGGCTCTAGTTCCATAAAAAAGACCTGTTTGGGCTTAATTTGCAATCTCATCTGAATGTTCTAGTTGGAGCAACACTCTGTCTCATTCTGTTACCCTTCCTTTTCTTTTTTTTTACAGGCAGTCTAGTTCCTTCCTACTCACATATCTCCATGACCATTGCTTCTTTTCTACTATTTTCTTGTTGACCCATGTGATTTGTTCCAGGTCTCTTTTCTTGATTTTCTTCCTCTTGTCCCTTCCTCTTTTCATATTTATCTAGCCAAATGGGAACCAAATGCAGTATGAGAATAGATCAAGATCCCTGGCATGGTTATGGCCATGCGTAAGATAGCTATTTTTGAAGCTACTTTTGATCAGATATGAGTTCATGTGCTTTGTCTTCAACAACATTGTAATTTGCTAGAAATCTTTTTCTTTTGAAGATATTGCAGTGGCATATCGCAAAACAAATCGGCACTAAATCAAGTGGGCATATTTATCATGGGTGGCTAATTTACATTTGTAATGCAAGATATCTGACCGGACTAATATGTAAGGATGCTTTATTTGGGAGTTATCTATGGGGCTAGTTCTTGGCCCTACATGCTGGTCCTATCTATCTTGTGCACATGGTGTGTATGCTTGCACCTTTGGGCAAAGGCCAACTTATTTGATCACACTATTCTTTAGGAGTGCGAAACAAAGAATGTGCAAGTCTTGTGTTCTATGGTTCTCGAAAGCATTTTGATATGGCAATGCGGTCACATTCATCATTAGATGACTTGTCACCACTGAAGTGAAGCAATCCCTCTAGAAGATCGCTAGTTTCTTGAAACCATGATGCCTTGGTAAAATATTATGGCATTTTCCTTCTATGACGGCCTCTAAAGTTATACAATCTTTTCCATTCATGTATCTCCACCTTTGTGTATGTGTACGCCTTGCTTACCCTGATCTGCTTTTTGTGCTTCTCTTGTTATCTATATCGGATGTGCCTTCATATTTTCTATCACTCAATTTGTCTCTTACCAATACTACATGAGCTTACTCAAAGACATACACTCATTCCTTGTTACCATTCAATTACCATTTGTATTGCTCAAATTTCATTATTTGGATTCTTACTCTTTGACACATTTGGTGACTATACTTGGTATAGATGACCGACTTCTAGTTACTATATCATGTAACCGGTTGTAAACATCAGCAGTTTTGTTTCCATGTAAGTCTCAAAGATGTACAATTGGGATGTACCGGCAAGCGGATTTTAGTACCGAAACAACGGTGGAGCTTTGATGCTTGCGGAGAGGTACTTGGTGATCTTGGAAGTGTCAATGCCGGGTTTGTGTCTGGAGTGATAGCTTTGGATTGCAAATGAGCGATTGCCAAGAGCGGTTAGGGGGCATGATTGTGGCTTCTCATTTTCGCCAAGCTTAGACTCCTTTGTTTTGAAGGCTGCTTTATAATGATGTTGCCAAGAATGGGCGGTGGAAGCATGATGGTGGCTACTTGTTGTACCAAGCTTGGACCCCTTCTTGTTGGATCTTGTTGGCTTCTTGATTCTCTCTTCGGATGTATTTGGAAAACAAATCGAGAAACGCTGCTCAACTCTTACCTTGCACTATGGTGGTTGTGACTAATAGCTGGGTAGCTGATTTGGTGTGCATGGTACACACCAAGGTGATAACGTTCATCTCTTATCCGGTGGTCGCCATTTCCCATTTTCGTTCATATCCTCTTGCACCATAACTTTTTGCGACCCATTACATGTCATTTGCCTTACAATGCACGCTATTATTACCCGGTTATCTTTTGTTTGTTCATTTTGTTTCCTTGTCAGAATCCTCCTTGGCAGCATGGAGACTACTAGATCATTGATCAGTTGCTACATTGGAACTTTGAAACTTTGAGTGCTGATTGTCGTATTTATCAAGCTTCATTATATCAAAGCCAAGGACCTGCTGAAGATTTATGTCAAGCTTTGGACGTCAGTTCCAGAAAATGAGAATATGTGTGCGGATGGCAACCTCGTAGTTTTTTTTGTTCTCACCGAGAAAACTCAGCGATTTGGGTTTTCAAGTTTTGGGTTTGAGTGTTCTTGCTTGGCGGAAAGCCTTGAAGACCTCTCGATATGTGGTTTGATGTTAGCGCCCGGTAGGCAAGGCGAGCATGTACTCTCTTGTTGAGTCTGGGGAACACAACCGTGTTAGTAATGCCACGCCAGTGTTAAAGCCTGGGTGCATTTCTTGATGTGTGTAGTGATGTCATCGCAAGCAAGCAAGTGACTGAGAAACACTTGTATGGTCTTGGGGACAAAGACTTGGATACGTGATATGATGTCGGCATGCCAGACAGCAGGGTGGAGATTAGGTCCATTTCTTTGAGCCTGGGAAAGCATCATCTCTTGGATTGAGGTGATATTATTCACTTTCTGATTATATCTAGTTCTATATTGTTGGAGCCTTGATTTATGTTGTGGGCATCAGTTTTGAGTGGGGGCTTCATACTTCTGAAGAAAAGAGCCTCATTACACTTGGTGCACCTTTGAGTTGGGGTGTTGGGTCTTGAAGATTCCATCATGCCATCCTTTGTTCAAAGGGAACCTTCATTGCATTACTGGCATCCCTTTGAGTGGGGTGTTGGAATTATTGTATTGTCAGCTGGAATCTCTCAACCAACTCCTTATTTGGTATCATCCTAAATTTAGACATAGTCGTTGGCCGCCTTATGCATATAAGGCCACGACCATTCTTGGCTGAGGCACTGGTTCTTTCTCTCTTGTTCGTGCTTCTTCCAGTCCTTGATGTGCGTAGTTTCTTCCTAAGGAGTGTGGTCCGAGCTCTGATCGGGACGTGACCATGGCATAGTTAGGAGTTAGCAGTTAGTAGTTAGCTAACGGCTAACGCCAAAATCACGTGTAACTAGTTAGCTACAAAGTTAATAACGTGTTATTTTTTTGCCAAAAAAAATATATCAGATTTTAACAATTTGAAACATGATCTTGACTAATCTGATCATGCTGATTCTAAATATGCAATCAGAATTTGAAAATACTTACTCTAACATGCTAAAAAATCAGAACATACTCAAATATCAGAATATGCAGGAAGAAGAAAGATCTCTGATACATGTCTAAAACATCTCTGATACATGTCTAAAACCAATCATCTTACCTCTGTCTTCTGAAACCTAAAGGCTCTGACTCCAGAACCGATTTGGAGGAAAGATTGTGGCTCCAGAACTCATGAATCTTGTGGCTTCATTGTAGCTCCAAACAAACCAAGACCAAAACGTATCAGGCGAGATTTCGGCGCAGTTAACAGCTCTTTTAGGTCAAGTTTTGTGCATATTTGGATTCGTCTCGGAAAAACAGGCACAATGGTTTTTTTTTTTTTTTAAATTGACGTCTGTCATATTTTGGCCAAAAAATAACAGGTTAGTTTTTGTTAGTTAGTTAGCTAACGGCTAACGAGTTACATTTTTGGGGATAACGAGTTATCTGCTAACCATGGACCATGGTATACTCTTCATTCTCATCTCTGTGATCTCTATATTTGCAACAATCATTGCTCTGAGGAATGCATGTGGCTGCGGTAGTTACCCGTGGATGGGAAGGAATCATATCTCACAGCTGATACTTGTCTTACCTTCAAACCATGCCTCCGATCATACTGAATTATTCCAACCTGTCCCGATTTGATCAAGTATGAGAATCCGTTGTGATTATCCTGAAGTCTTCAAAACCCACAGGTCTGTCACTGCTTGAATCAGAAAACTCAGAGCCCACAGTTCTATTTGGGATTGCTTCCGACAGCCCAAGCGTCCTCCTTCTTTCCGGCCTCTTTGGTTGCTCCTGCCCCCTCGATTCTAGTCTTACTCTCGGATCTTCTTACTTATCTGGTTCTGCCTCTGCCACAGATCCTTCCAGCTTCCGGGGTTCCTCCTACCGCTTCGAGTTCTTCTCTACTTTCCGTTGCCCCAAACCGCTCGTTTTCTTCGTCTGTTGCATTCTCCTCCTGATACGTCTGTTGCAGATCACACCGCTTTCCTTCATTCAGCCACGTGTACACGTCATATTCTTTTACAACATAAAGGCTAAAACTAACACGTTGAGCTCCCTCCAATCATTGCCCTTCCGATCCTGTTCTGCCTAGACATCGGTTTTCGGCCTGCGCCTGATGTTCCCTCGGTCTGTTGTTCTACGGCCTACCTCTGTTTATCCCGTTTTATCCCCATATTGCATCTCTCGTTTTATCCCCTTTTACCCCTTTTATCCCCATATTGCGTCTCTCGTTTTAAAATCTCGCCCAAGCGTCTGTCCTAGTCTCCGGCCTGTGGTCATTCCAGAGCCATAAACCCAATGGTCCCGATTTTTCCATTTCATTTAGATTGATCCTTTTCCCCTTTGCTATGGGTTGTTTTTGGTTTTGTATGTTTGCTTAGATAGTGTGTTTGCTAGGGGGTTTAATGGTATAAGGGGTTCCTAGCTAGTATTTTTTGTGGTGTGTAAGTGTTTTTCAGATTACCCTTTAGGTTGGTTTTAGGGATAGGCTTAGAGGTAGATCTTGTTCAACCTATGGCATTTATCTTCTTTTGACCCCATAGGCTTAGATTTACAGTGTTTGGGATCGTTCTTCGGGTAAATAAGATCAATTCTCGTTTGTCAAGTTAGTACATTTGTTTTTGGGTTGTCATTTATTGTTTAGATAATTCGAATTGTTCCAACTAAGTAGATTTGTTCACTCCCTTTTAGAACTTTGTGTGTTTGGGAGAAGTTGATTTTACTTTAGTGGCTTAAAGATAGAGGGGTTTGTAGTGTTAATTATCAGTTGTTTCTGGGGAGATACTGAAATACGTTTTAAGTCTTTTGATTTACTTTTTAACGTAGGTGAAATTGGGCAGGAAGGACTTGTTCATTTGTTTGTTAGCTCACACATTTTTATTATCTTCTTCACTGGATTAGTTTCTGTAACACATCGCTTCTCGCGAATCTCACTAATGGTTGTTTTTGATGGTGCAAAGTTCTTTCAGTTCTTATGGCAGATCAAACCACGTCAAACGAGGCCCGCACTTCCCTCCGCAGTCGCAGAGGGAAACGGATTGCTACTGATGGTCCGCCTCCTGCACCTCCTTCTCGCCAAGACTTTTGCATATCCATTGCGCCTGAAGCTCCTAATATTACTCCCCCGCCTCGGTTGCATCGGTTTCCATGCCTCCCCCAATATTCTCTCATGCCACGGCCGGGTCCCTCCATTGGAGTGAGTCACCCCTTGCAATCTATAGGGAACCCAACACCTTCGCCCTTTCAAGACCTCTTACCACAATTACTTCAAACCTTACACCTTCCTGGGATGTCTCAAATCCGGGACTTACAAACATCTTTATCCGCCCAATCCTCCTGGCCCCATGAACAAATTGAGGCCCTGCGATTGAGGGTCTTGGGGGCGTGCCGCGACTGATCGATGCCAAATTTTAAGCGCGAGTCTTCTCGTCATCAATATGAGTTTTTATGTGCTACTGAGAACTGATTTTCGTGAATTGCATTCACGTTTAATGGCATTATCTCCTCGGGTTCCGGATGCGGTGCTCCGGATCATTGAGGAAGGTAAAATGGCCACCCAACAAATAAGAGATGAAATTTTTAGTCATTGGCGGCAATCGAGAGGGATATGATGTTGCCTTTGATTTTGATGATCATTCGGCATTGCTCTTTACCTGATGATTCTCACTTTTGAAGTTGGCACGCCGGATCGCGGAGAGTGGTGATCGATCGCCTCTCGACCTCATTGCCGCCATGTGGCATTATTTGCCCTGCGGTGTGATTTTTCTCCTTATGACCATTTATCTTCATGATTTCTTTATTATTATTCATTGTGCCCCATTATGGAATTTATCTCATAGGATGTTATATTCGTTAGGTCCCGATGGTTGGCTTAAATTGTTACAAAGGTTCTTGACTTATGATTTGGTTTAACATTATTTCACAAACATGGTACACACTTTGCTAGTGTTGAACGCTTGTGGGAGACCAAGTTGTGCATTTGAGTCGATCTTATTCATCGTTCTAATGTTTCTTTAATGGCTTTTCAGATATTTTCCCATGTTACAATCATTTCTCTTCATCCTTTATGGGCTTGGTCACGGTCTCTATCCTTCAATCTCGTGCTACTTCTACTTTGTCATGTTACTCCTCCGCACGGCTTCTGATTTTAGGTGGTGTGTGTGTGTCTCATGGGGTCCCATTTTTTCCAGCTTCCTCCTTGCATGTGGCTGCTTTTCTTTCCACCTTAGTCTCTAGTCGATGTAGCTCAGCCTCAGTGGGAGTTGCCGCCGCATCGATTGCTTTCTTCCACAACCTGATCAATGTTCCTTCCCCTTGCGCAACCCCGCTTGCTATGTTAGTCCGCCATAGCGCACACCACCCATGCAGTCCAACCACACAATATAAACTTAAAAACTGCGGCATCCCATGTTCGCCAAATCATCACTTTGCTTGAAATCTCGGTATTTGAGGTAGGTTCCTCTTCTGTCGGCCGAATATGTGTGTTGTAGGACCCATCCTAGGAATGCCATGGTTCTATTGCTAAAGCAATAGAACCATCATTCCTTGGATGGGGACGTCTTTCCATCTCCCCTCTTCAGTTTTCCTCTATTTATAGGTTCGTGTTTCTCTCTACCTCTTATCGGCGTTCTCTTGAGCTGCTGTTGGATTTGCACCTATTGATCAAGTCTCCCACCTCACCCTCCCTTTAACACTCTGTCTGTGCCCAGAGCAGTCGATAGTGTCGTGATGTTTTTTCTCGTTTTTAGGCATATGTCAGCAATTATGTATAGTAGTTAGTAATTGTTGGCATGGTTGTGATTTTTGTCCCTAGCGAAGTCTTATGATATCTAGGGATATTTGACCTTTGTTGCTTTCTCTCGGCGTGGCACCGTAGCCTCCGAGGCAGTACCATTTGGTGGGCTCTCAGGCATCTCTATGCAGTTTGCACCAATTGGTCGACTGTTTTTTCCTTTCCTCCTTTTTTTTTTTCAAACCCGTGGTCTGCGACCTCCAAACGTGTATCATTAATACATCGGTCCCCTGGCGAGGACACCTAACCATCTAACATGTGACTTTCTCATTTGTGCAGTGGAGTTAGCGGCATTCTAGGCCACAAAGACATCCATCGGATTCTTCACGGATCTTGTGTTAGCATGGAGTCAAGTCGTCTATTATGTTTGGTTCTTAATAATTGAAAGTCACCCAAGAAAACATTTTTCAATTGTTCACGAAGGATTTTGTAATTCTATGCTCTCGATGATTGTCTAGTTTCGGAGCATGCTAATTTATGGGACTATAATTTCAGTTTCTTTTTCCTACCCTATTGGGATACTGTACTCAGCAATTTTTCAAGCTCAATGAGAACTCCACTTCTTTGGGCGAATATGTGTGTTGTAGGACCCATCCTAGCAATAAGAGTAGTATCTTGTGTTTTATCTTCTCTTGCGGGCTCTTCATCATGTTCATTGACAAAATCAATAATAATAACTGCAGGATTGTTATTATTATCTTCATGTACTTTATCTCCCTTTGCATCAGTATGTTTATACTTATATCATCTATCAAGCCTTGTAGCTTAGACATCTCCTGGCTACCAACTTGTATACATTTCTATTTTCTCCAAAACATGCTCCTTGTGAACTTGTTGCTCATCCATGTTTCTATGTTGCTATCATTTTTATTATGAGCTGATGCAGCAGTAGTTACCTCAATTGCTTCCTCAGGCACTGCAACTTCTAGGTTCTGTCAAACCAAGTAATTCAAATCAAACAACATACAAAAAATGCAACTAAATGAATTGAAAGCAATGACATTACTACAATCACTTCAATAGCATAACAACACAACTAAATGAAATTAAACAACATACCTTAACAATTTCCTTCATTAACTGAATGCTTTTGAGAATAGCCACTTTCCACCTCGCTAGCTCACTTAGATGGTCAGCCAGAAGCCTAAGTATATCGATGTCCTCTTCTTGAACTTTATCTTCAACATACTGCTCGTGCAACCACTTTTGAGGGTTCTTGGCATTGAGCCAAGTTTGCGTAAATGTGACTAAGAAATTGAAACCTTTGTCATTGATGTCATTATCAAATTTTTCAATTATGAAGCAAGTGCCTTGTGGGGACAAGAAAGTCTTGTACAATGAGTCATCAATTAGCACTACCTCCCCTACATCCTCAAAAGCCTCATACACTTTTACAATTGGCTTCATAAGCACCGGCTTGTTGGATTCCCCCGAAAATTGAAAGGCATCACCTCGCACTCTTTTTTCGACCCCAAATGAACTTGAACCTTCCTATAAAGGAAGGTGGCACTATAACATTTAGAATTTCTATGATGTTGTGCTTCATCATAGAAGACCATATGGCTACCTCAAACCGGCAAAGCACCCTTCTAAAAACCTTATCGGCCGGGTTTGCACACCACCACTTTCCCCCAGATAATGCTTCTTCACCCATTTGAAATTTTAATTCAGTTACGTTTTGGAATGTGCTCACCGAGAACTCCATTTAAGTCTAGGATGACAAGTTTTTTCTTTTCTAAGGGGTCTCGCAACATTCATAAAACAAAAACTCAAACATCAACAATTACGACATCAATTTAATGGTCTTAACAAAAGAAATTAGTTCACTGACTTCAAATTGTTGTCTTTCAACAAATTAACACAAGTGTCATTTCAAAGTTTTCAAAGTTTTCAAAGTTTTCAAAGAACTTTCAAGTGTTATTTCAAAGTTTTCAGAACTCGCATAACCGAACCCGGACCGACCCGGTTAACATTTTGTAAATAACATTCCGAGGATCACCTTTTGGAGGTTGTGTTGGCATCTTCTTAGGGGCCTACCCCTTCTTCTTCTTCTCCATGCGGGTGCTTGTACTTGTTCTTCTTCTTACGCTACATTCTTCCCTTTATCACCAGCCTTTGTTGCAATGTGATCGACACCACCCGCCTTCTTCGTCCGGATCTACAACTTCATCAACCCCGGAGCTTTCTCCTGCGGTTCTACTCCTCAACCTCGACTTTATGGTGCTCACAAGCTCGAGAATATCTGTTTCCAGCTCTTCTTCTTCATCAAGTCTTTGTCAACCACTAGTGCATGTTTTACTCTCTTTTTGGGCTTTTCCTTACCAATCGAATCAAGAAGGAAACTAGTTAGAATAGACATGAAATAAAGTTTACAAAACAAACACATAAAAACACCAAATGGTTACCTTTTTAATGCTTCAAGCTGCTTTGTTAACCGGGACTTGGTGATGCCACGGCTTTTGTAACGAGGTTTTGGTGATGCCACAGTTGCTAGAGTATAATCGGGGAACTAATGGAGACTCAAAGAACAAATTTTGGTGAAGAAGTTGATTGCTTGTAGGGTGAAGCAAAAGCACTATTAGTGCTGCTCCAAACCCACCGCTGATGGCTACCTCGGCTCCATCTTCACTCCAACTTCTAAACCAAGTTCCACAAACAAATCCCTGGGAACTTCCTTTAAGCACCTGAAGCATGCCTTCTTTTCATACAGAAGCATGCAACATGCCAAGTGATAGGCATGTTCACATGGCAACTTCATACTCAAAGTATATTGTGGATTGAATACCAATCCACATGCAGACATGAGTTCTCCATAAAACCTGGCAATCTGCTCTTCATAGTCATGATAGAGATTCCTGAAGTGTCCTGGTGCATCAACTGCCTAGCAGCTTCTAAACAGACCCTGCTTTCTTGAAGTCTGAATTCTAAAGAGGCTTTTAGCCTTTGCTTCTTCTCCTTTCGTCTCACGCTTGTGGTAACTTTTTATTGACCTACCCAGTTTTTGACCATCCAAAGACATATAAGCACCTTCACCAAATAATTTATGTCATCATCATTTGCATCACTAATATGCTCATTATATCCTTTATATAATAGAAAACACTCATGATTTTTTGAAGGGCAATGAAGGGCTATGGAAGGGCAATGAAGGGCAGTTTGAAGGGCAATGAAGGGCGGTCAAGACTGCGGCAAAACACATGTGTAAGCCCACATGCTTTTTTTTGAGTATGTGAATTAAAAAACCACCCTTCAACACTTACCTTTGGAAGGCAAGCTTCGGTTTGGAGCGTATAAAGCTCTCCACTTATTTTATGCTTCAAATCACGCTAACTGGGTCAAATCTTCATCTGTTTTATCTGCTTTGTCATTCAAAGCAGATAATTCATTCTGTAGTCTACTCACCTCCTTCTTTGCTATATCAATCATTACTTGTTCCCATGCTAGGGAGTTGTTGTCAACCTCAATCTTACTAATAATCTTAGCCAAACTGTTTTGACAGTTATCTAACTCTGTTTCCAACTTCTTGACTTCCTCATCAATCAAAGAAATATTGAAACTACAATTGCAAACAAAAATTCATTTGGCTGACCTGATTTCGCTTTTAATTCCATCGAGGTGTTCTTCTTTTCAAGGCCGAGGTGTGCTTTGGCCCGAAGGATGTCACGGTTTTCATTTTTTAACATCTTCTTTCTTTACATCCATATCATCCCTTGGTTTTCGACCAAACAGAAACCTGTGACTTGTATGCATCCCAATTTATCTTATGACCCTCATGATCTTGCTCAAGACGACCACAATGCTCCCAAGCAAATGCCAAAGCGGGCCGAGTTTCCTCAATTCGTTGTTTGGTAATCCCCGCCGGGATACGTGAACTCGACCAAGTCCTCCAATTGTTGCTTCGGATGAGTCTGGGGGACAAAATAAATTTTTATTTTGCCTTTTTTTTCTTTAAAGGATTCGAATGGTTGGCCCGTCACCGCTCCAATCTTTTTCAATCTTTTTGATCCTCGGTATCCTGCAGCCCTTCAGTTGGCTGGCGAGGAATAATCCCTTCTCCGCCGCCAAAAGCAGTGAATTAACAAAAAGCAAGGTATGAAGCAAGCGTTAGGAAGGAAAAAATCTCGAAAGCGAGAGGGTACAATTCGAACTGTAAAATAGGGTATAATCTGCGTCATGCCGGATCAATTATCGATTTTGGCGCGAATGATTACGGTCCGACGGACCCGGATCATTGTTTGCGTAAAAAGGCGGGAATCGAGAAGGTGCGAAAAATAGCGCTTAGCGTGCTTAATTGACTTAAACTTTGTCGCTTTTTTGTACCCCAATATCTAACTTAGACCCTTAAGGGCTACTTTGAATGTATAAGAAAGTCCACTTAGACCTTTCAAAGATTACCTCATAGACGATGAGAAATCATAATATCATTGTAGGGGACAAAATGAATAGAGCCAATGCAAATAAATAGAGAAATTTTCTCAATCCAGTTGGTTTAATCCTGGACCTATAAATAGTCTATGCTTATTTATATTCAAATCTTGTATATACTATATTATGCTAACATGAAATTTGAGATATATATTGCCAACAAAGGTTCAAATTTACAAAAATTATAGCTTAGCATAAAAGTTGATCTACATGTACTATGGTCCTACTACAACACTTTGGAGCAGCCACACATTGTCTAACATTATAATAGTGGAAAGTAAGTAGGTTTCTTCATTTTTTTTTTTCTAATAAGACCACCTCAATATCCCTTTTTATCATATATTGAGCCATTTAAAAGGCTTATGCGAGAAATATAGTGCAATAAGCTAATATTTTAGATGAATTAGAAAAACAGGTACGGAAAGTCTTTTGATCTATTTATTTATAGTCATGGCTAAACTTCGTGATATTGTCCTCTATTCATCAATAACCATCATTACCTACATTATTGTTGAGTTTTAGACCTATAAGGGTATAATCAATGCACTTTGGAACCTTTCTTTGTGTTCATTCTATTATATTAGATCTTGTTTAGATTTAGATAATGCATGGTTATACCCTAGCTACACTATATTTGTGTTGATAAAGTAAATTCCTATGTAGAGTTAATTAGAATGCATCATTTACTATCCTTATAAGACTTATAGATGGGGGGTATTGAAGCACTTTAACCCATATTTTTATTTTGAATTCTGTACAATAATTTCTTTAGTTAATAACGATACTAATAAAACATATAAACATAAAAAAAATTCCTTGAACTATAGCTTGTTTAGTTAAGGATTCATTGTCACAAAAATTAAGTCAAAACTTGTAATAATAAGAGAGAAATAATTCTTGAACCTCATGCAGCATTTTTAAGCAAAATAGGATTTGGCGACTTCAATTGATATGAAATGATAGCGGCAAAACGTGGAAACATGCAAATTGATATGTTTTATCATAATATATCAATTAATTTCATATTTAGCAAGGTTTAGACACTTTTATGCTAGAAAATTGAAGAATGCTTGATTTTAGAGTCTTTGTAAAAACTGCCAAATTCTCTAAAGTTTGAACAGTCATATCAATATAAAGGTGAATCCCGGTGGTCATGAAATTCTCAGAGGTCATTAAGAATCAAGTGAAGACTCAAATAGTGGTGGTATATTTTAAAATTAAAATTTCTCTTAAGAGATATCTCGGTTTAAGTGGCGAGGGGATATGGTGGACTATTTACGGTCCATGGACCGTAAATGGTCCCCGGACAACTCTAGTGTTAAAATGCCCTTTAATGGTCCATCATGGGATAGGTCTAGTGTTAAAGTTCTTCATTCTCTCCAAAATGACGATCAAGTTAGGCCACTCTTCTCAGAATTGTTGCAGTTTAAAGAACGGGGTCTTTCGAACAACCATGGATGAGCTCAAGATGAGAGCCAACAAATGTTATCGTAAACTCTACATTCGGGTCGATGATGAGCGTAGTCTCCTTCAAAATGGTAGAAAGACGGGCTGAAACCTTCCCCCATGTTGCCGAAAAATGGAATAAGGATTTCAAATACTTTACAGAGGCAGCTCTTCCAGACGCTGTTGTCACCCTCGAAGGCACTAAAGCAAAATTCCAGATTAGCGAGATGCCGTTCTCTAGCTCTAATGGATGCAAGTGCATAGACAAGAATGGTTACTTTATCCCGCAGGAAGTTGCCAAGCATATTCGCCCGAATCAGACTTGAATTCAAGAATGCTAATCTCAAGCGGAATCAAGTACAAGGAAAAAAGAAAACAAAGTGCAAGTCGAGGTCCCGATTCTGGGCAAAGCCGACAAGATAAAAAGTAATATCTCTTACTCTGAAATTGTTCAAAACTCTGAATTACTCAGAACGACGGAGCTGTGAAGACCCCGATCAGAAGAAGTCCCAGGGAGCACCTCTCTCCTTACAAATCTCCTTTATTTTATAATGAATAGCTCTCTTAACATAATTACCTGGAATCTCCAAGGTATACCTGACGGTCTTCCCACTGAATTTTTTAAAGCAACCTGGGATATTTTGGGACCGTACATTCTGAATGTTGCCAATGAGTTTCTTATAAGGAAAAAGATGGATGAAAGAATTAACACCATCTTTATCACTCTGATCCCAAAAATTCCTGAACCCATCTCCTTTTTCGGACATGACCTATTTCTTTAACTAATGTTATTTACAAGATTATTTCAGGTGCCATCATTCGTAGACCGAAGAGATTTTGAATAATATCATCAGTCATAGCCAATCGGCTTACTTGAAAGGAAGGAATATCCTGGACAATGTTGCTACTGCTGCTCTCGGCCTCAGATGGGCAAAAGATTCCAATCAAGAGATTGCTCTCCTTAAACTCGACATTACTAAAGCTTTTGACACGGTCAATTGGAACTTCCTCAAACTTTGCTCGCGAAGAACTTGGTTTCAAGCACCACTCGATCAACCTCTTCATCGCAATTCTCAACAACTCCTCTTCCTCGGTTCTTATCAATGGAGAATGCAGCCCTTTTTTCAACATTAGAAGAGGAGTCAAGCAGGGATGCCCCCGGCCCCCTTCTTCTTTATTATTGTAATGGAAGCCCTTCACAGCAGTTTGCAAAAAGCAAAAGAAGAGGGAACATTAACAGGTTTATATCTCCCTACAAATGACATGACTGATCAATTCTTAAATGGGCATTTTGCAGATGACACTTTCATCCTTTTATCCATGGACCTCCAGTCGATAAATCATATCAAAGAGATCTTAAATGCTTTTTCGTAGAACTGCTCGGCCGCAAGATTAATCCTTCAAAATCCAAGATTACCTCCCACAACCCGGATCTTGGAGCTCAGCTGCCACTCTCCTTGATTGCGTTTCAATCCCCAAATGTTCATTCTAAAGCGCTAGGCATTCCTTTTTCGCCATCAGATCAAACGCTGGCGATTTATGGAACAAAGATCATCGAGAAATTCTACCACAAAGTCGACACTCTTAACTCAAATTTCCTTTCTAAAGCGGGTCGGGCAATCCTTGCAAACTCGGTTATTGCCTCAACCCATGTTTATCAATCGTCTTTCATTCTTGCTCCAAAATATGTACTCTGTGGTATCGCGAGAAAGTCTTTGGACTCGGTTTCTATGGAAGAATGTTGCAAATCCAGGTCAATGGGAGGATTAGGCATCATCAATATTGAGAAGCATGCCACAGCCCTAGCAGCAAAATACTTCTTCAGGGCTATTACAGACAAGATCCAGCATCCGGTTTCAGTCCTCATCAAGCACTACATCCTCAAATGCAAACCATACAGATGGAACATCAAAATGTTGCTCCCTGATGCGACCTTTTTGAATTCGGATCCCCAACAATTGTCCTCCCTTGATAAGGAAATGGATCATGGTTTGGAAGCAGGTAAAGGAATGTATTCATAGGAGAAAGGAATTTCCCTTTCTCAAAACATATTCGGAATCCATACCTCCTTGGCGAAAACAAACACCCATTGTCTTATCGAAATTTCCTGCACCACGCGATTCGCTGGGACGATAATACTGTGACAAAACTAAGAGCACCAGTCAAAAAAAAAAGGAGATGCAAAGGGAGATGCTTCCAAAGTTCAAAGCGTACCCAAGGATGCCCCGCAAAATAATTTTGCTTCAGATCAGGTCTGGGAGAAATGGAATGAATTCTGGGATGCCTATGTGGAGAAGAAGTTGTCAGATTCACAAGGCAGATTTCCTCCTGTTGACACATCAATTTTTGATCTCAATACAATGTAGATGAGGAAGGCCCGTGGATTGGGCGATGAAGAACTCGATCTCGCCCGGACAGTGCATCGAAGGAAAGGAAAGGGCGGGAATTATTTGAAGACGATGCGACCAACCGAGAAATATTAGAGTGCTCAAGAAGGCAGCTTGGGGAGGAATTACAAAGGCTACAGGGGGACTGGTCGTTGTTGAGAGCTAGGACTCATGCAAAAATACAACGTCTCCAACGACGACCTGAAGAAGTATGTCTTTTGATCCAAAGACTTTGTCAGATAGCAGAAATTGAAGAACGTTGCAAACCTTAAAGGGATTCACACGAAAGTTGCATCCGACTTGAAAAGAAAAGTCGCATTGGTGAAGCAGACTCAGTCATGGGAATCCACATTCTTTCATCGAAAGTGGCCATCGGGAATGAAGATGGCAAAGAAGCCAGCATCTCTTTATAATGCCATCCTAAGTTACATTTCTCAAGCAGAATGGAATAACAATTGATATCACTTGGCAACACAAAGGGAAACTCCTCTTTCAAGTTAAGGAGGCATACAAGTATCTTATAAAAGATCAAGAGATGAGTATCCACCTCAAATGGGGAATATCGAGTGAACGCCGCAGATCCAATCTCATGCACCTTTGGAAATCCCCAATCAACCCCAAAATCAAAGCATTCATTTGGCAATTGTGGCACAAAAGCTTGGCCACAAACCGCAAGCGCTTCACCGTAAGTTCTCAAATACTAATGTCCGCCCTGTGATGTCTCTCTCATGCGTAAAACGAGGACCATTTATTCGAGATCCCGCTTTTGGTCCCAATGGACAATTGAGATCTCTTGAAGCCCACGCTACTCAATCTCTCTAGAGAGTCCCGAAGTTGATTTCTTTTTACCAAACTCTCCCGGACATTGGAGCTTCTATATCCTTCTCTCGAGAATCGAAAAGCTGTAAACAAATTGGTTTTTCTGCAATGAAATAAGCCATTCTCTCTCAAACCAATTATGATGTGTCTTGATTTATAAAATTAACTCATAAGCTCACCTATTTTGCGGAAAATTCTTTCTTATGAGCGGCCGGATCTCCTTCCCAAACAAGAAAATATGAGGACATTGAGAAATGGGCATCCGATTTCTGACAGTCGCTTCTTCCATCATTTCAAGAAGACCGTGGATCGCATTTGCTCGTGTGCCCTTCACCGGATTTGAAGAGAGAATTTATCTGTCAAACTAGAGATGCAGCAGAAAGTACAATTTTGCTAAATCGGAACTCGTGCCCATGTCTCTATTGCAAGATGACAATGATCACTAAAGGGCCGGACCCTTGAATTTAAGTCGGCTACTCCTCGGTTAGAAGGCTTGATGTCGAGGTTGAAATCCTGTTGAAGACAACTCAAAACACTATTAAACTCGTCATCTTTATCTCTCGAGTTTCGTTTACATTTTTACAACCTTTTTCATGAAAAACTGTTATAGTTAATTCCTTCCTTTTTATGACATCTCTTTATGGCGCCTTGAAAAATGGATAAACCCTGTTAAAAGGCCTCATTTTTCATGAGGTTATATTTGGGTGGACACTCCCCATATAAGTAGTCATTTTTTCTCTTTTCAAAATTATAAATATAATACCATCCTTCAATAAAAAAAAAGTAAAAAGTATGAAATGTATGAAACCTCTAACTTCGTATGTTATACTTGGAAAAAAAAAGACCGGGTAGAAAGTCGCTAAAAATGTATGTGGATCGCCAATATTTAGGAACGCGCCAAGATATAAAACATGGCGCTGCCTGCTCGCGAATCTACAGATGCACAACTAAAATAGGACGCGGCTGCTTCGAAGTATACTTGTGGACACGCTGAACACATGGCGTCCTCGCACTCCCATCAACGTGGCATCATGTTTTTTGTGGCCGCTAGATAGCATCTACACGGACATCATATAAAAGCGGCGCTTTGCAAGTTGGAATTTATGCAGCCACAATAATTGTTTTACACCTACGGTTTATGTCACCTTTGAACTTACGAATTTATCGCAAATGTTTTTCCACCGCATTATAAGATAGAATTTTAAGGATGATGACAATGGAATGTTTCGATGAGCATGAACAAGCCACTACAAAATGGCATTGGAGGTGATCCAATAATTGATTGAGTCCATTCATATTGATCCATCGATCTACAATTTGGGAGACTTTTGGAGCAGGATCGGCAATCTTCTTTTTGGATCCTTAATAGTTTGAGTTTTAGTTCCATTGATCGATTGTGGATCCATTGACCAAACATATCCATTGATCCATAGAGTGTGAGCCCGTATAACTTGATCCATTGAGTAGTCCATTGTTGCAATAACAATGTACTTGTCATTGGTTGTGACCTCTTTTCCAATTTACAATGGTTTATCATTTTCCACAATTGTTCGGGTATGATAGAGAGTGAGCAGATTACATTGCGCCTCACCCGAATCCCTATGACACCATGTCAAGCATTAATCACAACAAGTGAGATTTCCTATAGTCTTGATGCCCATGCCATTGAGAGGAGGTTTTGCAACGACATACTTGAGCATCAAATAATGAAGATGTTTGTTTACGAGTAGTCTGCATAGAGATATGTAACGGACCTAGGATTTTGAGGTAAATTGTGGAATTAGTTTATTAATCAAAATATCACGCATGCAGAGTAATACGTCGTATATGTAGAGATTATACGGACGGAATACTGGTGGCTAAAAATAAAAATAAGCACAGTGGAAAAGCATTTAGAAAAAGATCGATTGTAGAGGGATTTTCAAGGAGTTAATTAATCGCGAGGTGAGCTCGGGAGCGTATTGGAGTGCAGAAGAATCAAGCAGGATTCCAGGTGGGGATCAAGTCTTACACCTGGGGTTTTTCTAGCGTTAGTATTATTAATGATTGTCTCTGGAACATAGCATAGATCTGGAATTGAATGATATTGGCGTGGTTATAAACAAGCATGCATGGTTTGTAGATAGAGATTTTGAATAGTTAGAAAATCACCTAGTTTAATAAGATCTAATAATCTTCATCATGTAAATCTTCCAATCCATTACAGAAGAAGTTGGGAAAGCTTAGAATGACCAGAATCCTTGATGGATGAATCCAGAAATAATGCAGAGGCAGGAACTGGCAAAGACGGCAGGGTTTTATTTGCATGCTGCTAACAGAACGGCGGTATAATCTGTTGATCCTGAAGTGTTTAAAAAGCATGGAACAGCCCTGGAATGGGCCGATTTGGGCCTTAGAGAGGTCGATTTGGCATCATAGGGAAGAATCAAGGAGTTTTCATCAAGATTTGGCAGTCATAAATCTGATTTTGGGAGCCAAGAACCGCTTGGAAATTGCCCGATTTGGGCCATAAACAGATCAAAATGATCTGGAAACTCCTTGGCAAGTAAAATCGGCAGGATTCAAGAGGGTTTGGGGCTGATTCGATGGCCTGGAGGCCGGAATTTGGAGCTGCAGCCGAGTTCGTCCCTGTTATCACGTTAGGTTTAGGTTAAAAAAAAAAGTAAAGATGTTAACAATTAACTAGTTGTTAGTAAGTAGGTAATAAATAAGGTTAAAGGTTAAAGCTAAGGTTAGAGTTAAATTAAAATATTAAGGCTAGTTGGAACAAAGAGTTGGGCTTGTGAATTATCAAAGATTGAGGCCTAAGTTAGGAGGGTTAATGCTAATGGTTAAGTTATTTATAATTACGACATGAGTGGTTTAAACAAGCTAGCAAGTTATAATTTAAAGCCTTTGAAATTAGTTAAATTAAGAGGGGTAAAAATGCAAGGCACAAGTGTTGTGTATGGGAAATTGGTAATGGAAGCGTCATGATAATTATAACGTTAGGGATTAAACCATTATTAAAATCCTAAAACATAGCTGGTAACCTTGTGGTTAGGGAACAATTGGAAGATGGTAGATGTTTATCTTTTATGTAATGGTGATAGCTGCATCTTGCATTATTGAAGTTATTATAATTACTGAGTTATGATTTGGCTTTCTCTTGCTATATGAAGTGTGTATTAGGGAATTACTTGATGTGAGCTTGTTAAGGCATGTGTATGATGATAGTGAATTGTAAGTGATTATTTGTGATGTAATTCTTTGATATAGACCTCTGGGGCCGGAGTCTAGGTGCGATGGTCTAGACTCTCTTGGTTATTGCATGCTATATGTAAATGGTATTACTTGAACATCGGGCGTTGATAATAATGGTACAAACGTCATGGCGCATAAGTGGTCCTCCAATCTTTGGACGCAGCGTGGATGGGTGTGTACACAACGTGGTTACCCCGCCTCTATGTCATCGGGCCCGACTAAAAGTAGAAGTTGACCTTGCTTAATCTGAGGAATATTGGTTGCAATGTTGATGCTATGGTTGCTTGGCTAGTGTGTATATGTGGTTTTTAACCGCCGGAATCAAGTTGCAATGGTCGGCTTAGCATAATTATGCATTGTGTTTATGTTGGTTTGGACTAGTAACTTGGATTGCAAAAAGGGCAAGGTTACGGTGAAGGCTAAGTTATTGTTCTAAATTAATGCTTGTGGTAATTGATGCTTGATATATTCTAAACCCCGATCCCCACTTAGTCCAGGTGACTAACCCCGTGGTTAATGGTGGTGTAAGCAGAGGTGCTTAGATGATCTCGATTCGTAAAGTAGCCAAGCTTGAAGAAGTGAGAGTAGAAGTGTGTGGATTGCTAGACAATATATCTGATTAATATTACCATTATTATTATGGTTTGGCTTGAACTATAATTATTTTTATAAACCTTGGTTGTTGCGTGGGGTTTTTGCGAAGTAATGGCAAGTATAGAATATTTTGGGACCTTAGAGCATGAATAAAGATTAAATTCTTTACCTAGTATGCAAGTATCAATTTCTTGAGTTCCAAGGAGTTAAGTAGATCCAACGGTAGAGAACGATGGGATCTCCAGTTAACGAGAGGTTAACTGGTCAGGCCCGTCACAAGATAGGCTCTGATATGATGCAATTGATGCTCATAAATGAGCATTCAAAATGGCAATCTGCATCCTGAGTGAGTCACCTCACGAAGTATAGGAGATGATGGCCATGTCGTGAAGTTATCAACATGTTGCCAAGTTGCCACTCGAGTGGTACCCTTGTGTCCTGCCATGCATGTCTACAATCATCCATGAACTTGAATGACATGCCATAATATAAACATATATCACTTGTCATTTAATATTTTAATGTGTGCCAATTGCATGCATTCTATGTTCCTGTCCTTATTTAATTGTGAGCAATCCTAATAATGGTAACAAATATATGGCAAAGGTGATGTCTCTAGAGTTAGAATATAATCGTCTTAGCCTTAGGTGACAACTCCAAATTGACACACACAAGTTACAACACAACATCAATGGAATTTGATGGACCTTAGGATACAAAGCGGTTTCAGATTTAAGAACATTGCTTGAACACTTAGGGCCTTAAGAACCTTCCCCCTGTAACTACCTTCTTGATCCCGTTACTGTTTGTTACCTTTTATGGTGCAAAATCTTGATGTGAAGGAGTTTTTTTTTTTCTTTTGAAGGACGACAAGCTTTATTCACCAAGTAAGAACTAGAGCAACATAAAAATGCAAAGACCGGATTATAACCCCAGGTTGACAAACCAATCCAACTGGAGCAACAACCACCGCCCTATGCAAAAAGAATGAATCAAGATAAGTATGCGGATCAATACTTAAGAGAAGAACAATTGTAAGCCATAACAATTTTATTTTAATCAAGAACAATCTCATCTACAAAAAGATTCATGCCTTAAAGATAAACAACCTCCTTCTCTTCCAGATTGACCATAAAAGCCACCACATGCAAGATGAAAAGCTCGTTTAAGCTTAGTTTGGGCCAAGCATGGGATAGATAGCAAGCAAAAATTGCCGTGGCTAGATCGAGACGTGCCAAATATGGTCAACAACCAAGACCATGCCCGCCAAGCTCACACAAGAAAAACAATGCTCAATACTCTCAACCCCTTTGCAGCATAAAGGATGAGCTTTGAAATCCGATTATCCATTTTATGGACCAACACGTTGACTCACGAGGCATCTATGGATCATTTGCCACCACAAAACCACTACTTTGGGATGAAGCAGCCTTATCCCATACCCATATCCAAACACTTTTCCATTGTGGGCGAGGGACCAAGATGCCACCTATTAGATGGAGGTAGGATTTGAAATGCACAAGCAGTTTATACACAAAAGACACAAACCAAACCGTTGGATATCCCGATGGCAACCCCATACGACTACCTCAATCTGTGGACCGTAATCATGTGGCAACAATGCAAAGAATATGATTCAGTTACTCTCGTCCCATCTGTACAACAAGAACTTTTGTTCTAAATGCTTCCTATGAGATGAGATGACCGGACTCATACCAAGCCTGCGATGAGTGCTTATACGGCTACTATCCATCGTCATTGTGTCTTTGGATGAACAACCACACTTAGAGGCACATTCTCTAGAGTGTCCCGCAAAAGGAATCCACCAAAGATGGAGTGGACAACCTGAAGACATGCCTGTGATTAAGCAAAGCCCAAGGAAGGAGGGGCTTAATGTGAAGGGAGTTTTTGCGTGAAGGGGCCAAACAATCACGGACCACTCAAAGAATAATGATCTTGAGGAAGGTTCACAAGACACGCAATGGTCCACCATTGTTTAGAATCTAATCAGAATTGCAAAGGGTTATGGGCACTTGCTATGCACTTAATGCATTTCGGATGCATCAATCCCTATCTCTGTAATGCTTTGGAGTGAGCACAATGATTCTAACCATAGTTTGTTGTGCTCCTTCGGGTCCTATAGGCCGATTGGTCTCAAAGTGGATGTTAAAATCTTTTTTCTTTCTTTTTCTTTCTTTCTCAAAGTGCAAAACTTGCAAAAGTAAGTTCGATGCTATTGAAATATCACAGAAATAGCAAGTAATGAAATGTTGAGACTCCCAATGAAATTAAATACTTGAAATTTTTATTGCTTCCAATTGCAATCTGCTTCAACTTCAAATATTTGAAACAAATAAAAATAAACAAGAAAATAGACGATCCCAACAATGTTCAAAAACATTTTAACTATCATGACATTTCTTACATCTTTAATGTCAATAGGCCAATATTACATGTTGTCCAAGCAAAAATTTGAGCTAAATATGTAGGCTTTAAAGAACTATAAAACAATGAGAGTGCAGCTTTGTAGTTGGTATGTGTTTTCTAACATTGGCAATTTTATCTAAACTCGTGATATCATCATCTCAAACAATGAAAAGACAACGTAGTATAAAAAAACACACCACTTTTAGGGTACTATACTTCTAAAGAAAACATCTCCTTAAAAACTATACTTACTTATAAACCCACCTCCAAGAAACTACACCTTCGAAAAACACCACCATCTCAAAAATCAAAATCACGCTTTTTTTTTCAAAAAAAAATACCTCCTTAAAAACGACACCTCTTAAAAAAAAAAAAAGAATACAATAGAACCACAATGCTGACTCCTTAAAATAAAATATAGGGTCTCTTTAATAAATAAAATAATGCTTCGACATAACCACGTGTAGTTTTTTTTCAAGTCTTTGCAAAAACAACATATGTTTTTTTTTTTTTCTAATTGTCTTGAAGTGTAAACTTCTTTTGGGGTCGATGTCTTTGCCAAAGCTGATGGGTTACTAGGTAAGAACTTAAATTCATCTTATGATAGGGTTACTCACAAAAGCATTAAAGTAATGAACCATATCCATGAAAATAAAACTAAATGATGAGAGAACGAGAATGATGAAGGTATAAGTCATGTTCAAAGGTCTTGCGTAAAAATAGCAATCTAATTTGGTGTTCATCAAACTTATTTTGTTCATAAGCATATCATATTTTGTACAGAACATTCATGTATGCTTATGGCCTACACTTCAACATGTGATTGGAATACGGAGATAATCATTTCTTGTTAATATTAAACTATATACTAGCTTACCCTTTGAAGTTGCTTTGTGCAATGCTATCAATTACTATATATTTTCCAACTGGGCGATGTTATTTCAACAACATCATGGCACTCAATAAAGATTTCAAATATTTAAAGTATTGTGCAAAATTCACCTTCCAAAAATCTTCACTAAGGTGAAGCTCGTCAATCCCTATACATAAAAGGTACTTCATATTTTCTGATTGCTAAGTTACTACATGTTCTATCTAATATTTAAGGCAATTAAATAGCTGCCATAAATTTGTTTAAATCATGTTAGCTAAGCCAAAAGGACTCCAACCACAGCTCCTGGCCTTTAAACAACCTAGTCATTAATCTATTTTTTCTCTCAAAACACTCATTCTAGTCCTTTTCCTGCAAGTGTAGTTGATGCAATACTCGTGTGTTTGAGGAGGAGGTCAATGACAAGTGCCTAATATATAATATGTTGTACAGCTATGCATGTGTATCTTATCTTCGTGTATTGTCCATAGCAAAATCTATTCACTTTTTGTTTTGTTGAAGCATTATGGATATCTAGCTGTTATAGGAAATAGAGATTTCAACACCATGATCTCTTAACTTGCAATTTTCTTTATCCATCTTGAATGATACTAACAAACCATAACCCTAAAAATAATAAATATGCTTTTCCAGGATATCGATGAGCGCTAACTATGTTCGTTATAACATGTGATTAGGTGAAACCACCTACTTTTTATCTACTAACTAGTAATGGTGCCCGGTTGCTAGGCATAAGTCCGAGCTTGCAAATGTCTTCGCCACAATGAGAAACGTGCATCCTGTTAAAATAATTGATGCGATCTTTTGATGCGATCTTTTGTTGGTTCTCACTACATAAATGATGTGGTCTTTTGTTAATTCTCACTGCATTTGAGAATAAATTGATATGTGTCGTATTTCAACATGAGATTAGTTGTATTATGGATACCAATATGTTGCAATATGTATATTGAATGAGGCATATGTTGTTAATAGGAAATGTGTAAAATGTTCTAAGGCTTTAATTGTAAATTTGCTTGCAACTTTTATCGATGTCAAATGTAATTTGATCGTTTTTATCTTAATCAATGGAGTTGCTCTTAAAAAACATATTCACATAAATGTTTCATGTTATTGTTATCTTTAGTGAGTTTATAACCCGGTTTCCAACTTTTTGGTAAATGCATGCAATGCAGAGTTATCCAAGGCCGTTGGAACTTGGGCTTCCTTTATAAACCTTAAATATTTGTCAAAGATAGTCACTTTGCATCATGCAAAAGCAACAAAAATTCTATTTGCGAAGGACATATCCTTTAAGTTTAAGAACATCTAAAAGTCTATATTTTAGTGTTCTGCGGGCAATAAGATCGTACTTATTTATTTAATTTATAAGAACTTGCAATTCTCTCCAAAATACAAACTTGAAACAATTACATAAAGCTATAGGTTATTCAGATTGCAAGTTGCATGCAACCTATTTGGAGATGCAACGACATGAAGAACAATAGCTCGTATATTCTTTTTGACCTCTCGAAGCAGGCTCTCTAGATTTTTTGTAGGCATAGAACATGCTACTAGCAATGCAAGAAAACACCATTGAGAGTCCATAGGCCAAAACTACAAAAAAGCCAAGTCATGTCAATTGGAGATGGGTGCGAGTGAGTGACGGATCATCCTATGCCAATAAATGTACAGGAACAATAAATTTATTTACACCTATATACATGTGCATGTGCTTTTGTTGGCTGTGCAGAGAAAAAAATATTATCATGGCAACATCATTGATTTCTCAATCCACGCAAAATGCTCTAGATTCTTTATATACAACATGGTTTGAATTCGCTATAAGCTATGAAGGAACCAACATGGGCAAATACAATAAAGCTAATAAAAGATAACAAAGCAGGGTCCAAAACCTGTCTCCATAGAGGTTGTTTGCTACCTTGATTTTCTTCAACCTCTATCTGGTCTCATAGCACCACTTCAAAACCTCCTTGTGCACATTATAAAATCGGAATGGGCTGCTTCAGATAATCTGATTTATAAACACATCTCACAAACTTTGGTCATTGGAAAATAGACCATTGCTCTCCGCATTAACGCCGCAGTTGTAGCACCACTTGAAAGACATGAAACAATTCTTGTTGTTACACACCGCATTAAAACAATGCAATCAAACTTAATCATGGAAAGGTCAAGCTATTGCCCTACGCCATGTTCATATATCCCAAAGAAGGCTTGAAAATATTGGACACAACCATAAAAGAAACTATCTTGTAGATTGCAAAATAAAGCCTGAGATTTTACCTTCTGAAACTAAAGGTAGAAGTGTGGAAGATCCATCCTTTCGAGTTCCTAATATCATATCTAAATCGCTAAAGATTTAAATAGAGTCGATAATAAAGATGTGCATGGTAAATATCCCCCATGGTGATTCTCATAAAGGTTGTTGCTTGTAGTCTCTGCTGCAAAAGTCTGGTAGTGTATGTATATATTGAGGGATTCACAATCAGAGAGATACAAAGTAAATACCAAAAGTTTGGAGGCATGTGATATGCATACTTTGACAACTCATGTGGTGCATAAAGACGTGGAGGTGCAGGCATTATGCAATCAAATGCTACAAAAGTTACCATAAGCCAAACATTAATTGATTATGCAATCAAAAGTCATACCTAGAAAATACGTCAAACAATGTAGTGGTTGTAGTATATTAGCTGGTACTGCTTATCTTCACCATATAGTTGGTAGTTTTACAGCTTAAACCACCAATAACAAATATGTAGCATTATAACAGGGGTTTTGTTTCTAGTTTTTACGTTTTTTTTCCTATGGTTTTACTATGATTTGAAGGGCGTATTCCATGAGGTCTACTAATCGTTACATACAAATAGAGTCGCACCATATTTTCCTTTTGGTTCCTCTTTTTTTCATCAAATTTCTAATGGTCTAGTTAGGTATGTAGACATCATCCCATGCAAACATCGGCCCGTTCTATTTTAGGGCAACAAAAAGCATTCGAATTCAATCTCTCTGTTTGGGGTCGTTGTTGGCACGATCGTACGTTGGATGGTTGGGGAAATGTTGCGGCCGGTGACATTCTCGCTTTTGAGGCATTTGTTGCTTGAGGAGTTTCTTCTGCAAGTTCTTTCAGGCTCTGTTATTTGCTTGTAATTCCTCTCCGACTCTGCTATTACTCTCACAATCTGTGGCAGTGGAGCAGTACACAGGAAGGCTTTGCTATCTGTAAAAGTTCCGCAGGTCCTTTGGGTGCCATCTCCAACCAGGTATGTCTCCAAAGTGTCAGAAAAAAGTAGACGGATGAGGGTAGACGGATTCATGAATGCATTGCCAAAAATGGGGGTGTAAAGAATGTCTTTCTGGCTAACCTTCTCATAGAGATGTATGGTAAATGCGGCAGCTTGCAAGATGCACAGGCTATATTTGAAAAATTGGAGGACAAGAATGTTTATAGTTGGACAATAATGATTGGAGCATCTATGCAGTGTGGGTCTTGTAAGGCTGGAATCTATTCTTTTGAGGAAATGCAGCTACAATTGACACCAGATAAAGTTAGCTTTCTCAAAGTATGTGATGCCTGTCTTTGGCCTTGGAGTCCTTGCACATAGCGGTACGCTTCATTCAAGATTTTGCTTAGTAGGTTTCACTGATTCGGTCTTGAATAACGCCCTAATGAAGATGTATGGGCCTTTAGGAATCTGTGTGGGATGCACACCATATATTGAATACAATTACCAATAGGGATGTGATTGCATAGACCACATTGATTAGTGTCTATATTGAAAATAAATTGCTTAGACGCACTAACTTTATATCAGCAAATGGAATTTATTGGCATTCCCCCTGACGACATTACTCTTATCAGTATTCTTGATGCATGCATTAGCATTCTTGCCCTAACCCAGGGCAGGCACATATGAAAGGCAAGGATATTACAGGTATGGATTGCTGAAATGTATATGTTTGACTTGGATAAATTGAAACAGACGTCACATTTTATGGTTCAGTGTTCGGATACAAGACTAAGTAATGGTTCTTGTACGATAATTGCTGTTGTGGTATGCTGCAACTTTTAATTGATTGTAGATTGTAGATGGGAAGTACAAGTTTCATGTGAAATGTTGGCTCCATAATGGTTCCAGGTTTGTGGTTTGTGTTCGGCCATGATGCCATGTTTAACAAATCTGAAATGAAGTGCGACCTTTCCTGAGATATTTGAGCTCCTTGTTTGCTGGTTTTGGCAGGCACTCATGTGGATTGCTGGCTGGAGTTCATTAGGCAAAACATGGTTCTCTGTAAGCCCACATTTGAAGGTGTAGGAAATGTGTGCAAATTTGGAAGTGCTTTGGTTCGCCTTACTCCGGGCAGGGGTTCAAATCCCCTTCATTGCATCTTTGGTTTATGATAGAGCAAAATTTTGACTTGTGGCAAAAATTGTTAAGCACTTTTATTCATCTTGTTTTTAAAAATGGGTAACACTTGAATGCCATGTATATAAGAATGCATACATGCAATCATCAATTGAGTCCCTTTGCCATGGAAATAATTTGTTTGTCTTCGTGTTATTGTGTTAGTAATTAATATTTAGGTCCATAAGGTCTACCTATGTTTTTTTTTAGTTAGGGCCCGAAGGGCCCAAAATTTTTTTTAACACAACTACCATTAACATTATTAACATAAACCATTGCATTTAACACATTTAAATTAAAATCCCCCTTAAACCCCCTTTGGTTTGGGTGCATATTCACACGGGGGTTATTAGAATTTGAGAGAGCCCCAAAAATATATTCACAATACATGTATAAAATTAACACCATTAAGTACATTCTCTCAAACCTTATAGTATTTTGCAAACCTCAATATACAGTATACAAAAACTTGTACATGCATACCCCACAAACGAGGATCGCTATGTACGGTCCAGATCTTGGAATAAAGGGCAAATATGCCCATCCGATGCCTCTCGTTGGAGAACCCCCTTAGGTGAATATGCACCCAAACCAAAGGGGGTTTAAGGGGGATTTTAATTTAAATGTGTTAAATGCAATGGTTTATGTTAATAATGTTAATGGTAGTTGTGTTAATGGTAGTTGTGTTAATAGATGACACTCATAACTAAAGGAAAATCAAAGCAGTTTGCCTTCACATTTTGTGCACAAAGAACATACCGATTGAATTCCAAGCAACCCCCCGCAACTTAAAGTTTGAAACTCTCTTTCAATTTATCTCAAGCATCTTTTATAGTGGCAAGATAGAGCAATTCGTTTTCTGTGAGTGGCAAGAAAAAATAAATCGATTTGAAAAATATGGTCGGGGACCTATGAAGAAGCCGGAGCCACCAACCTGAGCCACCAACCGGGGAAATAAAGTTTACAAAACAAACACATAAAAACACCAAATGGTTACCTTTTTTAATGCTTCAACTGCTGTTGTAACAGACTTGGTGATGCCACGCTTTTTGTAATGTGTTTTGTGATGCCACAACTGCTAGAGTATAATCAGGAACTAATGGAGACTCAAAGAACAAATTTTGGTGAAGAAGTTGATCGCTTGTAGGGTGAAGCAAAAGCACTACTAGTGCCTCGCCTCCAAACCCATCGCTGATGGCTACCTCAGCTCCATCTTCACTCCAACTTCTAAACCAAGTTCCACAAACAAAACTCGAACTTCCTTTAAGCACTGAAGCATGCCTTCTTTTCATATTAAGCATGCAACATGCCAAGTGATAGGCATGTTCACATGGCAACTTCATACTCAAAAGTATATTGTGGATTGAATACCAATCCACATGCAGACATGAGTTCTCCATAAAACACGGCAACCGCTCTTCATAGTCATGATAGAGATTCCTGGAAGTGTCCCGTGCATCAACCGCCTAGCAGACTTCTAAAACGAATCGCTTGAAGTCTGAATTCTAAAGAGGCTTTAGCCTTTGCTTCTTCCCCTTTTGTTCTTTTGCTTCAACACTTATCTTTGGAAGGCAAGCTTCCAGTTTGGGAGCGAAGTAAAGCTCTCCACTTATTTTATGCTTCAAATCGCAAACTGGGTCAAATCTTCATCTGTTTTATCCGCTTTGTCATTCAAAGCAGATAATTCATTCAGAAGTCTACTCACCTCCTTCTTTGCTATATCAATCATTACTTGCTCCCCGTGCTAGGGAGTTGTTGTCAACCTCAATCTTACTAATAATCTTAGCCAAACTGTTTTGATGCTTATCTAACTCGTTTCCAACTTCTTGACTTCCTCATCAATCAAAGAAATATTGAAACTACAATTGCAAACAGAAAATTCATTTGGCTGACCCGATTTCGCTTTTAATTCCATCCGAGGTGTTCTTTTCCTCAAGGTCGAGGTGTGCTTTGGCCCGAAGGATGTACGGTTTTCATTTTCTTAACATCTTCTTTCTTTACATCCATATCATCCCTTTGTTTTTTCTCGACCAAAGCGTAAAACCACGTGACTTGTATGCATCCCAATTTATCTTATGACCTTCATGATCTTGCTCTGCCACGACCACAATGCTCCCAAGCAAATGCCAAAGCAACGAAGTTTCCTCAATTAGTTGTTTGGTAATCCCGCTTCAGGATGATACGTGAACTTCGACCAAGTCCTCCAATTGTTGCTTCAGATGAGTGCGGACAAAATAAATTTTTATTTTGCCTTTTTTTCTTTTAAAGGATTGAATGGTTCCGGTCCATACATCGTTCCAATCTTCTTCATCCACAAGATCCCGCAGCCACTTCGTTTTACACGAGGAATAATCCCTTCTCCGCCATCGCGAAAAGCGGTGAATTAACAAAAAGCAAGGTATGAAGCAAGCTTCTAAGGAAAAAATCTCGGGAAAGCAGAGGGTACAATTCGAATGTAAAATAGGGTATAATCTGGCGACAGCCAGATCAATTATCGATTTTGGCGAATGATTACGGGTCCGACAGCCCGGATCATTGTTTTAAAAGGCGCCACGGAATCGAGAAGGTGCGAAAAATAGCTGCCCGGCGTGTTTAATCTGCTTCGCTTGTCGCTTTTTTGTACCCCAATATCTAACTTAGACCCTTAAGGGCTACTTTGAATGTATAAGAAAGTCCACTTAGACCTTTTCAAAGATTACCTTATAGAGGCGATGAGAAATCATAATATCATTGTAGGGGACAAAATGAATAGAGCCAATGCAAATAAATAGAGAAATTTTCTCAATCCAGTTTGGTTTAATCCGGACCTATAAATAGTCCATGCTTATTTATATTCAAATCTTGTATATACTATATTATGCTAACATGAAATTTGAGATATATATTGCCAACAAAGGTTCAAATTTACAAAAATTATAGCTTAGCATAAAAGTTGATCTACATGTACTATGGTCCTACTACAACACTTTGGAGCGACCCACACATTGTCTAACTTTATAATAGTGGAAAGTAAGTAGGTTTCTTCATTTTTTTTCTAATAAGACCACCTCAATATCCCTTTTTATCATATATTGAGCCATTTAAAAGGCTTATGGGAGAAATGTAGTGCAATAAGCTAATATTTTAGATGAACTAGAAAAACAGGTACGAAAAGTCTTTTGATCTATTTATTTATAGTCATGGCTAAACTTCGTGATATTGTCCTTCATTCATCAATAACCATCATTACCTACATTATTGTTGAGTTTTAGACCTATAAGGGTATAATCAATGCACTTAAGAACCTTTCTTTGTGTTCATCCTGTTATATTAGATCTTGTTTAGATCTAGATAATGCATGGTTATACCCTAGTTACACTATATTTGTGTTGATAAAGTAAATTCTTATGTAGAGTTAATTAGAATGCATCATTTACTATCCTTATGAGACTTATAGATCGGGGTTATTGAAGCACTTTAACCCATATTTTTATTTTGAATTCTGTACAATAATTTCTTTAGTTAATAACGATACTAATAAAACATATAAACATAAAAAAAACTCCTTGGACTATAGCTTGTTTAGTTAAGGACTCATTGTCACAAAAAGTAAGTCAAAACTTGTAATAATAAGAGAGAAATAATTCTTGAACCTCATGCAGCATTTTTAAGCAAAATAGGATTTAGCGACATCAATTGATATCAAATGATAGCGGCCAAACATGGAAACATGCAAATTGATATGTTTTATCATAATATATCAATTAATTTCATATTTAGCAAGGTTTAGACACTTTTATGCTAGAAAAGTGAAGAATGCAGTTTTAGAGTGCTGTAAAAACTGCCAAATTCTCCAAAGTTTGAACAGTCATATCAATATAAAGGTGAATCCAGTGGTCATGAAATTCTCAGAGGTCATTAAGAATCAAGTGAAGACTCAAATAGTGGTGGTATATTTTAAAATTAAAATTTCTCTTGCGAGATATCTCGGTTTAAGTGGCAGGGGATATGGTGGACTATTTCTGGTCCATGGACTAGAAATGGTCCCCGGGACAACTCTAGTGTTAAAATGCCCTTTAATGGTCCATCATGGGATAGGTCTAGTGTTAAAGTTCTTCATTCTCTCCAAAATGACAATCAAGTTAGGCCACTCTTCTCAGAATTGTTGCAGTTTAAAGAACGGGGTCTTTCGAACAACCATGGATGAGCTCAAGATGAGAGCCAACAAATGTTATCAGAAACTCTGTTCTGGGTCAGGATGGAGCAGAGTCTCCTTCAAAATGGTAGAAAGACGGGCTGAAACCTTCCCCCATGTTGCCGAAAAATGGAATAAGGATTTCAAATACTTTACAGAGGCAAATTTCTTCCGTATTTGTTATTGTCACCCTCGAAGGCACTAAAGCAAAATTCCAGATTAGCGAGATGCCGTTCTCTAGCTCTAATGGATGCAAGTGCATAGACAAGAATGGTTACTTTATCCCAGAGGAAGTTGCCAACTGTACCTGCCCGAACTGTACTGAATTCAAGAATGCTAATCTCAACGGAATCAAGTACAAGGAAAAAGAAAACAAAGTGCAAGTCGAGGTCCCGATTCTGGGCAAAGCCGACAAGATAAAAAGTAATATCTCTTACTCTGAAATTGTTCAAAACTCTGTTTCTAAAATTTCAGAAAAAGAGTTCCATGCATGTACTAATCCTGATGCAGTCCAATACTTTTCTGGACAGAGGTCTTATCATCCATTTTCCCAACTCCTGCCCTGCTCCCAGTGAAGTCAAGTTCCATATCACCAAAATTCACCATTGCAAAATTGCTTCCATTCTGAAATTAGACACCAAGACCTTTCAAGTCATTTGCCAAGATAGCTATCATGCCAATAATATGCTCAAAAAGAAAATCAAAAGTTTCGGCAAGCATTTGGTTTACATTATGAAGTGGTTCCCTGATTTCATTCCAGGTGATCACTCCAATATCTCCATTGTTACCTGGGCCAAATTCCCAAATTTACCCCCCCTCTTTATGGACTCCCAACTATCTCAGAGCCATTGGTAATCATCTTGGCCAGTGTTTGGATATTAATATCCCCCAAACCAATTTCCCCTCCATTTGTCTCTCCAAGTCCATCTTCTCTGACTGGTCTCCCTCGGTGAACATTAGGATCTCTCATCTCAAGCATATGGAAATTCAGATCAGCTTCAGCAACGTCCCCTATTTTGCCCCTAAATCAGAGGTAGTCGAAGAGACAGCTAGGAAGAGCAATCTGGTCCAACCTGAAGTCAAACAAGTATGGATTCAAAAGTCTACCATGAGTCAAAACACCCTTTCTGAGCCGGGCAAGGACATATACAGCAGCAGCAGCAAAAAGGCCATTAAAACCCCAGCTGTTATTCCTATCGAGGATCCCAAAGGTTTGAATCAGGTTCCCTCGAGCTCTGCTCTGCAGCCTTTTGATCTGATGGAATGTAGATCTAGCAGACCCATCTCTCCCAATTTCCTGAATCTTCTCAACATCAAGCTGCATTTTGATTCTGACCCTAAGATTTTAATTATGAGAATTGGTGAAAGAGACCAAAACCAATCCAGTTCTCTGACCCCTAGCAGACTTGAGCAGCAGAGCAATGTTATCATTAAAGAGATCTCCTCCGAGCAAGAATGGAATCAAGTTGTCAATAAGAGGAAGAAAAAACACCAATCCAAGAACGACGGAGCTGTGAAGACCCCGATCAGAAGAAGTCCCAGGGAGCACCTCTCTCCTTACAAATCTCCTTTATTTTATAATGAATAGCTCTCTTAACATAATTACCTGGAATCTCCAAGGTATGCGGCCGGTCTTCCCACTTGAATTTTTTTAAAGCAACCTGGGATATTTTGGGACCGTACATTCTGAATGTTGCCAATGAGTTTCTTATAAGGAAAAAGATGGATGAAAGAATTAACACCATCTTTATCACTCTGATCCCAAAAATTCCTGAACCCATCTCCTTTTCGGATTACAGACCTATTTCTTTAACTAATGTTATTTACAAGATTATTTTAGGTGCCATCACTCAGAGACTGAAAGAGATTTTGAATAATATCATCAGTCATAGCCAATCGGCTTACTTGAAAGGAAGGAATATCCTGGACAATGTTTATCTTTGCTCCTGCTCGGCCTCGGGATGGGCAAAAGATTCCAATCAAGAGATTGCTCTTCTTAAACTCGACATTACTAAAGCTTTTGACACGGTCAATTGGAATTTCCTCAAACTTTGCTGCAGTAAACTTGGTTTCAGCACCAGCTCAATCAACCTCTTCACTGCAATTCTCAACAACTCCTCCTCCTCGGTTCTTATCAATGGAGAATGCAGCCCCTTTTTCAACATCAGAAGAGGAGTCAAGCAGGGATGCCCCCTGGCCCCCTTCCTCTTTATTATTGTAATGGAAGCCCTCCACAGCAGTTTGCAGAAGGCAAAAGAAGAGGGAACATTAACAGGTTTATATCTCCCTACAAATGACATGACTGATCAATTCTTAAATGGGCATTTTGCAGATGACACTTTCATCCTTTTATCCATGGACCTCCAGTCGATAAATCATACCAAAGAGATCCTAAATGCTTTCGGCAACCTTTCTGGCTGCAAGATTAATCCTGCAAAGTCCAAGATTACCTCCCACAACCCGGATCTGGGAGCTCAGGCTGCCACTCTCCTTGATTGCAGTTTCAATCCCCAAATGTTCATTCTAAATTGCTTGGCATTCCTTTCGCCATCCGATCAAATTTGTTGATTTATGGAGCAAGCATCATCGAAAATTCTACCACAAAGTCGACACTCTTAACTCAAATTTCCTTTCTAAAGCTGGTCGGGCAATCCTTGCAAACTCGGTTATTGCCTCAACCCATGTTTATCAATCGCGTCTTTCATTCTTGCTCCAAAATATGTACTCTCGTGGTAGTAGCGTGAAAGTCTTTGGACTCAGTTTCTATGGAAGAATGTTGCAAATCCAGTCAATGGGAGGATTAGGCATCATCAATATTGAGAAGCATGCCACAGCCCTAGCAGCAAAATACTTCTTAGGGGCTATTACGCGTACAAGATCCAAAGATCCGGTTTTGGTCCTCATCAAGCACTACATCCTCAAATGCAAACCATACGGATGGAACATCAAAATGTTGCTCCCCACGATGCAGCCTTTTTTTTTTGAATTCCAGATCCCCAACAATTGTCCTCCCTTGATAAGGAAATGGATCATGGTTTGGAAGCAGGTAAAGGGAATGTATTCATAGGAGAAAGGAATTTCCCTTTCTCAAAACATATTCGAATCCATACCTCCTTGGCGAAAACAGCACCCATTGTCTTATCAGAAATTTCCCAGACCACGCGATTCTGTCAGACGATAATACAGGACAAAACTAAGAGCACCAGGTCAAAGAAAAAAAAAAGGAGATGCAAAGGGAGATGCTTCCAAAGTTCAAACTGTACCCAAGGATGCCTGCAAAATAATTTTTGCTTCAGATCAGGTCTGGGAGAAATGGAATGAATTCTGGGATGCCTATGTGGAGAAGAAGTTGTCAGATTCACAAGGCAGATTTCCTCCTGTTGACACATCAATTTTTGATCTCAATACAACAGAGATGAGGAAGGCCCAGGGATTGGACGATGAAGAACTGATCTCAGTTCTGGACAGGTGCATCAGAAAGGAAAGGACGGGGAATTATTTGAAGACGCATGCGACCAACTGAAAAATATTAGAGTGCTCAAGAAGGCAGTTGGGGAGGAATTACAAAGGCTTACAGGGGACTGGTCGTTGTCGGAGCTAGGACTCATGCAAAAATACAACGTCTCCAACGACGACCTGAAGAAGTATGTCTTTTGATCCAAAGACTTTGTCAGATAACAGAAGTTGAAGAACGTTGCAAACCTTAAAGGGATTCACACGAAAGTTGCATCCGACTTGAAAAGAAAAGTCGCATTGGTGAAGCAGACCCCAGATGCGGAATCCACATTCTTTCATCGAGTGTCCATCAGGAATGAAGATGACAGCAGCAGATCTCTTTATAATGCCATCCTAAGTTACATTTCTCAAGCAGAGTGGAATAACAGTGATATCACTTGGCAACACAAAGGGAAACTCCTCTTTAAAGTTAAGGAGGCATACAAGTATCTTATAAAAGATCAAGAGATGAGTATCCATCTCAAATGGGGAATATCCCAGGAACGCTGCAGATCCAATCTCATGCACCTTTGGAAATCCCCAATCAACCCCAAAATCAAAGCATTCATTTGGCAATTGTGGCACAAAAGCTTGGCCACAAACTGCAAGCGCTTCAGCTGTAACTTCTCAAATACTAATGTCTGCCCCAGATGTCTCTCTCATGCAGAAAACGAGGACCATTTATTCAGATCCTGCTTTTGGTCCCAATGGACAATTGAGATCTCTTCAGAAGCCCTGCTACTCAATCTCTCTCTAGAGAGTCCTGAAGCTGATTTCTTTTTACCAAACTCTCCCAGACATTGGAGCTTCTATATCCTTCTCTGGAGAATCTGGAAAGGCAGAAACAAATTGGTTTTCTGCAATGAAATAAGCCATTCTCTCTCAAACCAATTATGATGTGTCTTGGATTTATAAAATTAACTCATAAGCTCACCTATTTTGCAGGAAAATTCTTTCTTATGAGCAGACGGATCTCCTTCCCAAACAAGAAATATGAGGACATTCAGAAATGGGCATCCGATTTCCTGACAGGCTGCTTCTTCCATCATTTCGAAGAAGACTGTGACTGCATTTGCTCGTGTGCCCTTCAGCCGGATTTGAAGAGAGAATTTATCTGTCAAACTAGAGATGCAGCAGGAAAGTACAATTTTGCTAAATCCAGAACCTGTCCATGTCTCTATTGCAAGATGACAATGATCACTAAAGGGCCGGACCCCTTGGACGAAGCTGGCTACTCCTCTGGTTAGAAGGCTTGATGCTGAGGTTCGAAATCCTGTTGAAGTCAACTCAAAACACTATTAAACTCTGTCATCTTTATCTCAGAGTTTCTGGTTTCTGTTTTTACAACCTTTTTTCGTCAGAAAACTGTTATAGTTAATTCCTTCCTTTTTATGACATCTCTTTATGGCGTCTTGAAAAATCGGATAAACCTCTGTTAAAAAGCCTCATTTTCTGCGAGGTTATATTTGGGTGGACACTCCCCATATAAGTAGTCATTTTTGTTCTCTTTTCAAAATTATAAATATAATACCATCCTTCAATAAAAAAAAAGTAAAAAGTATGAAATGTATGAAACCTCTAACTTCGTATGTTATACGTGGAAAAAAAAAGACTGGTAGAAAGTCGCTAAAAAATGTATGTGGACGTCAATATTTAGGAACGCGGCCGCATATAAAACATGGCGCCTGCGTTCTGCGAATCTACAGATGCACAACTAAAATAGGACGCGGCTGCTTCGAAGTATACTTGTGGACACGCTGAACACATGGCGTCCTCGCACTCCCATCAACGTGGCATCATGTTTTTTGTGGCCGCTAGATAGCATCTACACGGACATCATATAAAGCGTGCGTTTGCAAGTTGGAATTTATGCAGCCACAATAATTGTTTACAGCCACAGTTTCATGTCACCTTGGAACTTACGAATTTATCGCAACTGTGTTTTCCACCAGAACAGTTGCGAAGATAGAATTTTAAGGATGATGACAATGGAATGTTTCGATGAGCATGAACAAGCCATTACAAAATGGCATTGGAGGTGATCCAATAATTGATTGAGTCCATTCATATTGATCCATCGATCTACAATTTGGGAGACTTTTGGAGCAGGATCGGCAATCTTCTTGCTGGATCCTTAATAGTTTGAGTTTTAGTTCCATTGATCGATTGTGGATCCATTGACCAAACATATCCATTGATCCATAGAGTGTGAGCCCGTATAACTTGATCCATTGAGTAGTCCATTGTTGCAATAACAATGTATTTGTCATTGGTTGTGACCTCTTTTCCAATTTACAATGGTTTATCATTTTCCACAATTGCCTGGGTATGATAGAGACTGAGCAGATTGCAGTCTCACCCGAATCCCTATGACACCATGCCGAAGCATTAATCACAACAAGTGAGATTTCCTATAGTCTTGATGTCCATGCCATTGAGAGGAGGTTTTGCAACGACATACTTGAGCATCAAATAATGAGGATGTTTGTTTACGAGTAGTCTGCATAGAGATAGGCTCTGATATGATGCAATTGATGCTCATAAATGAGCATTCAAAATGGCAATCTGCATCCTGAATGAGTCACCTCACGAAGTATAGGAGATGATGGCCATGTCGCGAAGTTATCAACATGTTGCCGAGTTGCCACTCGAGTGGTACCCTTGTGTCCTGCCATGCATGTCTACAATCATCCATGAACTTGAATGACATGCCATAATATAAACATATATCACTTGTCATTTAATGTTTTAACGTGTGCCAATTGCATGCATTCTATGTTCTTGTCCTTATTCAATTGTGAGCAATCCTAATAATGGTAAAAGGTGATGTCTCTAGAGTTAGAATATAATCGTCTTAGCCTTAGGTGACAACTCCAAATTGACACACACAAGTTACAACACAACATCAATGGAATTTGGATGGACCTTACGATACAAAAACAGTTTCCAGATTTAAGAACATTCGCCGAACACTTAGGGCCTCAAGAACCTTCCCCCTTGAACTACCTTCTTGATCCGTTCTTTATCGTTTGTTACCTTTTATGGTGCAAAATCTTGATGTGAAGGAGTTTTTTTTTCTTTTGAAGGACGACAAGCTTTATTCACCAAGTAAGAACTAGAGCAACATAAAATGCAAAGACAAGATTATAACCCCAGTGGACAAACCAATCCAACTGAGCACAACCACCTGCCTATGCAAAAGAATGAATCTGAAGATAAGTATGCCAGATCAATACTTAAGAGAAGAACAATTGTAAGCCATAACAATTTTATTTTGCGCCCACTGAAGAACAATCTCATCTACAGTATCTACGCCCTTAAAGATAAACAACCTCCTTCTCTTCCAGATTGACCATAAAAGCCAGCCACATGCAAGATGAAAAGCTCGTTTCCGAAGTTTGGGCCAAGCATCAGGATAGATAGCAAGCAAAAATTGCTGGCTAGATCGAGACGTGCCAAATATGGTCAACAACCAAGACCATGCCTGCCGAAGCCGCTCACACAAGAAAAAACAATGCTCAATACTCTCAACCCTTTGCAGGCATAAAGGACAGAGCTTTGAAATCCGATTATCCATTTTATGGACCAACCTGTTGACTCTGAGGCATCTATGGATCACTTGCCACCACAAAACCACTACTTTGGGATGAAGCAGCTTATCCCATACCCATATCCAAACACTTTTCCATTGTGGCTGAGGGACCTGAAGATGCCACCTATTAGATGGAGGTAGGATTTCAGAATGCACAAGCAGTTTATACACAAAAGACACAAACCGCCCTGGCTGGATATCCTGATGGCAACCCCATACGACTACCTCAATCTGTGGACCAGAATCATGTGGCAACAATGCAGCAATATGATTCCAGATTACTCTGTCCCATCTGTACAACAAGAACTTTGTTCTAAATGCTTCCCATGAGATGAGATGACCAGACTCATACCAAGCTGCAGTAGTGCTTATACCAGCTACTATCCATCGTCATTGTGTCTTTGGATGAACAACCACACTTAGAGGCACATTCTCTAGAGTGTCCTGCAAAGGAATCCACCAGCATGGAGTGGACAACTGAAGACATGCCTCAGGATTAAGCAAAGCCCAAGGAAGGAGGGGCTTAATGTGAAGGAGTTTTTGCACGTGAAGGGGCCAAACAATCACGGACCACTCAAAGAATAATGATCTTGAGGAAGGTTCACAAGACACGCAATGGTCCACCATTGTTTAGAATCTAACTGTAAATTGCAAAGGGTTATGGGCACTTGCTATGCACTTAATGCATTTCAGATGCATCAATCCCTATCTCTGTAATGCTTTGGAGTGAGCACAATGATTCTAACCATAGTTTGTTGTGCTCCTTCTGGGTCCTATAGGCCGATTGGTCTCAGTGGATGTTAAAAATCTTTTTTTCTTTCTTTTTTTCTTTCTTTCTCAAAGTGCAAAAACTTGCAAAAGTAAGTCCTGATGCTATTGAAATATCACAGGAAATAGCAAGTAATGAAATGTTGAGACTCCCAATGAAATTAAATACTTGAAATTCTTATTGCTTCCAATTGCAATCTGCTTCAACTTCAAATATTTGAAACAAATAAAAATAAACAAGAAAATAGACGCATCCCAACAATGTTCAAAAACATTTTAACTATCATGACATTTCTTACATCTTTAAGTGTCAATAGGCCAATATTACATGTTGTCCAGCAAAAAATTTGAGCTAAATATGTAGGCTTTAAAGAACTATAAAACAATGAGAGTGCAGCTTTGTAGTTGGTATGTGTTTTCTAACATTGGCAATTTTATCTAAACTCTGCATATCATCATCTCAAACAATGAAAAGACAACGTAGTATAAAAAACACACCACTTTAGGGTACTATACTTCTAAAGAAAACATCTCCTTAAAAACTATACTTACTTATAAACCACACCTCCAAGAAACTACACCTTCTGAAAAACACCACCATCTCAAAAAATCAAAATCACGCTTTTTTTTTCCTTAAAAACGACACCTCTTAAAAAGAATACAATAGAACCACGTGCAGCTCCTTAAAATAAAATATAGGGTCTCTTTAATAAATAAAATATGCTTCGACATAACCACGTGTAGTTTTTTTTCAAGTCTTTGCAAAAACAACATATGTTTTTTTTTTTTTTTTCTAATTGTCTTGAAGTGTAAACTTCTTTTTGGGGTCGATGTGCTGCAAAGCTGATGGGTTACTAGGTAAGAACTTAAATTCATCTTATGATAGGGTTACTCACAAAAGCATTAAAGTAATGAACCATATCCATGAAAATAAAACTAAATGATGAGAGAACGAGAATGATGAAGGTATAAGTCATGTTCAAAGGTCAAGCTGCGTAAAAATAGCAATCTAATTTGGTGTTCATCAAACTTATTTTGTTCATAAGCATATCATATTTTGTACAGAACATTCATGTATGCTTATGGCCTACACTTCAACATGTGATTGGAATACCAGAGATAATCATTTCTTGTTAATATTAAACTATATACTAGCTTACCCTTTGAAGTTGCTTTGTGCAATGCTATCAATTACTATATTTTCCAACTGGGCGATGTTATTTCAACAACATCATGGCACTCAATAAAGATTTCAAATATTTAAAGTATTGTGCAAAATTCACCTTCCAAAAATCTTCACTAAGGTGAAGCTCGTCAATCCCTATACATAAAAGGTACTTCATATTTTCTGATTGCTAAGTTACTACATGTTCTATCTAATAATTAAGGCAATTAAATAGCTGCCATAAATTTGTTTAAATCATGTTAGCTAAGCTAAAAGGACTCCAACCACAGCTCCTGGCCTTTAAACAACCTAGTCATTAATCTATTTTTCTCTCAAAAACACTCATTCTAGTCCTTTTCCTGCAAGTGTAGTTGATGCAATACTCGTGTGTTTGAGAGGAGGTCAATGACAAGTGCCTAATATATAATATGTTGTACAGCTATGCATGTGTATCTTATCTTCGTGTATTGTCCATAGCAAATCTATTCACTTTTGTTTTGTTGAAGCATTATGGATATCTAGCTGTTATAGGAAATAGAGATTTCAACACCATGATCTCTTAACTTGCAATTTTCTTTATCCATCTTGAATGATACTAACAAACCATAACCCTAAATAATAAATATGCTTTTCCAGATATCGATGAGCGCTAACTATGTTCGTTATAATATGTGATTAGGTGAAACCACCTACTTTTTATCTACTAACTAGTAATGGTGCCCAGCGTTGCTAGGCATAAGTCCAGAGCTTGCAAATGTCTTCGCCACAATGAGAAACGCGTGCATCCTGTTAAAATAATTGATGCGATCTTTTGATGCGATCTTTTGTTGGTTCTCACTACATAAATGATGTGGTCTTTTGTTAATTCTCACTGCATTTGAGAATAAATTGATATGTGACGTGTTTCAACATGAGATTAGTTGTATTATGGATACCAATATGTTGCAATATGTATTTTGAATGAGGCATATGTTCTTAATAGGAAACGTGTGAAATGTTCTAAGGCTTTAATTGTATATTTGCTTGCAACTTTTATCAGTATCACATGTAATTTGATTAGTGTTTGCTTTATCTTAATCAATGGAGTTGCTCTTAAAAAACATATTTACACAAATGTTTCATGTTTATTGTTATCCTTAGTGAGTTTATAACTGGTTTCCAACTTTTTGGTAAATGCGTGCAATGCAGAGTTATCCAAGGCCGTTGGAACTTGGGCTTCCTTTGTAAACCTTAAATCTTTGTCAAAGATGGTCACTTTGCATCATGCAAAAGCAACAAAAATTTTATTTGCAAAGGACATATCCTTTAAGTTTAAGAACATGTAAAAGTCTATATTTCCAGCGTTCTGCAGGCAATAAGAACGTACTTATTTAATTTATAAGAACTTGCAATTCTCTCCAAAATACAAACTTGAAACAATTACATAAAGCTATAGGTTATTCAGATTGCAAGTTGCATGCAACCTATTTGGAGATGCAACGGCATGAAGAACAATAGCTCTGGTATATTCTTTGACCTCTCGAGCTTCAGGCTCTCTAGATTTTTGTAGGCATAGAACATGCTACTAGCAATGCAGTAAAACACCATTGAGAGTCCATAGGCCAAAACTACAAAAGCCAGCAAGTCATGTCAATTGGAGATGGGTGCAGGAGTGACAGATCATCCTTATGCCAATAAACAGCCAGAACAATAAATTTATTTACACCTATATACATGTGCATGTGCTTTTGTTGGCTGTGCAGAGAAAAAAATATTATCATGGCAACATCATTGATTTCTCAATCCACGCAAAATGCTCTAGATTCTTTATATACAACATGGTTTGAATTCGCTATAAGCTATGAAGGAACCAACATGGGCAAATACAATAAAGCTAATAAAAAGATAACAAAGCAGGGTCCAAAACCTGTCTCCATAGAGGTTGTTTGCTACCTTGATTTTCTTCAACCTCTATCTGGTCTCATAGCACCACTTCAAAACCTCCTTGTGCACATTATAAAATCGGAATGGGCTGCTTCAGATAATCTGATTTATAAACACATCTCACAAACTTTGCAGTCATTGGAAAATAGACCATTGCTCTCCTGCATTAATGCTGCCAGTTGTAGCACCACTTGAAAGACATGAAACAATTCTTGTGTTCTACACACCTGCATTAAAACAATGCAATCAAACTTAATCATGGAAAGGCTGCTATTGCCCTCTGCCATGTTCATATATCCCAAAGAAGGCTTGAAAATATTGGACACAACCATAAAAGAAACTATCTTGTAGATTGCAAAATAAAGCCTGAGATTTTACCTTCTGAAACTAAAGGTAGAAGTGTGGAAGATCTGTCACTGGAGTTCCTAATATCATATCTAAATCAGCAAGATTTAAATAGAGTCAGATAATAAAGATGTGCATGGTAAATATCCCCCATGGTGATTCTCATAAAGGTTGTTGCTTGTAGTCTCTGCTGCAAAAGTCTGGTAGTGTATGTATATATTGAGGGATTCACAATCAGAGAGATACAAAGTAAATACCAAAAGTTTGGAGGCATGTGATATGCATACTTTGACAACTCATGTGGTGCATAAAGACGTGGAGGTGCAGGCATTATGCAATCAAATGCTACAAAAGTTACCATAAGCCAAACATTAATTGATTATGCAATCAAAAGTCATACCTAGCAAATACGTCAAACAATGTAGTGGTTGTAGTATATTAGTCGGTAACGCTTGCTTATCTTCACCATATAGTTGGTAGTTTTACGGTTAAACCACCAATAACAAATAGATGACACTCATAACTAAAGGAAAATCAAAACAGTTTGCCTTCGGTTTTGTGCACAAAGAACATACTGGATTGAATTCCAAGCAACCCTGCAACTCCTTAGTTTGAAACTCTCTTTCAGTTTATCTCAAGCATCTCTTTATAGTGGCAAGACAGAGCAATTCGTTTTCGTAGTGGCAAGAAAAAATAAATCGTGTTTGAAACATATATATGGCTGGGGACCTATGAAGAAGCTGGAGCCACCAACTGGAGCCTGAGACCCCATAGCCAAGCGTAAGGAGTTCTCGCCAGATGTAGATGCCGCGGTCGCCAAAGCTAAAGCCACGAGCCACCATCAACAAGCGGGGAGTTCCACAGGATCACGTAGATGCCATATTCGCAAAAGCCCTTTGTTTGTTTGATTTTTTTAATTAATCTGCATCTTCTCCCCGCACAGAAGGATAGCTACCAATGCATTCCCTACCATTTCACCCTAAATCGGCCGATTTAGGGACGTTGAAACTTGCACAACTGACCAATTGCTTCCAAAAGGAGTGATCTGATTCTGGACATAGAGCCAAGCATCCGCAAATAGCCCTAATAAATCGAAGCAATCAAGGTATACACGAACACTTACATAAATAATTACGGCTCAGGGTGATCTAGAAAGCACTTTGATAGAGTTGTCACAACTAAATTCAACAGCTTTCGCATCCCGAAACAATCCATCTGGTTTTCAAACCCAAGAAAATACCTAAGCAAACAATTTAGAGAAACTAAAGTTGAAGCGCCTCGTAATCCCGATCTTTGAAGTGCAAAACTAATACTCAAACTAAGCTCTGATGCATAAAACTAAGCTCTGGTGCATATCTGACGCTCAAAGATAAGCTCTGTTCATGTAACCATAGCCGTTCTGGAAAGCTGCATGGCAAAAATATTTGAAAAGCTCTATAGCATTGGAGGAGTCAGAGATCCTATGAGCGGCCCAACCCAGAGATTGTCATCTTCATCTTCATGTATGTAAGTACTGGAGGAGCCCGCAGTGCTCGAAGATGCCATAGCCGCCCTCGTGAACCCTAGCAAAAAAAACCAAGTTATCTTAAAGAAACTGACGTGGCATCATCTCTTCCATTGGCTTGATCAAATCTGGGCATCCAAATTAGGGCTGGGTCCAACACTTACAATAAAACTTCTTTATAGTGGCAAGATAGAGCAATTCGTTTCCGTAATGGCAAGAAAAAATAAATCGTATTTGAAAAATATGGCTGGGGACCTATGAAGAAGCTGGAGCCACCAACTGGAGCCTGAGACCCCATAGCCAAGCAGAAGGAGTTCTGCCAGATATGTAGATGCCACAGTCGCCAAAGCTGAAGCCCGAGCCACCATCGGCAAGCAGGAGTTCCACAGGATCTGTAGATGCCATACTCGCCAAAGCCCTTCGTTTGTTTGATTTTTTAAGTTAATCTGCATCCTCTCCCCACATACAAGGATATCTACCAATGCATTCCCTACCATTTCACCCTAAATCGGCCGATTTAGGGATTTAGAGACGTTAAAACTTGCACAACTGACTGAGCATAGAGCTAAGCATCTGCAAATAGCCATAATAAATCGAAGCAACCAAGATATACACAGAACACTTACATAAATCAATTACGACTCACGGTGATCTAGAAAGCACTTTGATAGAGTCGTCACAACTAAATTCAACAGCTTTCGCATCCCGAAACAATCCACCTGGTTTTCAAACCCAAGAAAATACCTAAGCAAACCATTTAGAGAAACTGAAGTTGAAGCGCCTCGTACATCTGATGCTGAAGTGCAAAACTAATGCTCAAACTAAGCTCTGATGCATAAAATTAAGCTCTGGTGCATATCTGACGCTCAAAGATAAGCTTTGTTCATGTAACCATAGCCGTTCTGGAAAGCTGCATGGCAAAAATATTTGAAAAGCTCCATAGTATTGGAGGAGTCAGAGATCCTATGAGCGGCCCAACCCAGAGATTGTCATCTTCATCTTCATGTATGTAAGTACTGGAGGAGCCCGCAGTGCTCGAAGGTACCATAGCCGCCCTCGCAAACCCTAGCAATAAAAAATCAAGTTATCTTAAAGAAACTGACGTGGCATCATCTCCTCCATTGGCTTGATCAAATCTGGGGTATCCAAATTAGGGCTGGGTCCAACACTTACAATAAAACTTTATCTTATATTATTATAATTATAATGTTTTGTAATGGACCACGCCCTAAATTTGACGGTCTGGATTCAATCCCCGCCACGTGGCATCATCTGCCATTCGTTCATTTTTTTTCCTCCTTCCTCGAGATCAAATGGAGGATTAGCGGCCGAAAAGAGTACAGAAAATCCGGCTGCGGCAGAAGTCCGGCGTGCACCTTCAGTGGACGTTTGAGATTTTGATGCTGCCGGACTTCCTTTGATGCTCCCTTTGATGCGAAAACATGGCTTACATCAGCCTTCGAAGCAGGAGAGAAGGAAAGGATGTGCCGAGTTTGAATACATCCCAATCCGTAGCTCACCCTCACAGCCTTGGCCACCATATCCCAGAACCGAACTTAGATGGTTGGTACCATGGCTTCTGATATGCGGCAGCAGAATTCCGCCTTCAAGGCATGTGGATTTTGCAAATGTTTAAAAGACTTCTGTCATTATCTTGAAAGCGATTTTTTTAGTTTCTAGAACAAATTTATTGACACAACCTTTACATCTGCCAGAGTTCGTGCACTTATCTTAAAGCGGAGTTACAACAACTCAAACCCTTGCCAGCGTTGCTCATCTTTTGAATCTTAAGGATACTGAAACTGGAAGGGACTATATTTGTTGTTTTAAACCACAGCTTGAAAAGTTCTCTTTTGTACTTCAATTTGTAGAAAGAGTAAAATTGGGCTAAAATGTCAAGCGGATGCTAAGTCACAATGCCGGGAAATGGTCAGTTTACTAAAAAATGGGATCATGTTTAGTGCCACTTCATTGAGTTTTCTTTCTAACATTATATTTTTCCGGGTACAGATACCTTTGCACCGCCCCTTTATGCAGATCCAACCCGGCTTTGATATTACGAAGGTTTTTGCAGGATTGCTATAGACCAATATGACAACCAAACGCAAAGGTATTCTAACTTTTTTGGGTCTTATTTTGCATCAGGTTGGTTGATAATTTCAAAGTGTTAAGTGTTGTGTAGGCAACAAATTTAAAATATGTGAAGTTGTATCTTCTTCTATGTGCATGTTCTAGGTGCATGTGCTAGCTACTCATGAGAGAATGTCAACCTTTGTTTTCTTGAATAGTCGGAAATTTCAATTGTGAGAAGCAGATGCTTCCGGACTTCATTCAGAAATACCACTCTACATTAAGAAATACCACTCTGGGTGACTTCATGAATCATTCAAAAAATACCACTCTACATTAAGAAATACCACTCTGGGTGACTTGCTCTAGATTTTTGACAAGATTTTCAAACAGTACCGTGAGGTTGCTTACTTGAGCCCTGGCGGTGGAGCTCTTTGGTTATGGTGGCTCTTGGTTCTATAGAGGTTGTTCTTTTCTTTTGGAACTCTTGGGTATGGCTCTCTTTCGCTTGCCCTAGATTTTTCCGTAGTGTTTTCAAACAGACCGAGAGGCTACTTAAGCAAGCCCTCGACCCTAGATCCAACGGCTGTCTTTGAGTATGTGAATCAACAGCAGAGCTCCCCCAGAAAGCAGAAGGCGCTTAGAGCATCCTCATTTTCGCCTTTCCTCTGGTCTAGAATGCCTCCTCGATGCCCTACCATGTGCGCCCTGCATCTCCACAGGAGTATACACACCATTTTACTACAAGCTTACGGTAGGAGTCCTCACATTGCAGATTTGGAGAACTTAAAGTGATGGTTTGTGGTGAGTAGTTGCAAGCTCAACGTGAGCAAACATGTTTCTCTTAGAATTGCAACAAATCAGGTTTTATATCCAAAGATGCTTGAAATTTTGAATCCCTCTCATGGTGTATATGTATAGAGCATTAACCGCAATGGGCCCATTGGAGATTTCTTGTCTATTAGTCTGTATGAAAAAGAAATTATGGTCTCTTTCCCTTTTGAAGATGATTATAAAGCGTGCTTCCACTTTCTTGAAATTCGGACTCGGCTAGAAATTGGAGAAAATAGAACAAGAGTCTCTACCAATGAGAAGACAATAAATCTTCACAAAGATGTTAGCATTTGCTACAGTTTCGAAAGCTGTTTTAGCAAATTTAACTTCTAAGTAACATATTATAAAACACTGAGACATGTACATGAAATTCATTTAGAGGTTTCCAACAATTATAGGACCCACATTTCTATATTTTTAGATGGGCAGACTTTAATAATAGAGCAAGGATGCACCATAAAACAAAAGGGCACGTATATGAATATTTTATAGGTAACTTTAGTACCCCTTCAACACAACTCTAACAAATAGAATTGAATAGAATAGAATAGAATAGAATTGTTTTATCGTCCACACGAGACCAATCGGCCTATGGGACCCAATACAAAAAGCCCAGTGATCACATTCTTGCGGGATTAAAAAATCCTCACCAAGGGTTTTCGAGAGGAAAACCGTGGCAAAGAATAAGATCAGCCGACATCAATTAAATGGTTGATGGGGGCATATCCGAGCCCTCAAGTCCAAGTACCAAGGATGCACCATAAAACAAAAGGGCATATATATGAATATTTCATAGGCAACTTTAATACCCCTTCAACACGGCTTCAACGTCAGCAAAAAAAACACATAGAACACAAGGGGATAAAGAATAATGACAAAATGGATATACAAAGAAATCCATTGCACAACAAACATAACAAATTTTTTTTTTTCTTTTTACAATGAGCTTCGCAATCACCTCACTATGTTTTCATGCCCTAGATGAAGAAAATGCTGATCTTAAAAATGTTATTTGAACAAAGAGTGAGCTGAGGTTGAAGTTGCCTTTATCTTTGGGACTTCTTGCCACAATAAAATTTATGCCATTGTTATTCTTCATTCATTGTGCGTACCATTCTATTCAATTGCATTCTTTCAAACCGCCAAAAATTGGCCAATAAGACATACACTAACATCTATAGTGTTGCTTTTTCATGACAACATCTCAGCACATGGTCATCGTTAATATAGAATTTTTTTTTAGAATATTTTAATGATTAACAACTGCTTATACTTTGCAATCTTCCTCCTTCCTGGGTATTGCAAATGAAGATCTGCCTATAGCTCCGCAACCTTCTTCCTTCTTAGGTTTACAAATGACTCTCAACTTATGCCCAACAACGCTGGGCACCATTACTAGTAATATAGGATAGAATCGTAGAGAAGATCTAGAGTAGGTTGTTTATGAAGTCAAGACGTTTGGGGTTAGGATATCTCGAACATCTTATCATATTCCAAACTATTAAAATATCTGGCACAACACAAACCGGATGCTATAATTCTTATTCTTGATTGATTTGGTTGTCTTCCATTAAATGAAAAAATAGCACGGTAATGCTTGTGTATAACATTCTATAATTAAGGTTGTAGAACAAACTTACTTAACAGAGGAAATTGCAATGGCTTTAAAAAGTATGTCCGGTTCTAAGAGTGCCAGATATAGAGTGATGGGAGCTTGGACAAGTTTGACAATACAACCACAGCTTACAAACCAACATGTAAAGATGGACGACTTAGTCATACATCGCCTTGAAGCACTTCATTGCTAGATGAAAATGTGCATGTCCTAAAACTATTGCACCTTATAAAATCAAACAGGATATAAAAATGTGGAAGTCTCTTTTGCTTATGATCTCATGTCAGGAATCTTTGGTGATGTAGTTTGCCTTATTGGCATCCGAAAAGGCTTTTTTTTATGGCTTTGAGCAGTGCGGGAACAGATTCCAAAACCTACCACTCGAGAATGAATGGATGGATTGGTTGGTTAGATCTGCCAAAAACATTAAGAATTGGCTCAAGACTTGGGCCAAACAGATTCGTTACTAGGAGATGAGACATTTGGAGAATTTGAGGCAGCAATTCCAGCTTGCCCCTCCTAACCCGGCGGGGATGATATTAGGATCCAGATTGAAAGGAAAGCATTTGAGTTCCACGCAGATGTATCGCCCCATCTCCATTTCCACGCAGACCAGATGCCACGAGCCGCCAAAAGCTGAAGCGAGCCACCATCGCCAGCGGGGAGTTCCACGGGGATGCGTAGATGCCATACTCGCCAAAGCCCTTTGTTTGTTTGATTTTTTAAGTTAATCTGCATCCTCTCCCCACGCTTGAAGGATAGCTACCAATGCATTCCCAACAGAGTTGCAATAGAAACGAGAGGGGATCGTTGGAACGCGGAAGCAAAAGGAATATTCCTCGAAGATTCCTTTTTTTTTTCCAAAAAAGGGGCTAAAATGAGGTTAAAAAAAAGACATAAAACCCAGTATCTTGACCCCCAAAAATCACTAATTTTGTTGTGCAATGAGAGAATTAGCTATTTCAAGTGACACTTTTCTAGCAATAAGAATTTGGATGAAGTATGTTTTTAGAGAGAACCTCTAATTTGAGGGAACATATATTTTAACCAAAACTTTAAGTGAAGTTTACAACTGAAATTGTAGTATTTTCAAAAATTGAAGACAAAATCTTCACATTCACTTACAAAATTTCTGGCTTTTTTACAAGACTTAGTTATGTACAAAAGTGTGAGGAGTGATCACAGAGGGATCCAAAGACATCCTCATTTATGCTATCTTCGTCACCTTCGGCTTCTTTTCGCTGCCGCTTGAGGAAGTGCTTGAGTTGTCCTCCTCGTCATCATCAACAGAGGTTTGAAGCATTACCACCCTCTTCTTCATCTTCTTCCTCGTAGCTACATGCCTTCTTAAGTAAATTGATTGTTCTCAAGGCGAAAGCGATTGTCGATTTCAATTTGAAATCATAACATAGAATACTCACTTTGGCGTAAGTCTAGCTCATCCCTATTACCCACTCTCTTGAGTTTTTCCCGTTGCCTTGACTTTTCATTTCTAAATCATATCTGCATTCAAAAGCATTTTCTCGAGCGTGTAGCCATCCGATTGAATCTTGAGTTTAGTCACCAAGCCTTCCTCTTTTTGGTATCAAGTACTTTTGCTATCGAAAGGTCGCCCTTTATCATTGTGCTTTCGGTCGGAGTAGCAATCAACATACCTTTGGTAATTTTCGTGATATTACCTGTAGGCTCATTTTGCGTCTTGGCCCGAGGTACATGACCCGATCCTCGCCTTTCTGACCGATGGTGCTACTTGGTGCTACTTGGGCCCCATTTAGTTTTGGAGTTAAATTGGAAGGCATTAGGCCAATGGAAAGCTTCCTCCATTTGCCTTAGAGCTAAGTTTTGATTCACAATCGCTTGTTCGGGAAAGAAGCTTCTCCACCACATTTGGTCTTCTTCTAAGAAGTACTTAAAGCCCGCAGAAATTCCACTTTCAATTGCTTTTAAGGAGTTAGTGGGGTGCTTTTCTTACCTTTGACTCTTTTGGGTTTTGAGAGGAAGCTGCTTTCGGCCGTTCTACTAAGCAAGTGGGGAATATACTTAAGGAAGCACAACCTCTCTGGTGGACTCCAGTCTTTAGTAGTGGTGTATTTCTTCCCTTGTAAAAAACTTTGTCCATCCTTCAAGTGAAACTTGATGTGGTGTTGAAACGTAATATCGTTCAACTTGTTCCACGCCTTCTTCTCTAGAGCCACGTTGAGAGAAAAACAAATTCCCCTAAAGTCAGTAGTCTCCACTAGAAGCTCAACCACCGGCATGGGAGTGTAAGAGTCTTCAATGATTGAACCAAAGTAGGAAGACAAAAAGCCTTCTTCCTGCTTAGACAAACGGAAAATCTGCCGAACATCCGGTCTATCGATCATGAAAGTAAGAATCCAAGCTTGATTTTTTGAAGATCCCTAGCTCCACTAGCATGGCACGATAAGCAAAGAGTGTTTGATTCTTGTTCTCCCGGTAGTGTTGTCGCTTGCAGGTAGAATGCGGAGGTAATTGCTCTTGCTCACAAAGCACCTTATTAAGAATTGTAATGTTGAGGTTCGGGTCACCATACAAGTTAGGATACGTCAAAAAGACATTGCACTTTAGACTTCCTTTGAAGACCATAGCTCCAACAAGGTGGACCTTAACAAAGCGGTCCCTCGCACATCTTTAGGAATATTCAAGAAATGAGGAATAGTAGTCTTTTTCGATCCATCCCATCAATCACGGACATATATACCGCATTGGACGTTCAAGAGCTTTTTTTCCCGTGCTTAGCAAGCTTCCTTCTCTACCGCTTGTTGGTCGCGATGTCTAGCAAGCTTCACATTTGCCACGATATCCGTTCAAGAATTCAGGTCAAAACAATTCTTTTGAAACAAGTTAGAGAATGAAGAACTTCAACTTACTTTTTTTCGACCTCTGTCTTTGCGGCTTTTTTTTGGCTCTTCAATTACGCACACGTTGAGCAATACGGACATCCTATGTTTTCGGGGAATTTTCACAAGACTAAAATGAACTTTCCACGGTCTAGAGATGTGTTGAGACAGAGTGCATGTTTTTTGTCTTGGTTGAAGACATCTTTTTTTTGTGATGTTGTCGTCAAATGATACATTTTACTATTTGGCAGCTTTTCACATGTCTCTCTAAAATATTTCTCCATCCAAGCTACAAACACCTAAGGTGCATTGTTACAACTCTTCCCGGCCCTTGGTGATCATCAATTAGGGACTTTATCCAATCTTGATGTATTCGAGACATTCTAGTGGACCCTAGGCGGTGAACAACCATAAAACATTTTTCGCACACTTGTTCTCCTCTAATGTAGTGCAAGAATGTTTTGGCGGTCCTGCCTTACACCGTATGCCAAGTAGGCATTTTGATCGATAATGTTATCGAATCGTACTGTTTCTAATTTCACGAAGTTTAGCCATGTTCAATTTGGTGATGCAACCCAATGAGCAGCATCTAGTAGTTCTTAGAATTCTCCTCATTTTGTTCTCGTCCATAAGGTTTTTCCTTCTCACAGATGAACATGCTCTCAATCCATAATCCACCCTGAATTTCTGGGTACTTTGGCTGGAGAACATGTAATCTCGTTGGTCGTTGTTGCCTTCATCTTCGGACGAGAGCTCTACTCTTGGAGTGGCCTCCTCTACCCTCACTGGTGTGTTTCTAGAGGAAAAAAGGCCTCGTGAAGCTGTTCCCGGAAAAGGCGGAGGCACGGTGTTAAATGTGGGAGATGGGCCATAACCTAATGTGGTAGCAGATGTTGTGGCAGCATCTTGTTGAGGAGTTCTAGCAAACATGTCTCTTACTGCACTTTGAAACTCTGCAAACCCATGCGTCACAATATTTGTGTGTAGAGGTGTTGAAGCTGGAACATCATCCTCATTTGTGTTGAAGTCATATTCAGAGAAGTTGTGGTGAATCTCGTATTCTTCAGACCGTGCAGCAGACCTTGCACTTCTATTTGGTGTTGGAGATACGACAAAGGGTGGGGGGAGCCTGTTCCGAGTAACCTTTGCATGTGGAGCTGTTGCACTTTCGGGGGAAGGAACAAAGGGTAGTGGAAGCATGTTACGTACAAGTGGTGATGGAATGAATGGAGGGGCAAATTGCTCGTACAGGACTTGGTGACGGCTGGAAGGGTTGTGGCAACCTGTTTGTTTCTGGACTCGGAGTGTCGAAGACAAGCAACGAGGAGGTTGCTGAGGAACGAGATGGAGAAGAGGTGGTATCATGACAAACAACGTCCTGGACCGGGGCTCCCGAACCGGACCGAACTAGATACTACAAAAGGTGGTGGTAGCTTGTTCAAAGACGCGGTTAACCATCTTTGGCTACAAAACATTTGTTAGACGAAGTAAAACACGTATGGTGTGCATTTTGTATTCGGGAATACAAATCGAAGTTGCAAAGAAAGGAAATAAAAAGCAGAAGACAAAAAGAAACCGCAAATGTATTAGGAATACACGTACTAGTGGCCGAAGATAACGTATTGTATTCGATTTCACATAGAACTTGGACAAGCGTGTCGTAATTATCTTTAAAAGGAAAAAAATACGCCCTCACTTTTCTATTCGACTTCCAGACTCCCATTCGCTAGACCAGTAGCCTCCAAGAAATTTCCGCTCAGTCAGGTTCGATTTGCATAGGCATAAGATGGACAGATTAGGTGCGACTTTGTTTTTGTAACGTGCTTTTAATCATTTAAGTTATATCGTGATCTTTCTGTCTAGCCAAAGTGTATTTCGATACATTTTAGGGCTTTCATTGGTAAGCCAAAGTGTATTCGGAATACACTTTTGCCTACTAACGAAAAGTGTATTTGGGAATACACTTTGGCAATCGTTCAAACCAAAGTGTATTCCCGAATACACTTTGGCAATCCTATCAAACCAAAAGTGTATTCCGAATACACTTTGGCAATCCCCACAAAACCAAAGTGTATTAGGAATACACTTTTGGCAATCCGTCAACCCCGGCAATTCCGCAATTCGAATACACTAAATGAAAATAGCATGGTAATACTTGTGTATAACATTCTATAATTAAGGTTGTAGAACAAACTTACTTAATAGAGGAAATTGCAATGGCGCCAAAAGTATGTCCGGTTCTAAGAGTGCCGGATATAGAGTGATGGGAGCTTGGACAAGTTTGACAATACAACCACAAACTACATGCACCAACATGTAAAGATGGGCGATTTAATCATACATCGCCTTGAAGCACTTCATTGCTAGATGAAAATGTGCATGTCCTAAAACTATTGCACCTTATAAAATCAAACCGGGATATAAAAATGTGGAAGTTTCTTTTGCTTATGATCTCATGCCGGGAATCTTTGGTGATGTAGTTTGCCTTATTGGCATCCGAAAAGACTTTTTTTTTGGATGGCTTTGAGCAGTCCGGAGCAGTGATTCCAAAACCTACCACTCAGAATGGATGGATGGATTGGTGGGTTAGATCTGCCAAAAACATTAAGAATTGGCTCAAGACTTGGGGCAAACAGATTCGTTACCAGGAGATGAGACATTTGGAGAATTTGAGGCAGCAATTTTAGCTTGCCCCTCCTAACTAGCAGGATGATATTAGGATCCAGATTGAAAGGAAAGCATTTGAGTTCCACGCAGATGTACTGCCCCATCTCCATTTCCACCTCAAAACTAAAGGGTCCATCACTTGGTCAACCTATATCATTAGACTTAATTTTCTAAGTCTGTTAATTGACAAGTCTGTGTCTTATAGATGGCAACATTCAGAATCTATTAAGCCATAATAGTTATGTGTTAATGAACAAAAAATAAGAAATGTTAGCCTAGTGGAGAAACCATATATAGCATGCGGTTAGAAGCCAAGAAAGAGTTAGATGGGGATTCGAAAAGTCCAACTTTTCTTGCAGTTAGGGAACAATGGAAGCAGAAGGATATTTGCTATCCTCCCCAATAAAATGGGGACACTCATTGGTCCTCTAATAGCACAATCCTTCACATCTCAAATCATATCGATAAAAGGTTTGTATAAGTGCTAGTAGCAATGAGTAATTAAAACTCAAAAAGTTAAAAGTTTATAATACTCAAAACTCTATTATTAGGTCTTTAAACACAAGGTAATACCCCATTCTTTAAGCGAAGAGTGCTAATAGCACTAAGTCATACACTAAAAAATGCATTAACACGTAGTTTTTTTTCTGAAGCTCCAAACATTAAGCAGTATTTTTACTGGTTAGACATATTGCTAATTTCGTGCCCGACCCTAGTTTGAATAGATAAGCCTCCAGGCAAGGAACATTGTTGAGTCGGTTGGTCAGCAGCTGGGCAGGTTTTTCGGAGGACGAGGAAGCATCTCATCTGCACTTTTTCCATTCCGAACAATAAAAGCAGTCTCCATTCCCCAACTCACATGCCCATCAAAGTGGCAATGCATAAGCCAAACACCTGCATCACAATATTATATACACTTTCCAAATAAAACTTAACAAAATCATAAACTAGCAAGTATCAGACCTGGATTATCAGCTTTCCACCTGAGTGCGGTCCATCCAGCATTAGTTAACATGGCAGTATTTCTTCTGGCAGGATCAACCAGGTTGAAACTGGAAGGATCAGTGGAAGAATCATAATTTCCAGAGCCATAACCCACCACATAGAAGTCATGACCATGCAAGTGAAAGGGATGAGCTTCAGCTTGGAGATTGATGGTTCCTTGGATTATAATCTGAACATTAGATCCAAAAGGAATTTCTGTGACCTTTTGTACCCTTTACAGATGCTGAACTAGAAATGTTAAGCTGTGTACCAGTGTAGTCATATGTAGTTAAAGGATTTCTAGGAAAATCAGCTGTGTAGACACCAGAGATGTTGTAGTAGTATGACTGAAGAATGGATTTAGTGGGCGATTGGAAGGTTACATTATTAATGGAACTTGCAAAGCTGGTTCCTGCTGGTCCTTGGCATGTGCTTGTGTTACTTGCAGTGCAGGGTTCTAAATTTAGTGAAACTACCCAGAACAGATTCACATCTACTGTCTGTGGCACTTGGCAGGATATGCTTTTGAATTTAGGCTCTTAATCTGCCTTTGGGATTGGTAAAAAAAGGTGCTTTCGTTTTTAAGTGGCACGTTGCTTGGATAAACAGGAGTCGTAGATGGATCTGCTCCTCTGTATCTTAATATGGCCAGGGCTGGTGTTTCCTGTACCCCTGTTCTTGATGATCTTTCATATGGTGATACTACTATGTAGTATTGGCCTACTGCTTGATCTGCAGCTATAAGATAAGTGTAGGTCTGTCCCGGTGAAATTAAAAACGTCGTTTTTGTGACTTGCTTTGTATAGGAGGCATCTGTTTCTACCACTGTAAGGCTGTGGTTTGCTATGGTGATAAAGAGATCTGTTTCCAAGGCATTGTTGACTACTCTGAGAAGATACTGTTTGTTCTGCACCACATTTATTATCACTGTATCTGCAAAGAAAGAAGCGCCAAGTACTTTAGAAGGCGTATTAAAATAGAAGCGATGAATATGTCTGCACATTTTAAGTTTTGCTCGGTAAACTGTGTGTGAATAGAAGCAACATCTTGTTATATGATTTAGAGTACCATTGGCAGAGCAGTTGAAGAGGGGTCCTGGATGCCCGTTGATGAGGTAGGCGTTTGATAGAGCAGGGGCTACACCATTCAACAATGCTTCGTTCTCTACATCCTCTATATCGTCATTCCACCATTCCCCTGCAAAAGCCAGTAAAAGACTATCTTTTCTGGAACACTTACATCATAAGATCTTTGGAAATCTTTCCTAAGATTTGACTGTACTCTACTATAAGATCTTCTGTCATGTTCTTACCTAATGCTAAAACGTGTTCTCCGTAAGGTCTTGGATATGGAAGTAGTGCACCTGCAGGAGGATCTATGATAAACGCTCCATAAACTGTGCCCCTCAACCAGGCTATATGAGCATGCCAGTAGAGGGTCCCTTGCTGATCCGGTACTGCAAAATTATATACATAGGATCTGCCAGTTTGTATTGGGCACTGCGTGATATAAGCAGGCCCATCTGACCAGCCTGATAGCTTTTGATGTATTCCATGCCTGCAAAAAACAAAAACAAACAAACAAAAGCATGAACCTGAACCTGTTACAAAACTAATACTGTCCCTTATGAATTGTAGAATGAAACAAAAAAACTAACCAGTGGATTGTAATATTGCTTGTAACCAAATTGGTCACCTTCACTAAAAACTCTATCTCCTCTGGTAACACGAATTATGGGACCTGGAGAAGCTCCATTAACAGCTACAATGTTTTTTGCTGTGGCAAGCGACAGTGTAGTTTGCATAATCAATCTGGCAATAACAATCTGTCATTAGGAAACAAATTGATGATCCAGCTAATTAATCTATATAGACATTGAAGATCTCGTGGTTTGTAGGACGAAATCAACCATACTACCTTAAAATCATAACGTCTAATGGCAGCAAATGTGTTACAGCAGCAACTGAACGCCAAAAATAGAAAGAGCTGAAACGCTCCACAGCTAAAGTTAATATGCATAGCCATGGCCTCTGGCTGTGTGATCTAGCCTCATTCTATGTACCTTATATGATGGAAGATCCTCTGCCTATGCTTTAACAGTAGGATGCTGCTGATGCATTGTCAAAACTTGTAGGTGGATTGTTTTGTAGTCTATTGCCACTAGTAAAGGTGCCCAGCGTTGTTGGACATAAGATGGTGTTTTGGCCGCAATGATCAAAGCATGCAGTAATAATAAGTAACAACGATGCACTGCATTGTTGAGGTTTACTTTGAAACATGTAGATGATACACAAGCATGAGTTAATGGGCTTTACTCGGAAATATTATGTAGATAATACGCACACATGCACCTATTGTCTACATCCCACACACCTAAAAATGAACCTAAAGCTTAAGCCTAACATGGAATCTTGACCATTTGCAGCATCAAATTTTGACTATTGGATCACTTAATTTAAAGCATGCACACTCGAAAGTTTTTTGGAAAAAAAAAATGTGAAAAACAGGGAATTTCTTCTTTTAAATTCGGTCATTCTAAAAAAATTCGATATGGAAGATGCGACATGATCATTAGGGGATAGCATACATAGATTTTGTGTCAATATTGACTTTTGATTCTGTATGGGCATGTATCAATGCCTTTGCCCTAAATGTATGGCATAAGCAATTATCTACGTTCAAAACAGAGGGAATACTAACGTATATCAACACTAAGGATGTCTTTTTATTTCAAGTCATTTTTACGTTATTCTTATGTTATTTAATACATATTTCAGTGCGAGACTTTCAAGGGAATGATAGATAGATAGATAGATAGATAGATAGATAGATAGATAGATAGATAGATAGATAGATAGATAGATAGATAGATAGATAGATAGATAGATAGATAGACACCTAATAGTTGTTTGTGTGTGTTAATTGGGTACACAAACGACCTTGAATTGCGATTGAGAAATTGTAAGGAAACTTGTCTCGTCTTACTTGGTATTTACTTCCAAGAATTGTCCATTTTTTGTGATCGGCTTGGTGGCGTTTGATTATTATGCATTCATCATTCTAAAATTGTTGGGATGGTAGAAGAGGTAGGCATTGCAAACTTCTTGTAAGCTTTTTGCAAGGCATTGTGATATGTATTAACATACAAAGCTAAGCATCAGTAAGCACTTTTGGTCAGATGTAGCTAGCATTTGAAGCCTCATTTCCAAGACATAAGCATTTTCTTCTCCAGGACTACTCTTCTTCAATGTGATTCGCAATATGAAAGTTATTTTAGTGTATGAATGTGGTCCAAGTAGAGAATGCAAAGCTAGAATTTTGTACAACACTATAGGCTGAAACATAACGAGGCCACTTGATTCTTCATAAGAGTTGGACCTTCAACTGTAACAGAGCTTCACATCATAGAGTGTATAGTCATGGTGCCTAACGTTGTTTGGCATACATTAAAAACCTGTAAATGATAGCCGAAGAGAAAGAAAAGATGTGTACTATCATTCTTGAGTGTTTTGTGAAAAATGTAGCAAGGCCCCTATGGTTAATCATATGGTTGATACAACAATATATAATTAAACAACATGCATTTCAACATTTCATGTCTTTTGTTTGATGATAGCTGATTTGTTATTTTTTTGCCAAAATTTTGTGGAAATATGAGAGAAATACGTGGAAAATACAAAAGAATTACGCAAGAAATATGCTCTGATATATAATGGAGAAACAAGAATACAATGGCCCGAAGGCAAGCAGAAACACAAGACAGATGACTATAAGGCTCAAGACTGATATTGAACCAGAATATCCATGCTAGGGTCAAGGCCCATTTATATCTTGGAAAAGGAGCCTCTTTTTAGCATCTAATGCATGTGGGATATATGAACCAAGTTACGGAGTGTTCTAGAACCTTTCGGACATCAGTATGCATGAAGAAAAATGTAAAGTAAATATTTTTAATAAATATTGGTAGTGAATTTGGCAAAGGTGCTTGATTTACAACTAGAAGGTTGTGAGTTCAAACCCTACTTTGTGCAACTACCTTTTTGCATCCGTGTGGCGACCATCTTTATATATATATATACTAACCCTTGGTGCCGCGTTCGGGCATACGCCAAGGACTTGTAAGGGATGTTGAAAAGAATAATGAGACACCCTAACGGGATTGGTCTTAACTTTCAAGATTCCTTCCTTAATCCAAAAGAATCTCCAACACTTACTTGAAATTCGAAATAATTTCTAAAAATATAAGCGTATTATAAGGCTCTTTCTCGAAGTAAAGTATCCTCTTTGCACTTAGAAGATCAAGGTGGAGAGATACACTATTCTTGTTGTTGTCATTGTTGTGCAGAGCATATCCCCTGAGCATATCACCCCTTGCTTATGGCAAAAGTCATCTTGTTGTCTGAACATGAACCTGCCCCTAATACCGTAGCCAATGGTGGTTTTGATTCACGACACTCGTGCACTCACACACAAACATAATAATGTCACTAAAAACCAAGCCCAGCATCATTAAGTAGGTAAGCATGAAATTATAGGCATAAGTGAGAGTGGACTCGATAAGCATGGAATTATGGGCATAAGCTAAAAACCTGTAAATGATAAGCCAACAATGTTATCAAGGTTCAATTAGTTATCTGCTTCTATGCCTCTATTTAGAACCCAATTACGCTATTGAATTATTCTTTAAAAGAACTTTCTTATATCTAGCCAGCAATGGTCCTCAACCAAATGTATCATAAACAATAGCAACATTTTGTTGTGCTTAAGTCCCAACCATACTATTATAGTAATGTTACTATTTTCGTTTATTTGTGTCTATTTGGCAACTTACAATCATGCTTTGGCATGAGAATGTTGCATAAGAGCAGGTGTTTATTTTTTCTTTAAATCTAACAATAGACTATTGATTCAAGAAAATTCTAACATGTAAATTCAACCATGGGTCATCAACTAACTATAATATAGAATTCCATCGTCTAAGGGCAACATGCCTTCAAATGTATGCTTCAATTTCTAAAGGCAAATGCTTCAATTGTTAAGGGCAAGTGTTCAAAGTTCTATATTATTTCAGATGAACGATATAACTATTGTTAACTTGTTTGTATTTTATTGCTAATCAATCAACGGTCTTGTTAAAATTCATCTACATTTATGGTAACAAACATTTGCTCTATATTGCTCTACAATATAGAGCAACTACTATAATACTATGTCCATAGACATGCATGGCCCTTCTCAACTTGTTGTCTTGCTATGCTTAGCTTGTGACAAAAAGCCCATTCATATTGAGTAGCTTTGATGGTGCACAACTTAATTATGGTTACAATGAGATATCATAAATTCCCACGTTGAACAGCACACATAACCATTATGGTTTTACAATGGGGCATAAAAAATTCCTACCTTGAACAACAGAAATAATTACAACGGATTTCAGTGCATTACCAATGATCTTGTATTTCAGTATAAGCATATTTCCCATCTTTTCACTCCGTCTTTTAGAACGCGGAGTTGTCATAAATCTCGCTCCAAGCTCTCCTACATACTATAACAGATTAAAATTATTTCAGAAAGTTAAATAGGAAAATGTTATTATCAACATGACATAACAAAGAATGATGGCTATATCTTGAGATAAACATCAATGTATCGTAGAACTAAAAAGAGTAATATATCATACATTGCAATATCTTTGGAAAACATATTGTGCATAAATTTTTGCATGCAATTTCAAGAAAGATAAAGGAAGAATTACCCTGAACCACCAAACGCATAATCACCGGAAAGGCCACCAAAACCTAGAGAAGCAGCCTTCTGAATCACGTCAATAGCCTTCTGAATCACGTCAACGGGGAAATGCTTCTTGTCATTCCATATGGAAGATCCTTCTTAGCAAACTCTACGAAGAATGAGAAACATATATGACAAACATGTTTCCAACTACGGAAGCCGCCATTTGCTTCATGCACAGGAAGAAAAGACCGTATCAAATCTCAACCATAAGGATAAATTTCATGCTATATGTTCAACACTCTACACGCATAGCATGTAAACTAATCTCGTGCATGGAGGTTCGCTATGAGATTTGTCTGTTGAAGCCTCGCCTTTGCTATTTGCGGAATGTATTGCCCGAGGCAAAATCTGCTATAAATCCTCCTTTAGCCTCTAAAAGTGCATTTCAATCCGCCCTGTATGCGGGTTCAATTGCGCAGACTATAATCGATCGTCGGATCGATTAATATTTAAATAAATAGGAAAACTCAGATTTGCCTTGTAGCCTACCTTGAAGACATCTGCTTGAACTGCATCATTTTGTTTTACCTAGGATGTGTCTGAAGTGAAGGAGCAACCACTGTGCCAACTAAAATCCTCCAGATCTTCTACACGAAAGCGGGAGGATCATTGCCCGATATATCAGATCATACTCCAATAGGCTCCTCCAATTTGTCTACGTTGCTGCAAGAATTACACAAATGTTCAGAAAGAAATCACATATTTTCTAGACAGAAAATGCAAAATCAAAGAAATCCATGCTGGGCTGCAAGCAGAGGACGCCACCATAGCTAGCGCCCAGAGACTGATTCTAGGCTTTACCTTTGCTTTGCTGAGCATAGATGCCGTTGTTGGCGCCGTTGCTGCGTGCCATATAAAGGCAGAAACTCAAAGATCTTGGGGCATATTCAAGTTGTGGCACTTTTACGCTTCAACTACGGCATATGCAGTGCAAGCCTCCAGGTAAACGAAGCAATCCAAGCCCGCACAAAATGAATCGAAAAAGAGACGGGCCATAGCCAACCAAAAACGCTAAGGAAGAAACCCTAAAGCAAGGTAAAACCTTAAAAAAACAAAAATCTAAGCCGTCAATTTTGTCGATCAATCTAAACCATTGGATTTAGGGCTGGATCCATTCAATACACTATAACATTATAATATAAGATGTTCGTATGATATGAATACTTTTATGGTCATCACACCATCCCCCTCCTACGGTGATGACGAGTCCTCGGAGCTGGAGCCGGGGTACCCAAACTTGGCTTATATGAGTAACGTCGGTGAAAATCCACAATTTTATCAAGCGATTAGTCAAATTCTCAAAGAGTTCCTAGGTTCTATCACTTGATGATTAACCTTCCCAATCGACAAAGTAATACAATCGCCGATCACGAAAACTTAGAGTCCAAAATCTCACGAACCTCGAACTCCTCATGATCATCCATTTCCAACGGTGGTGATGGCGCCAAGAATGCGATCGGGAAAAGCATGAATTTGTAGGGCTCCAAGTGCGTAAATATAAAGCGGATGGAGTTCGAGCCAGAATGCCACATCGCTGATCGGCGAGATTTAGTAAGACCAAGGCAACGATAATCAAGCTTGTTGCAGGGACGGGAGGTAGGAAGATCCCTCTGAGACAAGGTCACCAACATGAAATGTAGGTCTTCCGATAGTGCTCTTGTACACGAAGAAGATGGTGCTAAAGATTTAATTGAAGTGTCTGGAGTTTTTCAAGTTGGGACTCGGCACTAGGATTGATAGAGGCACCGCCAGCAACAGCAAAGTATCAACGAAGATGTTGGCCAGAGTTCAAAAAGAACGGAGTATGGGCAATGGAAGCATGGACAGAGTTATTATAGGCAAACTCAGCTAGTGGAAGATAATCAACCCAATCATCCTCCCAATAAGCGATAAAGCATCGCAAATATTGTTCGTAGTATGATTCGTGCGTTCCACTTGTCCATTACTTTCTGGATGATGATTGGATGCCAGTGAGCATTCAATATGCAATAACTCCAAAAGCTGCTTCCAAAAACCTGCAATGAACTGGGGTTCACGATTGCTAATAATATTGTCTGGCAGGCCATGAAGTCTGACTACCTCACGAAGGAAAATATCAGTTGTTCCTTTATTGGTGATAATCTGACTTCAGAGGGAATAAAATGAGCCATCTTAGAGAAGCGATCAACAACGACTATGATAGCATCATGTCCCTGAGAGAGTGGCAGCTCCAAAATAAAGTCCACAGAAATACTCTTCTAAGGACCATCTGGAACAGGCAGTGGCTATAGAAGACCATGAGGAAGACGTCTCGGAACCTTTGCTCAACATCAGATATCACAGGATCGAACAAAATCTTTGACAGAGCGACGAAGTCCAGGCCACCACTACCCCTGACTAATAAGTTCAGGAGTCTTGGCTACTTCAAAATATCCAACCATAGGTGAGTCACCACAAGCCTGAAGAACCTGAAGACGACAAGCACCATCTGGAACATACAGAAGCCCATCGCGGAACAAAAGTCCATCTCGAATCTTAAAATGATCATACTCCGACTACATTTGTCGAGAAGATGATGTTGAACCAAGATGTGAAAATGCACCTTGAGCCAATGGATCGGAGAGTAGAGATGCTCGAACTGACTCCAACAAAGCGGTATCATGAGGCCTCTCGAGCAAAGTAGTGGCTATAAGCTGGAACCGATCAGGCCCTAGGATAACCTATGATCGCTTCGAGAAAGGCATCAGGACTCCCTTGGAGAGGTCTAGGATGGTATTTGATCATGAAATCAATGCAGGATAATAGTTGAATATGCCACCGGGTCTGTTGAGCACTCGAGCAGACTAAAAATACTCCAGATTACGATGATCTGTATAGACTGTGGCCTTATGAGAAGATCCTTCAGAAAACGTCACCACTTCTCGATAGAATCAACTATAGCTAACAACTCCTTGTCATAAATTGGATAGTTGATTTCGGCAGCCTGGAAGTTTTATGAGTGATAGGCGATTGGATGTAGCTCATGGTCATCCCCCTCCTGTGACAGGATACTACCAAGAGCAAAATCAGAAGCATCAGCTTCAAGAATATATGTGCGTGAAGGATCTGCATGAGCAAGAACTGGTGCCATCGTAAAAGCATGTTTCTGAGTAACGAAGGTACTTTCTTCTTTTACGCTCCATTCAAATGGCATATCCTTTGCCGTAAGGCGTGTCGAAAGAAGGGCAATCTTCGAATAATCTCGAATAGAACGTCGATAGAAGTTGGCAAATCCAAGAAAACACTGAAGATCTCAAATAGAAGGAGGTGTTTGTCACTTCAAAACAATGCTGACCTTTTTGTGATCCATAGAGACTTAATGAGAGGTGACACAATAGCGAAGAAACTCCACGATATCCTAATCGAACTTACACTTTTTGGGTTTGGCATATAACCCATGTTCACGAAGCTTCTGGAAAACCTCTCGAACATACCTCTCATGCTTTTTAAGAGTTTTAGAATAAATAAGTATATCATCTAAGTAGATGATAACAAAGATGTCTAAGAACTCCCGGAAAACATCGTTGGCCATATGTTAGAATACTCTTTGGGGCATTGGTCAGCATTAAAAGGCATCGCCCCCATGCACTCAAAAAAATGACCATATCGAGTATGAAATATTGTCTTATACTCATCACTCTCTTGGATCGGGATGAGATTGTAGGCACCCAAGATCAATCTTTGTAAAGTAGCGACCACCACAGGCCGCTCCAACAACTCTGGAATCGGTGGAAGCGGATAGCAATTCGGCCACGATAATCAACGGCGGCATAGAGGATCGTCCTTCTTTTGGCAAAGAAGATGGGTGCTCCAGTGAGAATGTCGAATGAAACCCCTACTCAATATAATCTATAAAAAAACTTCAACTTAGCAGGAGATAGACCATATATTGGACCATATGGTGGTATTATTTCGGTCAGTAAATCAATAGTACAATCATATGGATGATGCTCACGGGAGCTTCTGGCCTTGAGGGTGAAAGCATGTTGTAGTGGAACACCACAGGTGTCCCCCCCCCCCCTAAAAATGTGGTGGGAGATATCAAATTTGTGGTGCGATTTGAAATGTTTGTTTGGCGCCTAGTGCATGTCTTGCCGGATTCAATCATTTCTTGAACTGCAACAACCCGATTCCTACGCCACCGTCCCATTCCAATTTCCCTACGCCACCCGTCCCATTCCAATCTCCACCGAACCGATTTCTAAACCCACGACCCACCCGCCGCCTTTCTGAAGCACACGGCTATGGCGCTTTAATCCGGATTCTGGATCAATCCGGTTCATACCTTTAATCATTTAATTTGGAAGCAAATCTGCCTAAAATCTCAAACCGAACAATGGTAAGAGAAAGAGAACTCGAACAAGAACGGGATCATAAAAGACGCCAAAGGAAAAGACAAAGGGAAGCTAAAGAAGAATTAGCAAAAATTGCATTGAGAGGGAGGATCCACGTAGCGGCCTCTACTAGGCGTCGGATGGTATTAAAATTGTTATCTTCATTTCATAGCACCACTAAAGGCTTGTCTAACAGCGATAAGAAAGAGGTTTTACTAGATTTTCTCGCGGGATGACACAATGGACCGGCGTACTTGGCGAAGATTTGAAAGATTTGCAAGCCAAGAGCATTGTGGTCAAGCATCCTCGGGGCTTCCATTCAACTTGTGAAGAAGTCTAACAGCAATGACAGTTTTTAGCAGCCAAGAGTAGTTGCCTTGCTATGGCCGTAAGAGGAAGCATTAATACCGAAAGTGCTAATCCTGCCGATTGTTTCGGGGGTTTTGGTAAACTCTTTGGGTGTTCATCCTAGGAATCTTACCAAAGCAAAATTGAAGAGGGAAGAGATAGATTGCAAGGGGGGGAAATGGGTTTTGTACAAAAAGAGTTAGAAGAGCAGATGCAATTCCCAATTACGTCATAGAACTTGTGCAGACAATTTTGGACCAAAAGCAAAAGAGGGTCTCTCCAAATGCAAAGGATGTTAAGTTCGTAAGATTGGAGCGAAATGTAAGAGAGGATCATGCCACTCACTATCTGGAAGAATCACAGGTTATTTCATTTCTTCATCTTCACCACATTTTTTATTGTTAATGTGGTATGTGGTATGTGGTTAGTGATTGCTTGTGATATGTGGTTGCTGTGGTGAGGCACGTAGTGTGAAATAAATCTTTGTCAATATATGCATTATGGTGCTTAGTGTGGTGAATAACATGGTGTAAAAATACATCTTTGAATATATGCTATGTGGTGCCTAGTGTGGTGAAAAATATGGTGTAAAATAAATGCTCTAAATATACGCTTTGGTGCCTAGTGTGGTGAATAACATGGTGTAAAATAAATGTCAGAATATATGCTATGTGGTCCCTAGTGTGGTGAATAACATGGTGTGGTGCCTAGTGTGGTGCCTAGTGTGGTGCCAGTGTGGTGCCTAGTGTGGTGCCTAGTGTGGTGAAAAATATGATGTAAAAGTAAATCTTTGTAATATATTCTATGTGGTGCCTAGTGTGGTGAATAACGAGGTGTAAGATGAATGTACGTAATATATGCTATGTGGTGCCTAGTGTGGTGAAAAATATGGTGTACAATAAATTATGTAATATATGCGTTGTGGTGCCTAGTGTGGTGAATAAGGAGGTGTAAGATGAATGTCTGTAATATATGCTATGTGGTGCCTAGTGTGGTGGAAAATGTAGTGTGCAATAAATATGCTGATCACCTTGTTATCTTCCTTGGTTGCAATTGTTCAGAAATTCAAGGCCGGAACATCCTAGTGTTATGATCAAAAAGAGGATGTTTGAAAAAGGTGAAACCATGGTTTGTTGTAAAATTAAAAGGACTTCAATAGTTCTTCTTTGTATATACCATGTTAGAATGCGGATGCTAATAGATGGCTTCAATAGTATGAGAACTAAGCACCCAAAAAGTCAACTTGTTGCACTTGTCGACTTTTGCGTGGGTCATACATATATGGTGAATGCGAGTATGCCCTGAATACAAAATAAGTAGCACAAGAAGTCTGTGGCAGGGAATTTTATGTGAGAAAACTAGCTTCCAACCTTACCATAAGAGGGAATGCATTCTGGGTGAGTGTAAAGAGTGTGGGATTAAGAAGTTCCCTATCTGCCCACATGAACAATCTAGTGATAGTGGCATGGTGAAGTGGGAATACCTAGACTATGAAAAACTATATTCAGAGATGGCAAAGAAGAAGTCTAAGCTCGTTCACCAACACAATGAAACCGCAAGTCTTCCAGTGAACAAAATGTTGGAGAAGCTTCCAAATTTCCTTTACACAACTTCGGATATAAGTGAGGCGGGGGCAATTACAAAGAAATCCTTGATAACTTGCCCGGAGATGCTTACCTATCCGTGGTTGACTTCGCAGAGAATTATACTTTTAAGGGCGCAGAATGAAGTTAGGTCCATCTTATTTTGGGTCAACAACCGGATAACTATATTTATTCAAATAACCTATCGAGGTTGATCCACATGCAGAACACCATTGAGAAGGAAACACACTACTATGTGCCGGATGATAGGGAACATGACACACTTTTTTGTTCAACATTGTTTTATGAAACATTTTGAGTACTTAAAGCGTAAAGGCTAGCTGACCTCCAAGACTACTACAATGACATACATTTGTCGGTCTTTGCCGATAACATCTTGATTGAATGGTACATTCCGAAATTGCAAGTTGAGGGTTCAACAATTTGTCCTTTGAAGCAAGCTCGTTCGACAGTAATGTGTAAATGAGCGGATCCATGAAATGGAACCTCATTTCCATGTCATACTTGATGCGTAATTGGTGCATACACACGCCAAAGTCCAAGGTCCGGTAAAAAAGATGATTTAAGAAACAACGAAGACTTCAAATCTGAGTTGTTTATATTAAATTACTAACCTCATGAAGAAATGGACTATCCTGTCATTGAACCAATCCCTACTTTTCTCCAATATTACGATTGCCTCTTGATCAAGCACAAGAGGCTCCTGGCCCTTTAAACACTTCAAGTGGCAAGTGTTGCAGTCGAATGTGCGCTCTTAACAACTGTAGGTCCTCGTCTTTGGTGGTGTAAGTTTACATTCAGCAAATGGAAGATCATTGAAAACCTTGAGGAACATTGAAATAGCCAAGAAATGAACAATTGAAGTAAAACTTTGTTTATATTAAAAAGTCAAGAGAGGTTACATCATATACACAATAATACTATTTCTAGGCTTTAGTTCTATGTTTTTCATCATATTAATACAAATTTGACTCTCAGGTGTCAAACATATTCAGCATTTTGTTGCTTTCGACATAACTTTGCACATTCCCTGCCTTCAGCAACCCCTGAAGCCAAACCTTTAGATCATTCATGAGGAAATTGCCATCTACTCTGTGGGGCTCAAATTGTTTGGACAGATCATGGTGTTTTGGCGATTGAGGTACCCTTTGTATCCTTTGTCATCAATGAGAAGCACGTTCTCTTTTGTGAAAACACGGAAATTCGTGCTTCAAAAAAATTGGCTTTTTCTTGTTAGATAAATTTGTGTTGGTACATCGATCCCGACTCCATATGAACTTGAATTTGTCCTTGTGTTTCATCAATGCTCCCTTAACTATGACTCTCAAGTTTTGAGCCTGCAGCAGTGGACCAAAGTGCTATATGAGAAATTCCGACCGCACCAATCAATGAACTCGCCCACTGGTCTAGTTACTACCCACTTGGTTACTTTAAGTGTGATCAACTTAACATCATCTTCTTTTGACAGTGGGTATGGACTCTCTTGTCATAGCTTCTAGGGCCAAAGCATGGAGTCAGGGGGGGCATTTTTGCGCCGACCAAGCACCCCCTAAGCATCTAATCTTTGAAAATTTTACTTATTTTTATCTTTTTTCTATAACTCAGATGAAGCTGAAATTTTATATTCCAAGGCGTAATATTAATGCGTTTCAAGGAAAAATATCAAAAAATAAAAGAAAAATATTTTCCAAAAATACAAAGAAAATAGCCCTTAAAGCACCCACTAAGCACCATGTGTCAGCCGACACAAAAAGTGTCCCCACCTCCATGCTTTGACCCTCTACCCGAACTCCATTGTAGTAAAAAACAAGCAGGATTGGGCTTAACCTTGTAGTCTTCGCATGGATGAGTTGGTGTGGTCGAAACTTCGCTTCAAAGATTTCTTGGTGCAAGGTCGAAACTTCGCTTCAAAGATCTCTTCGTAAGCGAGGTATTGGAAACTTCGCCGTAATGTCTTGGAGGTGTCTTTTGCTTGAATTCTGCTCTTGCTTTTTCTCTCGAGACACTTCCACCGCAAAAACTTTAACAGATTCTAGAACTATATGGGTCAAATTAAAAAGAAGACAGTACAAAAGGTTGAAGTTACCTTGTGACTTACATTCACCAAACGATTTGTTCGGGATCATAACCTCGATGCATCCGCCGACGGGCGATTGGTGTGGAGCATGACTTAATGCATCCGCTGATCCGCAGATTGTTGTCAAGTTGGAGCACCCATCGGAGCTTGACTTGATGCACCTACCGATTTGTTGACATCTACCGATTTGTCCGACTTCCTCAAATCCGATACATCTTCTCGATTTGCCCGAAGTTTCTATCTGTGGTCTAATGCTTCAAGGGGTGTGGAGTGTCTTGTCCCCCTACCCGGCCACATTGTACCTCTATATCTACAAAGTAGGGATGAAGAAGTAAGCTACATATCCCAATTGCATCAAACAAGACTTGGTTACCTTTGAGGGTAGAAAATAATTCCCTTTTTGGTGTGCTAGATGGACTCACATAGTCATTGCCACAGTATGAACATTAGACTGAATTAGTAAACGGCACCATGCTCGCAAACACCGAATTGAATCACAATTGATTGTAACTATGCTTTGGTTTTTAACTAAGCTCCGGACCTTTTACTCTCTTTTCACGATGTTCTGTTTTTATATATCTAAAGTGTCCCCTAAAATGAGCGAAAGCGATCTCATCCGGGGGCACTTTAGATACACAAAACAGAGAAGCAAAAAGAGACTAAGCCAGCCCAGGATCTTGTTTTATGCGGGCTTACTCCCTTTTCGAAGTTTCTCGCTTGATGTATCTAATTCGCCACCGAAAGTGGCGATGTCATCCTAGGGGGCAAATTAGATACAACAAACAAAAAAACGAAGGAGACTAAGCTGTGCTTACTCTCTTTTGAAGTTTCTGTTGATGTATCTAATTCGCCACCTAAAATGAGTGAGCGACCTCATCCTAGGGGCAAATTAGACACATCAAACAGACAAACGAAAAAGACTAAGTTGGTGAAAGATTAGAAGTCCACTAATCCTAATTGGCAGACTGTCCCCCTTACATCAGGCCCTTAGCATGTAAACTAAGCTACCTATAAGTGCTCACCGTAAGTGCCTCGGTAGCTTGAAGTTGCTTTTGATCCTCCCTACTCACACCTAAGGCTTGTACCCATCTTTCAGAGAAAATTCATGACAGCAATTCTCAATGCAATGTTGATTACAAATCCCGCAAAGTGAACGCAAATTTGTCAATGAGAATACAATTATACTAAGCACTTCAGAATTTTGTTATGAAGTACCTCAAGAGGCCGAGACATGGAAGATGGTATTGGTGATGCGATTCAAAGAATCAAAGTTGGTAGTGGTTTCCCCATCCACTGGAGGATCTTGCCACGGGAATGGATAGCCACTACCATAATCTTCAGCCTTATCAAGGTGGAAGTAGTGGATCCAAGACAAATAAAGGAAGACGGTCCTTGCAAGACGAAACCTCTCTAACCTTGGTTCCGGCACTTTCAATCTTTGTTGTGTTCGCTTCCCCTGGCCGACAAAATGATTAAGCTCCTCGATTTTTGTCCGCTCAAGTTACGGTAATAGTTCCTTCCTCGACCTCAGTATCTTGACATATAGCCAGAATACCCGCCTGCATGCGACTTGGTTTATCCTTAATCATTCCTTCCCATTTTTTAAATCTTTTTCATCTTCTTCGATGCGGAACTCAAGTTCTTTGAACCTTCATTTGTAGCACCTGCGGGCTTTGATCACAAGTTTGCAACCTTGCCCTTTGAATCACTTCCGATCTTGTAGAGTTGATCCATTCTCCCATTGTCTGTTGAATTCAACTGGAAAGTAATCCAAGGTTAGTACCACATGACACAACAAAGACTTTACACACCACAAATTCCATCATGACAAACTTTGCACCACAAATGGCGTCATATTCACCACATGTGGTGTGGCATGTGGCACCAAACGGTGCCACATGCCACCACCACATATGGCACCCACAATGCACCACATATGGCAATCCATTACTTCAGCACCACAAATGGCGTCAAAGACACCACATGTGGTGCAAAATGTGGATCCATAGTGGTGCCACATTAGACACCACATGTGGCACCACAATGCACGGAAGGCACCACATCCACAGCATCCACCACCCCATATGTGGCGTGATAGCGTGCTGCAATATTTAGCGCAGTTAGCTTGGCACCACATATGGCGGACAATCCACCATTCACAAGTATCACCATATCTAACATCACATATGACACTAAGTATAGAAACATATGGAAGCCAATTCACTATTCGAAAAAGGTACCACGTTTGGTACTATATGTGACACTACATATGCTACAAACTACATTATTAACATATAACTAGAAGCGTGTAGAACGATGCCTGCATTAGTCGAATGTGTCCTCGCGATCTTTGGACATTAGTCGATGGGACGTGTCGAATGCAATTACGGGTGTTAGTCTTCATTATGTCGAATGGGTAGATGTAATGGATTTAGGTAAATGGTGTGTATATATGGATTGGAGTGCTATATTAGGAATTGAGATGCAAGTTCTCGCAATAGTGTTGATAGTCAGAAAACATATGCACAGGTTTCTTCGTTTTGTTAATTATCAATTGGGGTAGTGTGTTATCTACTACAATAAAATCTAGTCTCAAATCCAAAATTTGTAATGTTAGGCATTTGTCATGTGCTTGTCGATGTGTAAGTTGTAAATATAATTTTTACAATAAATGTAATTTTGAGTGCCAAAACGCAAAGGCTTTAGGGACGGCGGATATTAGCCGTGGACATGTGGAATGGATAGAATCAGGCGAGGGCATGTGTGGGATATTCATAATTGATAATGCATTGTGAAAAGGAAAATAAAAAACAAAAAATCCCTAAGAGATTCCTGGCTGGTTCTTGAAGTTTGCAGATAAAATCAAATGCCGATAGATGTATCACGTAGTCTTGCTTCAAAATGAAATGATAAATAAAGATATGAAGTGCATTTTTTGTGTGTGTGCACATTCATGAATAGAAATATAGAGGGAACAATATAGGGGATGGATATACACACGGAAGGAGGGGGAGAGATGAATGGAAGTGCATTAATCATCTCTTTAACATCATTGGGTCCACAAAGGAATGGGGAGGGCGGAACAAATTTGGTAGCACACATTCACACATGCCCTCCAATTTTTTTTGTGGACTGCTATTTTAACCAAAATGCTATGCACTTATATGTGTTTGCAATTTAAATGGAGGGAATATATCTTTAAAGATCGTGCTAATTATGCACATCAAAGTAGAGACATGCATTGAATCCCAATTATAGATTCTATGGGAAATAAATTTGTTCGTCTTATATTTCTCATTATTTTTTTTTAATACAACAACCAACACATAACTACCATTAACATTAATTAACTTAGACCATTGCATCCAACATTTTTAAATTAAAAATCCCCTTAAAACCCCTTTGGTTTTGGTGCATATTCACACGGGGGTGACCGGGCAACGAGTTTGTTGGATAGGCATATTCATCTCTTATTCCTTAATCTACACCGTCACGTAAAGTTCCTCGTTTGTGGGGTATGCAAGTACAAGATTTGCTATCTTGTATAACAAAAATTTGCAAAATACTATAAGATTTTAATCAAAAATACTATATGATGTTGATTTTTGTATGCGTGTAAAATATAATTAAAAGGGGCTCTCTCGCCGCCTACGTCACCCCCCCGTGTGAATATGCACCCAAACCAAAGGGGTTTAAGGGGATTTTAATTTAAAAATGTTGGATGCAATGGTCTAAGTTAATTAATGTTAATGCCACAGTTCTATTGCGATAGCAATAGAACTGACATTCCTTGGATGGGGACGCCTACCTCGTATCTCCTATTTATACCGCTTCATTCCTCTTTTCCAGTCATCGGCGTTCTCTTGAGCTCCATTTTCATTCTTTCTCTTTTGCCTCCACAAGTTCTTCTATTCTCTAAATCATCTACCTTTTCATCTATGCTTAAGTTTTCGACCATTTTTTCTGTTTTCCCTTTATGATGTGAGCGATCTGCAACGAGTCAAATCAGTTAGTTTGGCAGCTCTTTCACATGCAACAGAATCCAGTTTACGAATTTCTATGGTTATTGGTCAGCTTCTTCTTGTGCATGCCAGTCTTGATTCTCGCCAAAGAAGCAAAAGGCGGCTATCTATGGATTTTGCGTTTTTTGTCTCCACGATCTTTGCGAGGTTCGGGTCTCGATGATTCTAGATGACCATGCCAAGATATTAGGTTGTTACGCTCATAGCGGTGAGGATTTGTGGAAGATTGAGCCGGTTAGAAGGGAAAGGGAAACTTCGAAGTTCACTATCTAAATTCCTTTCCGTCATTATATCCTTCACACCAAGGCTGCGTTAAGGCATTTGGCCTCAGTTCCCTTGAACTCAATTAGGTATGGTAAAACAATAGTGGTTATGATTAAAAGTGTTGATTTTTGTGTTGGGCTTTCATTCGAGTCGGGCTTTTGGCCATATTTGCGGTGAAAGCTACCCAAGACCTTTTTACACCGGAACTTTGTTCTTGGCTATAAAATAGTTATTTATATTTTTGTTGTATGTTTGCATCCTTCTAGAATGCAATTGGTGTTCCTGACTGTATCAGAGTCCAATCTAGCTTGAATCTTTCCAAGTAAAAGGATGGATTTGCAAGCACGTGATTTCGCTTATTTGGTTGGTAAGAACTTTGCTCCATGCTTCATGATGCTCGATTTGGTCTTTGATTGCCCGGCGGCCCAAGTCGGTCGGATAGCTTTCATCTCGCGGCGAATTTGGTTAAGCATCCACGCCTTTTGTGGTTCGGTATGTTTCAGTCTGCACCTCAATTATCCTCTGCGTTTTAAAAATGATTACTGTTGTTTTCATGCTTTGGTTGTTAGATCATGTGGCTGGTTAGTAGATGGTGAGGGTTCGAAACCTATTCTTGTGGAATTTTTGCACATGGGCTTTGTCCGAAGTTGTCTTCTACTCGCTCACATTCTCATAAATGTCGAAGTTGTTTTTAGTGGCTCACTTTCTCCTCTTTATTCGATTTGTTGCATTTTGTGTTGAAGGTTTAGTCATTACTTGGCTTTTTCATAATTTGATGCATTCTTAAGCTCGACTGTCGGTTTCTAGTTGCTCACATTCTTCCGGGTTAGAGACATTATTTTTCAAGACGCGTGCATTCCAGAGTTGTTTTTGTCTTTTGCTCACATTCTCCCTTCTTAAGTAAGATATTTGCATTTTGCGGTACTTGTTCGACGTGGGGTAGCCGATGTAGCATAGCTTTCGTTTTTATTATCCGTAAAAGGCTTGGTATAGTTGTATTTCAGGCAAGTCATGGGAAGTTTCTGCATATGTTGTTCAGATGTCTATTGCGCTCTTTGCCTTCGTATCGGTTGAGTTTTTCTTGGGGCATTCTTTATTCACCCTTGCTCCCGATGTTGTTTCAAGTATCGTTCCTGGTTTGCTACTTTGTGTCTATTTGTACTTTGCATCCTATAGTTCGTTGTTTTTGTTTACCTTCAGACACTAATAAACTTGTTTTCTTTTCATTTCTCACTTTGTCTCATTCGTACCTTGTGCCTCTATACATTCACTCCGTATGGCATTAGTTGTGGGATCCATTGGTCATTTTCGTTGTCAAACATTGTTGATAGTTGCATTATATTTTTTTTATGTTTGGGTTTCTTCCTGCTCTGCACTTAGCCATCGTTCTTCGGATCTTTTAGTTGTGGGTGTTTTCGGCACTCTAGATGTTTTGGCTTGTCTGTGGTTCTCCTTCCATTTTTTGTGACACCTTTGTCGCTTGTTGTTTGTTATCATAGCTGAGGTACAGGGCGTTAGTGATGGTTTTTGACCATGCATTCTTTACTCTCACATTTTGGATATTCATGCATGTGTTGCGATTAAGTTCACTCCTTCGGTTTAAGCATATTTGGATGACAAGGTTGGTGGATATTTATTATGTTGGACAAGTTTGTTATTCTTCGAGCTATGGGGTTCACAATTATTGCTAATCTATTTCTATGGTTACGACCAAATTTTCATCGTTGCATTGACCCTTGTAGACTCGTTTCTCCCATTGGCTTCTACCTTTTATGTTCGTCTCTTTATCTGTCAGGTGCTTCCTTGGTGGCTAGTTTCCATTTGTTCCTCATAGTTTCGTTTGTTCTAAAGTCAAACTTTTCCAGTGCTCCATTGCCCCCAACATGCTTGTTTAATTTATCCATCCTCTTGCCATGTTGGCATTTTTTTTAAGTTCCATCGTTCCTTTCAGGTGTAGTTTGGGGCACTTTCTCGTGACATGGGCTCTTGAATGTTTATTGTCATCATCTCACATCTTGGTGCTTTTTGATGGGTTGTTCCTACCCTCTGATATTGTCGTCATATTATTTCTCTTGATATGCGCTCTTTGCAGGGTTTGTATTTTTCTAGGTTCTGAATTTGTCTTGTTCTTCCTTTGTCTGGCTTGATGCTATCTAGTTGGTCTTAAAGCATGATTATCCCTCATAATGTAGCTTAGTAGGCTATGCATGGTTAACTGTTATTTATTTGGCTGGCAATCTTGATGTGCCTTCGTTGATTTTTCATTTCCATTTGCCATTCCCAGTGATATATCCCTTTTTGTTTATGCTTCATTTCTTGTTTTGCTATGGCAAATGATTTTATCATTCATCGCTTTGTTGTTCTTCCTATTTTCTGTAGACTTTTTAGGTCAATCTTTTCAGATATGTTTGGCATATTGATCTCTTTTTGCTATCCTTTGACGTTATCTTGTCTTATCTTATCTTTTCTTATCTTATCCAATCCGTACTTAGATATTACAACTTGAACTTCCTCGTCAGGGTTTAATGTCTCTTTTGTCCCACCTGCTTCATTTTCTATTATTATTGTTACCCCATTTGTTTAATTCCTTCATTTAGTTCCATGGTCTTCGTTCCCTTAGTTCCATCCTTTTTTGGGTTCTCTCTTGCTGCAGTTTCTAGTCTTTACGTTGCCCCATCCGCTTTGTATTAAATTATTCATTCGGGTTCCATGGTCTCCATTCCCTTAGTTCCGTCCCCAGACGTTGTTGCTCTAATTCATACGTGTATATTACTGGCTTGACCTTTTTAGGTTCTCTCTTGCCGCAGTTTCTAGTCTTACGTTGCCCCATCCGGCTTCAGATAAATTATTGTTTTCGTTTATTGCACTTCTCTCGTTCGCGATATAAACATAATGTGCCTATCCGGTTATTTGTCTTATTATCTTCATAGCCTAATTTCTATTTTAGTCTATTGGTTCTCATAGTTACCGTCTGTGTTTGAGGTATTTTTCCCGCTCATTTGCTTTGATTTTATTTTGCACTATTTTGTCTATTTACTCGCGTTCGATTTTCTCCCATATCTCTTTCATTTTATCTCGTGGTCTAGTTATTTCATTCAATTTCTTTGCATCTTTTGTCTTATATCATTTTTTTCTCTCTTTTGCACTGATTACTTTTGCGTTTCCATTTGCTCCATTTATCTCATTTTGTTTAGGATTTTACTTTGTCCCATTTGTGTAAAGGGGGCTTTTGGTCTTTTTTTTCTTATCACATTTCTCTCACTTGACCCTTTTGTTTTTTGATTTTTTACTCGCCGACTATTATCTATTCCATTTCTTACTTATGTGCTCTGTCATGGCCATTGTTATCGAGGTTCTATACATCTAATTGATAGCTTGGTTGTGCATTGCTTCATGATGGCATGTTCTCACCTGTTATACGTATCCATAATGCTCGACATCTAATTTGGTCTATGATCTGGTTATCTTGTCCCTTATGTACTTGGCTTCTTGATTTTCGTTTCTTCGAGCTTGATCAATTGGTTCGATCTTTCATGGTCATTTTGTGCCAGTTGTCCTTACGCATTTGGCCTCTGTTCGTGTTATTTTTCGCTTTTATAGTTTTATTATTCGTGCTTGATCATTTCTTGATGTATCACTTTGTTGAGGTCCTCCGTCCTTGATGTTTCTTCATTGTTTCTCTTTATGCAGTTCTCGTTGACTTGTCTTTATTACTCGTGTGCATGGATGCCACTTTTTTCGTCTTTTATCTCGGTTCTCTTCTTTAGATTCATTGTTCCATATGGCTTCCTTTACTCATAGTCCATCTACTCCTTTACGTCCATTTGTTTTTATTGGTTCCATTTGATCCATTGGTTCTTATTTCCTTTTGATTCATCGATTCTGTTAATTCCTATCATCTTTGTTGTCTTCATTCCATTTATCTTGATTCGTCATGTTTGCCCCATGGTTATTTTAGTATTCTCATCTCCTTTACCCCATCCTTTGGCTTATCATTGTGCTATATTTCTCCTATTCTCATTGTGTTAGTCCATAGGTCTTGTTCCTCCATTTGTGTGGTTCACTTTCGATTCGCTAGTCCTTTCTTTGGCTTCGGTGCTCTGTCTTATTCACTCCATTTGTCGGTTCCTTTCGATTAAAGCCAGGCTAGTCCTTTCTTTTGCTCGGTGCTCCATCTAGTTTTCACTTACCTTTAATAGTCCTACTATATGTGCTTTCTCTTTTTTACATTTTCTTTATTCCCTTTTGGCTTCTTAATTCTTCATTGTCTTGTTCATGTTGGTTTTTTGCTATTAGTCTTGACTTCGACATCTCTTGTTGCTCTCCTCTTTCACTTTTCTTGTTGTCCATATATCATGTTCTGTGCCCTTTGTTATGATTATCCTAGTTACTTCATTAGGCCTTTGCCCATTCGTTTTTCTTGTTATAGGTATCCTAGAAATTTTCTATTCCTTCCCCCGTTTCGCTTTTGTGCCCTATATTTTATAGTCGTCCTAATTGCTCCATTTCTTTTGAGTTAGATTCCTCTTCTATCGGCCATTTGGTTGTATCATAGGACCCATCCTAGGAATGCCACAGTTCTATTGCGATAGCAATAGAACTGACATTCCTTGGATGGGGACGCCTACCTCGTATCTCCTATTTATACCGCTTCATTCCTCTTTTCCAGTCATCGGCGTTCTCTTGAGCTCCATTTTCATTCTTTCTCTTTTGCCTCCACAAGTTTCCCACCCCCTCTCCCTATGTCATATCCGGGCTTGTTGGTGGTATGTGCGATTTTTGGAGTGTTTACTATTTGATTATGATTCATTTATGTTGTGGCCCCATGGCCTCCCATTTTTTTGTGCATAATCTTTTTTCTCGGTATGGCTTTGTAGCCTCCGGGACAGTATTTTCTTAGTCATTTTTTTCAATCGGTGTGTTGTTCCGTCGATGGTATGGCTCTGTGGCTACTCGGCTTTGTCTATCATCTACGCGTTCTCTTGAGCTAGATTTCTCCTTCTTCTCTATCCTATCGGTTTCCCTCACCCTCCCTCCCTTGATGGTTTTTTCATTTGATGGGTGTTCGTTATTTCCTTTTTCTATGTCCTTTAAATTTGCATTCTTTATTTCCCTCAAGTGGCGTTGTAGCCTCGAGGCATACTTATTGGTTTACTCTTTCTGCGCCATGGCTATAGTATTTTATTTATTCATTCATATTTTCACTTTCGGTGTGGCTTTGTAGCCTCCGAAGTCAATATTTATTATTCATGTTTTTCTCTTGGCGTGTATTTGTTGCCTCGAGATCATATTTATTGTTTTTCTGGCGTGCGCTGTAGCCTCCGGAGGCAAAGACTAATCGGGTTGTTTTTTCCGCGATGGTCATTCGCTTGGACGGTTCGATTGGTTTCCATTTGTTTCTTTCTCGGCGTGGTACTGAGCCTCCGAGTCTTCTTGCCTATGGCATCTAACTCATTGACGGGTTATTTTCTTTCGGCCTTGATTAGCAGATTGTTTAAGGTCTTGTGGTTGCCATAGTGCGTGGGGGTCGTCTTTGCAACTATTTGCTTGGGTTTCCTCAAAACCTAAGAAGGCGTGGGTTCTTCTTCCCATGAGGAGCAAAATCACCGAAGTCTTCTCTCCTTTGCATCGACCAAGTGGCGGATAAAACCATCTAATATGTTGTATTCTTGATTTCATCATGCTCGATGATTGTCTAGTTTGAGCATTTAAAGTTCATATTTCCAAATTTATCTATCCCTAGTGAGGGATCCATTTGTACTCAATGTTTTACAAAGCTCAATGAGAACACCACTTCACTCTCGGCCATTTGGTTGTATCATAGGACCCATCCTAGGAATGGTAGTTATGTGTTGGTTGTTGTATTAAAAAAAAATTTGGGCCCTTCGGGCCCTTAGGGGAAACAAAGAGATGGCAACATATCTTGTGTAGAACTATAAAACCTCTATTTTTCTTTTGCAATGCAATATCCGAATGACAAGATAAGTTTCACTCTACAATCTTTAGTTGAAAGGGAGGCCAATAAGCTTGCATGAACGTGATAATAAGACTCGTATTCATTGAAAGAAATACGCAAGGTAATCACATGGATAAAGCCCAATCATGGGCAATTACAAAATGCCCACAACCAATACCATCCCATTTGGTACAGATCCAAGCGATGCAAAGTACCACAAATATTCAAGCAAGCTATCCATATTTTATTCACGTGGACTATGAATCAAGAATTGCAACATGCCATGGTATCAAACCTTAAGAATCCCCGCAACAACAATCCATGCAAATAATGTCACTTTTGTGCAAGTATTTTTGCTAGTAAGAATTCAATCTTAATTTCCTAGACCAAAGCGAGTAAAATAGGGAATTCCCTCACCTTTGCTTTTGATATAAACCGCATAATGCTTCTAGAAGCCCAACTTACGGATGCCGGACTTGAGGAATAGGTAATTTGTAGTAAGAACTTAACACAAAAAAATCCTTTACTAAAAAAAGCGCATGACCTGCCCCAAGACTTGCATTTCAAATCGCAAAATAATCAATATGAGGGAAGGCATTTGGGTCACAAACATCGTCATCATCTTTGCTGATGCCATTCTTAGTGGAGAAGCACCGAAGGAAAAAAAACTCTTAGGACTAACCTTTCGGCAAAATATCAAGATTCCGGAGGAGTAGAAGAGGTGAAATCGCCATGACGCCCAACATCACCTAAATTCATCTTGCCAGCACATGACCGCTTCAAAGACATGATGATAATAGGTTTATTACTTAATATCTCCACATCTCCGTGAGGGAGAATAATATCTCCACATCTCGGGGAGGAGAATGAATCACGTTTTTCGCACGATATTCGAAAGAGGCGCATAATATAGCACAAACAATGATAATTCTAAAAGAAGTTGCTCTGAAAAGAAAGGTTGCAACATGCGATCTTGTGGAATTTGAACTTCTAGGTTGCATCACGGGGAGTAAGCTCGGCTTTTATTTTCCTTTCATCCATCTCTAATTTTTGTAAAAAGGCGATAGGAAACGCGGTCATGCGAGGGTTGCTTTTTGTGATATTCTTTTTACTCACGGTAGAAAGGCAAACCTTATAAATATCATCTTTAACAACTTCATAATTTGAACTTCTAGGTCGCTTTCGAGGGAGTGAGCTCGCTTTATTTTCATTTCATCCATCTCTAATTTATGTAAAAGTCGGCCACGTGAAACGTGGCATGCGAGGTCACTTTTTACGGGATATTCTTTTTACTCAAGAGAAAGGCACGTAAAACATCCCGCGAGAAAACATGGTCGAGCCACATGTAAGGCTCGAAAATCCAACCACGGTTGCTATATGCAAGTTGATACATATGAAATACCAAGGAAATCCAGTTATAAGTACCGAAAGCAGCTAACGGGCCAAGAAAGCACGGTTTATCAAACAGGATGTGCCAACTTTAAATGTCCGGCATTCCCCCGATGGTAAAACAGATCCCCTGTTAAACATATTTCTCAAGTGTGTCCTAACTAAGCAGAAAAATCCTTCAGAATAACATACGTAATAGCATACAGGTGATATAAAATGTCATTCATGCCTCCCTGTTTCCTTATTAAGAGACAGGCCAATGTCGTTCTATAGTGTAGTTCCTTATAACATTTTCAACCCGAGCTGCTCAAAAATCTTCTCTTTGCGATTCGGAATCCCTCGGTTAAGGGCATCGCCAAAGCATGATCTAACTTCATCACAAAAAAGATGAGTATTACCCGTGCGCACAAAAGGTTGCAAACAACAAATGTGACGACAAATGTATGCAAATCCATTCCTAGCTTTTTTCTGTGATGGCAAATGTATGTTTCAATGGATTAATCAGGGAAGCCGATTGATTTTCGAAATGCTTCCGAACCAACAATCGAGATCCCTTACAGCAGAAACCATAAGCCGGAGAACTAATTTTGAGGAAATAGGAACCCTAAAATGAGCCTTTCGAGCTTTGCATGTCGAGCAAAATAAAATGTAATAGGAAAAATAGAACATACTAGAAAAATATATCATATATGGGTCTAGACTATTGAAAATAGGCATCAAAATTAATTCAAGCGTATGCAAATATAATGCGCACTCTAGATGTACTAATTAGTATGTCTCGTGCAATACGCCCATGAAATCATATGAAAACCATGCCAAAAAGCGTATAAAATCACAAAGAAAACCCCCTGTTATAATGCTAGATATTATGGGTTGCACTATAAGCATAAAATTTTGAACAATGGACTATGACATTTTTCCAATCTTTCAAGAATGCTTTTGGAAGTTCGCAATCGTTGAGGCATTGAGAGTCTGTTAAATCCCATTGTAAACTTCTAGTAAATGGAACATCAGCTCAAAAAAAGGACTTCAAGCACTTCAGACTGAATTTGAATAAATAAAACATAAAAGATCCAGAAATTTGCAATTCTATCATAATGCTCAGTTCACACAGCATTTCAGCTCCAACATTCCACCTGGTACCATAACAGCTAAAATATACTCGACAACACAATAAATAATATATTGTCATAATCAAAAGAGAAAATATAAGGTAGATTTGACAGGAATTGGCATGCAAAAGGCTTTGATATTCCTCTCAAAAACTCAAAAAACAGTGTCACAACCACTATAAGGCATTCTTTGTCTTGCAAGAGTATGCCAAAGGTCCGTACTTGGACACCATTCCACTTCCATGGAAATTTCAAGCGAGACATCATCGTCAATCATACAGTCTTGTGCATCCTGAAACACTTCTTCAGTTTCAACAAAATCCTTGATGCTCAATGCAATCTGCCACAGATCCCTGTATGCCTGAGTACCCCAGATCATGGCCCTTGGAGCTTCCTTAGTAACTTTCCCTTCAGCCAAGGCAATGCCCCTGGAGTATTCTTTCATCTCCAAAGCAATTTTTCGTAAATTTTTCGTCTAAAGGTACTTCTTCAATTCGTGTTCCTTCTCTATTCTTTCAAGCTGGTATTGAACCCCTGTTACATCCATGTCAGTCGTGTTGCCAATCGTAAGTAGGTCATTTTCTGTTTCTATAATTGCTTCTGTTGAATGCGTGGCACACATGTCGTCAATAGACCCAGGATGTATATCCATTTCCACACAATCTCTTGATGATGCTTCCGAAAGGCCAAGACAGGAGGTTTCCTGCATTTCAATGGAACTGATCTCTACTGTTCTGCATTTTCTATACTATTGTCTGCCATATTTTCTTTTTGTGCATAGGTCCTCAAAGCTTTTATCTTTTCTTTCTCCGCTGGCGACAACATCTTCCATTTCATCTTCCATATTTTGCATTTCATACTCTTCACATTTTGATTGGGCCTGAGCTTCCAACCTACATTTCTCCTCTTCTTTGGCTGCTGCCTCGGCTTTGGCTCGTTCTATCATCTCATCAAATTCTGCAACATTTCATGCTATTAGTCTGGGGAATAGCTTCAAAGATACGCTGCTAGATGAGAGATTAAAGTAGTAACTAATTATAACTATATGGCAGATTAAAGTGGTAACTAATCATAATAACATAACCTGCCTCTGCGATAGGATTCTCTTTTTGCAGCTTCTTCTTTCTTTATAGTTTCCCGCATTTCCTTTTCAGCCTGGCATGAATATTACATGTTTGGAATAAATGTATTTGGAACCCACATATAAAATGCAGGAGACATTTTATACCTCCAGGCCCTCCCTCTGCCCATGCATAAGCTCGTCTTCGTTCTTTATCAAACACAGGAGAGTCATCAAGATACGTCAACTGCAAACTTTAAATTTATGTGCATAAGATGAGATAGTCATATTGCTATCTTTATATGACATGAACGTTTTACTTAAACAAACAAAGCCTAGAAGTTTTCACATGAATATGATTACCCCTGTTTTTGAACATTTTAATGCCTTGTGAAGAAGATGGAAAGTGTACCTGCATAGTACCTCTTGGAAAGTGCGCACTAACTTCGCCATAGGCCATCCATTGGAGAGAAAATCCACAAAGCCCAATTTATGACTCAACGTTACAACCAAGGCAGGCGGACCAACCAAGCAAGACATCGTTTTGTAACTTGAAACTTTTAGAAAAGAGAAGTTCCCTTTCCTTCTTATCTCCACGAATCCCAAAGTGCTTGCAATCTTTGCAAGGTAAACAAACAAATCATATGTGCAATGCTACAAACTACATTATTAACATATAATTGGCACCATATGACTGTCCCGTAATACATTTGGAGCTACATACTACGTGAACTGAAATTATCCACCACAACTTCGAAACTAGCAGCACAAATTTCCTACACATAACTTACAAACACACCCAAATGAAGAAGTAAGTGGTGTACCCGATTGTTCAAGCTTGCTAGACCTTGCGGAAAATAATCAGGGGTTCAATATTAAATTGCATCATATGGTGGTTCCGAGGAAGAAGAGGTTTGAAAAGTACCTATTTTTTCAAATTGATTTTCCCGAGATTCTTCTTACGACTTGAGGAGGCTTGAATTGTGGCCTAGTCATTTTCAAGAGGAAGCATCATCCGTGGCATGTTGCTCGCTTCCTCACTATTTGAAATGCTTGCATTCTTCCTCTTACGTTGGGACGGGAGGCTTGAGACTTTTTTCTTTTTAATCAAGGTTAAACTCAACGGGTTTATTTCTTTTCCTTTTTGTGTGAAGGTAATGCGCATAATGACCATAGTGCGTGAGGCCATGCCTCCCGGGCACACTCCTCGCACGGATTTTTTGTAAAGGCACGTGATATTCATTATACCTCTCCTTTTTCGACATTCTTCAACCTCGCATGATGAAACAAAACAATATTCTAAACAACGAGAGAATCATGGGCATCCCCAGAATCTAGAATGCAACCCACACGTAAGTGGATTTTCCTAATACTTTGGTTCCCCAAAACGGATTCGATTTCTTCTTGTGTGGCGTAATGCTTTTCTTGCTGTACATTTCCTTGTAGGTGTATCCCGTGGCATTCAAGTCGGTATGATCGAGAGCCATTTCGTGATCGATCTTCTTGCGAAAATGAAATGGTCTTGTCGATTAAGGGGCGTGATCGAGTTTTTGAGGGAAAATGAAAATTGAGAATCGAAATGGTCTTGCCGGATTAAGGGAGCGTGATCGAGTTTTTGAGGGAAAATGACCGTGTACATTCTTTGAATAAGCTTTGAATAAGACCGAAAGGACAAAATTTTGAATAAGTAATCATGTGTATTTTTGAAAAATAAGCGCCTCTCCCACTACAAATTCGGTAGTTTCCACCACACTTAGCACCCAAAATGTGGGTGCTAAAATGCACGTTTTGTTCCACTACAACATGCTTTCACCCTTGACTTTGTCAAAAAACATCCGGAGAAATCACCATATTTATCTGGAAGCAATGGAGCGAGATTCATCGATGTAACTTTGGATTGCAAATCTTTGAACTTCGATCCTGCATTCTAGATTTAAGAAAGTTGCAAAAGAAATCTTCCGAGATCTGGAAACTGGGCGTGAAGAAGCCTCCCCAAAAACAGGAGCAGGAGTAGGAGCTGGAGTAGGAGGAGCAGGAGCTGGAACTGGAGCAGGAGTTGGAACTGGAGCAAGAACTGGAATAGGAACTGGAGCTTGAACATGATCTCGAACATGGGCAGAATCTGGGACATGAACTAGAGCAAAGACAAGAGCCGAATTAGAACATGGAGCAGTTCATGAACTAAAACATCGCAAAGGCGGGCGGAACCGGGGAGCCCACGATACTGCATGGATAAAAGTAGATGAACTGGGACTAGAGTTAGAACCATCAAACCAAAAAGATCTAGTACACCAATAAATCTGAGGGTTATGTAGCTCGAGCCAGGGTAGACCCAAGACCACTGGCGCATGTGGGCTAGCGATGAGATTGAAGAAAATACCACAAGGAGCTCCCTCGCACAAAACCCGAAGAGGTATTGTACGATCTATGATTGACTCGAGGACATCTCACAACCATCAATTACACCAACAGAACAGGGATGCTTAGCCTTGCTTCTAGAGCAGGGATAAGTTCAATATTCCGTACGTTTTATGCATAATACATATTATTCGTATGATATGGCACAAATTTATCGTATAATACGTAAAAAAAAAGAATTTCGGCGTCGGAAGATTTTCGACGTGAAAAGAACTAAAGTCGCGTTATCGCGAAAGTTTTCGGCGTCGCAGCGAAATAGTGAAAAGCGCGATATGCGAGAAATGCTTAAAAGAAAAGAATAAAATAAATCTTTTTTTGGCATTATGAGGATTATATTGTTTCGCGTGTCATGCGAAGTTTTTCGCGATATCGCAAAAGCGTTGAAAACTCCGTGACGTGGAACGAACACGCCAAAAATAAAAATTTGCCTTTTCGTGTAAAGGCGGATTTTTTTTTTTGCAAGACGCCGTATTATATTGCTTCAAGCGTACCGAAAAGTTGTTTTGTGTATGTGAAACAATATAAATCGACATAAAAAAAAAAAAAATTGCCTTTTGTATACTCGGTTTTCACTATTTTCGTCGGAAAAAAAACTTCGCATATACAAAAGCGATTGAAACATGTGTGCAAAATTCAAATTCAAATTTCTTTGCCGGTTTTGTTAAAGCACAGTATCATAAATTCAAATTCCAAATTTGTCTTTTGCGATTTTGTTAAAACCAAGCGTGATGCAAAAGTTTTTTCGGCAGCAGCGATTTAGAAGATTTTTGCGTACAAAAAAAAAAAAACGGGCGACAAAGAGAAACATACGCGTGAAATACGTTTTTAAACAATAAAATCTGACGTCCGAAATTTTTAATTTCTTCGCATGCGAAACCTATCCCTGTTCTAGAGATGGCATGTTTAGTAGTCAACATACTATTGATAAAGCAAGCATTTGCATCACTATCAAGTTGTGCCAATGCTTCCAATCTTCCAACCTCTAATTCCAATGACATAGAGATAAAGAATTCCTTCTTGACCTTGTCGAGTAATAAACCCTTCACTACATGTGGGGAAGTCATTGGAATGGCGGCCCGGTCGTTGAGAGACTCCAACTACTTGGACCAACCTCTAGAGTTTTTCAACTGATTTGGGCGCATTATGGGACAATCGCGAGCGATATGGCTAGCCTCACCACAATAGGTTAGCCTCTCTTCAACGCTGCTTCTCGGCCTCACCACAATAGAGGCATAGGTTAGCCTCTCTTCAATGCTACTTCTACGTTGATATCTGGGGCCATCCGATATGGGCAATGCAGATCTTTGTTGTGGCTCTTGGAGCTTTAAATTAGGGAACCGCCCGGTTATCATAACGAACCGCAAACCTGATAGCTTCATCCAAGGTTTTGGGATCCTTTATGGTCAACAACATATCCTTCACATCATCGCAAAGCCCTCTTGAAACAATCTTGAAGGGCTACATCCTCGGATCGTATCTATGGCAATCTACCGAAACTCGAGGTGTAAACTAAAGCGGACGAGAACCTTGCCTGAGGTTGCCAAGCTTTGTAACTGTTGTGCATTATCGACCAGTATCTTCAATACACACCTCCAGTTCGAAAGCGAGCAGCGGCAAAATCGTAACTTCGTGGACTTCCCTCTCGAGCAAGGGGCAAACCAACTCAAAGCTGGCGAGAAAGTAGGGAGACAACTAGCCGCGACTTGTTCATGATCGTGGGATCACGAGGATGGGCCCCATTGCCATAGCCACCATCTTTTTGCGCCATGGCTGATGTGAACATACCATTTTTCAAAACAAAAAAGAAACTAGACAAATATTTTCCTCAATTGTTTGGGCATATTACTATTTTAGTCAAGCATTCTGAAATACGATGAGAAAGATGTCAGAAGTTTATCCAAATACAAGAAATTAAAAATTTCAAAATTTACAAATTTTACCCAAGCCTTAGAAAGCTTTAGGCCTAGGATTAACCTAGATTAGACAAACTGCTTTTACCCATTTAAGAGACACGACCACCATAAAGTATACTCTGCTTGGAGACATAACCTAGAGTAAGAAAAAATTGGTCGACTAATATTTGGATCTTTATTGTTCTAAGAAAAGCCAAATGTTCAAAAGTACGATAAGAAAAATGTGAAATGTTTAGCCAAACACTTTAACCAGGCCTTAAAAAGTTTTAGGTCTGGGATTAGCCTAGATTAGCTCTTAAAGTTTACTCTAGGCGGTATAATCAATAGTCTGCTTGAGAAGATAAAAGTTTAGAAATCAATGATAATCAAATGTAAACAAGCAAGGGTGAAAGCCAATTTAAGGAGAGACATACTTGTTGAGCGATCTATGTCCGATGGTGTTCTTTTTCCTTTCTTTACAAGCGTTTGAAGCGAGGAAAAGTATTTGCATGTTCATGAGGATGATTGGATGTGTGAAGCGTAGGTCCCTTTTATTTAGACATTATCATCCACTTGGTCTCATGCCAAGTAGATTAACAACAAAATTGTTGGAAGCTCCATCCCTCTAGATGAATTGTTCTTTGTGTTCTTGGTATGCCCCAACCCAAGCACACTACCACCATCAATTGTCTTCACTCTGAGAGAGACAATCATTTAGACAATCTGTGAAGATTAATATGGTTATCCAATATAGTTCTTCGGTCAATCAACATTGGTCAAGCGGCCAAAACTTTTGATAATCTTCCATGTTCTACTTGTTTATGTTTCGAAGTCACAATCAACCAATCATACACAGGTATTAACAACGTCAACATACATGCTTTGAGGGTTGATCTGATAGCTCTTGAAAGCTTTTTGACGCTCTTCAGCACCTTTGCAACAAGACCTTGTGGAAGAGCGACCTTATCACTGTCCTTATGGATTTCTATCCACCCATACGTGTTGTTCATGAAATTAGCATTAGATTCTCATTAAATATGAGGTAAATTTATCTAGCCTCCATCATATTTAGGAAGCCCATCTTCTTAACATCTTTTAAATACTTTAGTGCATGCTCAACATTTTCTATCTTCTTCAACTCCTGCCCTCTAGCTTTCATGAGTTCATATCTTGTGTATTAATGGTACCCTTTACAAATGTGGTACTGCTAACACCTCCCTTAGCATATCTTGCAAATACATAGGGGCGATAATTTTAACGGATATAAGTTTTTGATGAAACGCCCTAGATGATCTTTTGACCTCATAGAGGGTATCATCATTCCTTTGTTGTCTTTTCCTTTTTTGATCCGGTGGCAGACCCCTTCAAGCTCAATTTCATGATATCAGCCTAATCTGAAGTTCCCCCTCAGAAGTACTAATCTCTAGCAAGCTTTACCTTAGGCATGTTGCTAACAAAAAGCTTGGGCACACTAGTACTAGCTAGAGGTCTACTCTATGCAGGCATTCTTTTGTTTTTAGCAACTGCAACATCCTCCACTGCAACATTTTCAAATTTTTGAGTGTTTGTATTTTCTTCCTTCTGTCTTTTACGAGTCCCTATATCATGCTTTCAACTATTTTGTATCGTATACATAAGGGTTGGTATTACTATGGTATTTATTGTACAAGGCCTTGGACCTGTATGCTTATGTTCTAGGTACCATTGTCAAATGCCCATGAACCCATCAACTATATTATGTCACTGTAATTCCGACTCTCTTCAAACACTCATAAGTCACAACTTTCGAATACAAAGATTCTCCTATATTGGATACCATATTTTGAGGCTCATAGCAATCAAATGCAAGTTTGTACTCAGCAAAGAATTTGACACATCTTCTCCGAAAGCTACCAAATGGTCGTCCTTCATTGACTTCCATGTATATCAAAATTCCCATACTCTAGGACAAGATATAGGCACAAGTATTTAGGATGGTTCGCATTGTGGTTTTAATGCATGGGTCCTTATGCACCAAATGAAACCAACTCCGATGATATGCATCTCCTCTGGCAGAACCTCGATTTCATCGAGTACTAACATTCTTGCTTACTATGTAGCCGCATTATTTCAATCCTATTTTGTGTAGTGTAATACAACATTCTTCTGATCTGAGTACAAGATAAATAATATCATGGCATGTTTAAGACCATTTGTCTTGTCTTCCATGATATCTAAATGGGACGTATTTCTTTCATCATGATTATGGTTATGGAACAAATGTTTTAACCCAACCATATAACAAGATAGTCTAAATCTAGAGTGGCAAATTTGCATTTTCTTAATAAATACTCACAATTCCTGTTATGCAGTAATCTATCCAAAACAATTTCAGTTCCACTAGTTAGGTTACATTATTTCTTGAAGGACAAGTGCAAGTAAAAACTAGTATTTTTGCTTAATGGTAATTAAGTTGCATTTTTTGGAAGCATTTGTGTCCTGTTTTGTGTGCTCTAATACATCAATCTTATTAACCTTGCGTGCTATAAGACCTTTTGTCTTGTCCTCCATGATCTCTAAATGGGGCACTTTTATGATTCTTTTATTAGAATTATGACGTGCTACTTATCTAATGCCACCCAATAACATCACATCTTTTTCAAACCCTTTTGATACATAATGCAAGCAAAACATGTGATGATGAATAAAAAAATGCACAAGAATCTTAAATTTTTGCATCTATGAGGTTTTTATTCCCTAGGCAGCCATGTTTAAAAACTTTCAACTAATGGCGACTGCTAGTTTTTGTTGCTTACCATTTTAAATTTTGGATGTGCATATAAGTGTGCCACAAGACTTAGTGCACTTTAAGCAAAGTATTAACGTGATTTTCTTTCGCTTTAAAATAAGCTTCTTTCTTCAAGCACTCAACCCATACATTTGATACCTTTTATAAACTAAGCAATACTGAAAAAGCAGGATGGTATGCTTGGATGCCCTCTATTTGGTCCTACATTAGGTAAGTTGCGGCCCCATTCTCCTATAGCAGAAGGTGCCCCATGACCTAGTGGTGGTAGTGTGAGCTGGTCTACTATTATGGCGGGAATGGAACTTGCGTTCCCTACAACAAAGAAGTTGGGATGCCGATTTAAATCAGATTTTTACTTGAGCGGCATATACCCATGATGCCATCGATCCTTGAGCTTGTATCAACAGTTATATATTGAATAAAAGATTCTTCAAAACCTATGGTATTATACCACCTTTCAAATATCATGTGGTCTATGCATATCAAACTTTGATTGAGAGCTCTACATTCAATAGCACCTTTAACAAATTGAGTCAATAGCACTTTGAAATGCACAGCTTATGTTTTCACGTGTGCTATGTGTTTTGATGTCTGATGACGAAAATCAATAAACTAATGATGCTTTATCCTGCAAAACAACCAATAACTTATCCACCAATAACTTATCCTCTTCCATATTCTTTTTGGAGATGAATACTTTGTTGCTACATCGCCCTTGCCTCCACAATTAAAGCAAGCATAATCATTATTATTGACCTTTGGGCGGTCACTTTTAGAGGTGAGCCTCATGGCGATAAAAGCAATTCCCATTGCTTTTCTTACCACACCTCAAAGGATTCTTCCTCTGCCTTTATTGTTGTTGTTGTTGTTGTTGTTGTTGTTGTTGTTGTTGTTGTTGTTGTTGTTGTTGTTGTTGTTGTTGTTGTTCTGAGTACATTCTTAGCTTCAACCCTTTGTTTTACTCATATATCTTATAAATAAATCTAACTGGTTATTTTCTACAATTGCTCTAGCTATTTGAAGTACTTGTGTACAAATTCTTTCTTTGGTGGTCAAAAAAAGCCAATCAGGACAAGTGCTTGAACTACTAGAAATCTCACATCCAATGTGAATTTGACATGCATGTTGTGTTTGAAAATCGAGTATTACAAATAATAAGCGTGTCTTTTAAAAGCCTGATTTAATTAATTGGAGAAAATGTTGAATTTTTGAGAATTTCAAGCCACGACTAATTTGCTCAAGCACAAATACTTTCACCTACTTCTTAAGTCCAATATACATGAGGTTAAGCATGATACATATATCTATACAAATTATGCATTATACTTGTATGTGTACATTATACTTGTACATGCTCAATAATGGCACTACAATGTACCAATAATTCACATCAATAATTTTACTTGACTATAAGAGCGGCTCCATTCCATAGTAGAGGGTCATTCATCTCCCATGGCCTATTTACCTACTCGGAAAAAGCACATCGAAACTATCAAGTGCTCTATGGGCTATAATGATCTTCTTGGTTGCGTAAGAAAGGGTATTCATCTTGATCCCTATCGCAATCCAAAGCTAATGGTCTTTGAGATTCATTGCCTTGGGCTAACTTCGTGTTGTGATCCACCTTATCACGGATTCTTGGCCGAGATCTATGAGTTTGAATGCCATCACGTCGGCAAGTGTTGATGATGAGTGAATCAGTGATGATTTGTGCACCTATTAAGGATATTATGATGTAAGCACTTATTAAATATGTAAGGATGTATAAGCATAATGAATAATACCTGATGTGTGGAACCCGAGTAACTTGCTTAATTGTCCTCATTAAGCCTTGGTGCATTAACTCTGGAATAGTAAGTGCATCAGGCCTGCGCATTAAAAGTGGAGTAGTTATCAAAGAGTGCATCAATATCATCATGGGTATGTCAATCATCATAAAACCTAGTTGTATTTGTTCAAGACACCCAACCAAACAAGATAAGAAAGATAAGAGAATAGATATCTATTCTTGTTACGGCTGGCCGATTGTCTAAGCGCAAAGTATATACGGGTAGCTTCTTAAGTTGAGCATTTTGGCGTGGGGGTGCTAGAAAGTCACGGTCTTGTTAGTTTTTTTTGGTTCTCAACGCCATGCTATTAAGAAGTGTTGATCCCCAAATACACTCAGGGCGACCTTCTCTCAAATGGCCCCAGTTGTCTTCAGAAGTATCCTCCAAAGTTTTGATAGGATGATTCAAAGAACCAACATGAAAATTCGAATCATCCTTCCAAAGCTCAATTGAGAAATGACCTAATGCACCTGCGCCATGCCCATGCATCAGTGCACCGATCACGCTAACTTTTAACCGTTCACCCCTCCACAATCGATTTTGCTAGCTTCTCCAACCTTGGTATCATTGTCTTGTTTTGGTCCATTTTAAAATGTATGATAGTCGGGGCCTGCTTTCGAGGGGGAATTGTGATGCTCTCAAGACCAATAAAGACTTGCATGAGATGAGATTTTTTGTCATGTGGGACCTCCTCTCCATTTGCAATTCCCTTCTCTCCATCGGATCTCTTGTCTTTGCCATTTTCTATTTTATGATAATGCATGTATTACATTTTGAAAACACAATTCTTTTGGCTATCGCTACTTCTAAATGGTGTTCCTTCCATCCGCTCAAGAAAGAGGGCAGAGAAACATGCTTTCCAGTCATGTCTATCACACTAGCATCAACCTCTAAATGTATGTCCTTCTTGGTCAAGACAGAAGGTAGCCTTTTGACATTCTCCCTCACACCATCGACTGTGATTTTGGATCTATGAGACATAGTTTCTGCATTTTTGTCTATGTACATAGATAGCACAACGTTACCTGCAAGTGTATGAGATCTTATTTTCTTAGACCCCGTATTCCCATGCTCAGCTACTCTGTGACCACCCAAGAAAAAATTTCTTAACTCGTAGAAAGTAGACATTGGTATGTCATTAGGCCCTATACCAAGCTTTCAAAAGACTTCTTTATTATTTAATATGACTTTCTTAACCTGCCCATTAACCTGAATAAACATCTAGCATATTGTAAAAAGCGTAGTCCTGTCGGTGCTTTCATATTCCAATAGAATTTTTTTCATTTGTATAATCTCACTAGAAGAAAAGCTAGCACAACACCCCCATAAACAACACAATGAAGACTTAAAGTCTAAGGCAACCTTGGCGGTGTTTTTCCTTCGCATTTAGTTGGGAGGTGATCGTGAGTTCGATTTACCATATTGTATGGCCTCTTTCTCCCATGAGCTATTTACGGCTTTATTGCATAGTGTTCCAACTCTACGTCCTCCTCGACTACAGTAGTTATAAGCTTCGATCTGGCTGATGCTATCAACCAACACAAGAGAAGTTTTCCATCGACTAAGTCATGTAGTTCTGGCATTTACGCACAAGCTTGACGCCTCATCGATGGCTTCTCGGCATAGGCCACGCGAGGCTCATTATAATGCTTTACTATACAATCTTACCAACCGCATATGTCGGGAAATGAAATGCATTGATTAGGGTTGTTGAAAACAATTGCACGTGGCATATGGGATGTCACGGCATTCATCAGGAGCGTACATGCACGATCGATAAAGGTCATCCTTGAAATGGCTTTAGGGGCTGCATCACCTAGATAAATCGGCTCCAGCAGGTCTTGCCATACTATGCGATGCGTCTTGGGGGTTGAAAAATCTTGCACCTCGTGCGCCATGCTAGCTATGTCCTTGGTGAGCCATAAAATAGAGTCCAACGGGGTCCCCATTTACATTTTAGGATACGACAGCGGAGATCCTCTTCGAATCACGTTCGATCGAGGGACATAACCGCACATCCTTGAGGCAAGGGGCAAGTTGTGATGCTTGATGAAATCATGCATCTTCCCTTACGCAACCTTTCACGCTATTGATAAGCATAGACCTCATCTCCATTCTCGGGTTATGCACGTCAATGAGTAAGCGGTATGAAGGATCGCGCCCGCGATCTCATCAAGCAATGACATCCTCAGCTGTACGTGAAAACAACAAACAACAAATAGCAAACAGCTTACAAGAAATGTAGTCGCGATCTTTTACAGAATTATTTGTGGCAATAATGCGACAGATCGCAGTCGCGATCTCTTACAGAATTATTTGTGGCATTAATGCAACAGATCGCAGTCGCGATTTTATCGAGAAACTGGGGTTTTGGCTTCGAACACTGCAAGGTAGCAATATATAGCATTTAGTGAACCGGATTACTACTATGGGTAAGCAACCTCCTAGAGTCTACGCAGTGGTAGTATTAAACAGAATCAGAACAAGTCATAAGTAGCTCACATTGCAAACATACTCTTAAAGGCAAATAACAAATCAGATAGCAAGGAAGATGTTATTTCGAAGAGAATCACGTTTGTTGCTATAGTCGCCATGTAGAAAGAACAAAAACAAAGAGAAATGGAGCTTGCCTTCCTTGCTATGATCGAATAAACGTGCGTGTCAAGTTTTTGAAGCATGACAAAGCCCGAAGTCATGCACCTCGGAGATCCATAAGAGCACTTTTCGAGTCCAAGAGCGCCAAACCTCCAAAACCTTCGGTAGCTATGTATAAATGGAGCGCCTTTCTTCTTCTTTACCAAGAATTGCAATGCAACTTGATCCACGTTTTTAAATTTGAATTACATTCACCTTTCGATCGATGGTGGGCATGTAAGGTGGCGGGTCAATTCGGCCAGAGTGTCAGGGGGTACGAGAATTAAGCCTCGTGTAATCTTCCAAACTACGGACCACGAGTTGAGGAAAATGTCACTTCGAGATACACTTTCTTGAGTCTATTTACGAAAGTGTCATTTTGAAGAGTACATTTTCAAATTACTTGTGTCCCTTCATCATGATGGCGGGTTCAAAATTTCCCTCTAATGGAAACTACTTTTGCCCCGCCATAAATCGCCATCCGCCATAAACCGTCCCCATAAATCGCCCCCATAAATACACCATAATTACGCATAAAATCTGGGGCCCCCCATAATTCGCCCATAAATACCAGAACATCTATATATTTTCCGCCTCCATTGCCGTGATACCTCGCCTCGCCTTGCGAAATCGCTAACCATAGTTTTTGGTAGCCGGCGACATGAAGGCTAGCGGGTCGATAAGCGTGATGCCCTTAAATCAGGTCGGGTTTCAGCTTTTTTGGAGCACTTCTCAAATTTAGCACTTTCTCTTTATTATCAGTTATGGTGCGAGGCCGGAGTCGGGGAGGGCGCGATCCTATTGACATGAATATATTCCATTTTTGAGGCCTGAATAGTCAATCAAATTGCGGTCGAGATCTTTCCTTAGCTATATATCTAGACTTCACAATAAAATGCATTCCAGCTAATCAAACAGATCGCGATCGCGATCTCTTTTCGGCTATTTTTTTACGGCTACTAACATAAATAATATGCATTCAAACTCATTTGGTACAAATCGCGTAGTGATCTCGATCTTTCTTGACAACTCGAATACTTCTTGTGTTATGCCAGTTTTGAGGAGCTTGCAAGCAAGTTTCGAGTTCTGCGGCGGTGGCTTCTTGACATTATAGGATTTGATTTTGAAAGCTAACTACAACAAGGACCATGTGCCGGGGAATCTTCTAGGTATCTTTCTTGAATCAATAGGTCTATTCTTAAGTCGAAAAAAGAAACTAACAATTTGAAGGAAAAAAGGCCAGTCTGGTGACTAAGCGCCGGAATACAGCAAAAACACGAGCATAAGCCGCGACAATGGTGTTCATTGACATGAGGAGGTACACCACAGTATGGGATGTAAAGAAATATCTGGACCTCTTCAATAGGATTGCTATCATGACTCTTGCCAAGGTCTATCACTATGACTACTATCATGACTATTGCCCATGGCGGTGGTGGTTTAGCGGTAAGGCCTTGGGTTGGGGTGACCCCCCCCGGGGTTCAAAACCCACTAGCTACTACGGGTGGGAGGCGTGGGTGGGTGCAAGTCCTACCAACCTTGCCTTCAAACAATAAAAGACTCTTGCCAAGGTCTATCACATTGTCATGTTTTTAGATCTGGTCAACTACCTAATTGCTTATATAGCCAAAAGTCAGGGTGCAAGGTAGTTCACATGTATCCATTGGTGCTTATGAAGAGCGGTTTGGGTAAGCAAGAAGATGGTCAAATAGTTCCAATACTACATCACGCATGTGAACATTAGCGTAAGTGAGGCTCGCGTGATTCCCTTGTTGCCTAATTTGGAACTCAGATTGACACGAATTGAACAACGCCCGAAAAGCACTCCCATTCAGAAACACGAGATTACAAGCAGCGAAGCGGGGATGAAAAATTGAAGAAAAAAATACATGATGTATTTTCTGGGCAAGCCCTAAGTTTTCTTGAATATGGATGGTGACTTTGTTTTGAAAAGTCAAGCCAAGACATCTTACATTTATCACATAGTTAATGAACTAGTTCCCATTGCCGGATTTGTTCTTGATTTTTCTCGGTAGTGCGACCTCTAGGGGTGGCTTTGATCCGGGGAAAGCGGGTGTGTCATTCAAAGGCGATGCTAAGGTATGTCGTTTCCTAGTATCCTTCTTTGAGACCTTGAAGAAGATGGCGGTCGAGCCCCATATAAAGGAGGAAAACAATGTAAGAATGACCAAGTAAATCTGTGGATCAGCCCGGCGTAAATATTACTTTCGGCATCTGATTTGTCCAATTTGGATGACATATTGGACAAATTAGATGCAAAAGGCTATGAAGAGATTTGGCGAAGCATGCTTCTGGGGAAATCACCCGAAAGCGCACTTGCTTGATGTTTGAGTATATAGGATCGATGAAGCGCAGTTGAGGATGAGGCAAAGGGCGGTAACATCAAGCGGTTAAAGAAGAAATGGGAGTCCGAATTTAGCTGCTACTCTGGCCCGAGGAAGCTGATTAGGAACAGCGAGATAGCATGGAGATGAAATGTCATGGGGCTGCGAACATCGAGAAAAATTAGGCTGAGGCAATGGAAGTTGACATGCCCTCGCATTCTTGGCTTCTGAGAAATGGAAATATCCGAGACTATAGCGGTGAGCCGGGCCGACACATATTACAAGAACATCAAAGCGGCTTGGTATTGTTCAGATTACATCCGGGAGACTCCGGTGAAATCGCCGTGGCGATTGTTCTCACCCTCTTCTCATAATTTAATATCTAATTTCTCAATGACCTAATTAACACATGTACTTATTTTGCCAATGTAAATGATGGGAATGTAATACATTTTCCATGTTTTTCTACTAGTATCTCTTACGTTTTTATCACAATCTTATCTCAATTTTATATGTTTTGTGCTTCCATAAATCGCTATGGCGATCCGTTCGAAACAATTATGTTCATATTTTAGAGGTTGAATTCTTTGGTCTTCGTTTATATATCTAACAACACAATATGGAATCTCCGCGTTAAACATTTTGTTGTTCCCGGACTTAGCCTTCTCGGACCTTTGCATCTAGCTAAATTAGGACAAGTAATTGTATTTCGATGAATACTACAACCTATTTAGTTCTCGATCGAGAAAACAAAATTTATCTAATTAATTAATTCTTGCTTTTAAACATTACAGCAAAAAAAATGAGGTACCTAATATACTTATTTCGTAACATCAAATTTTTTATTAGAATAGAATAGAATATAGAATATACATTATTGTCCCTTGTGCCTGAGGCCCACGGACTTGTGTAGCATGGGTGAGCTCTTTGAAGAGGCTACTAGCACATCACATTTGTTCTTATGTAGCCTTTTAGAAGGCTGACTTTTTCTATTATTACCGACATCCCTTTTACGCCGGCCATTGGTAGATGCGGTAATCGTCGTTATCAATCAACTTTTAAGCCCGAACAATTTGTGTGGGGTTTATGAGCCGCCTCTTGTGCGGTTCATATTACAAACCCTCTTTATTTGTCTATGACTGGGCTACATTAGTGGCCGATTACTATCGGGATTAAAAACCCATACGAAGGGTTTTCGAGGAAAACCCTTAATAGTAATGGGCTCAGCGATGCCAAAGTATTATTTTGAGATCCTTTTTAGTCATTTCCGCTGGATTTTTCCCCGCCATTATTGTTAGGCTGCAAAAACCCTAAACTAAACCCGATTAGCATCGATTAGAGCTCCAATCAGGAGCTATGAATATGTAACAACCATGTCAACATAACATCCACACATCTAAAGGTCCGTGTTTATAACCAATCTTGAGATATTCTAACTACACTATGTTAGCACAATCCCCAACTTATGTATTATTTGCCCTAATATTTCAGATTTATACTAATATAAAGCGTCTAAAGAAGAACCTTCCTAATTTCATACATAGCATGCATATACTATGCTCATAAAAGCGATGCATTGTGCGATTGAATCATCCAATTTCATAGCTTACAATAGCATATCTATATCTATAGCTAATGATGATAAAGAATGAAAAGATCAAACATCCAGATTATGCGGATAATGGTATAACCCTTCCCTTGTTTTGTGTGTCACTAGATATTCAATTCAAATGCAAAAAACCTACGATTAGATGGCGTCCTCATCTTGAGTTTACGAAACACTGCGACATAATTGATTGTGGTATTCCGCTCCACTTTGTTGAACATTCGGGTTGCAAAACTTCTTGTAGAGCCCCAAGCGGGGTTTTGATTACTCTATGGATGTCTTCACATAGCTGCAACACATCCTCAAGCACTTGATGTAAGAGCACTTGTAAGCTATTACTCATTTTGATCATTTGGTGATCAGGAACGGTTGGAGGTCGTGCCCTCAGCTATCACGGCTTCTGGCTGGGGGTTAGACCCCTCACTCCATAGCATATCGGTCTCCTTTTTGACTACAAATACCACACTTATATACATATGCATTATATCTTTTCATCTTGTATTTGTTATTCTATGGTGGACAAAATTTTGTTGTTCGTGATGGTTTCGAGTTTATAGTGGTCAGGATTACCCGGTTGGTGGGTCCGATCCCTCGCTATCACGGTGTACGGAGGAATTTGAACCTCTCTATCCGTAACTTATTTCGTCCACTTTTTACTCAAATGAATTTGCATTGCTGTCGACCCCGGCCTCTCTTTGTATTCCCTAATTTGTTGCTTTTCCAAAATCGCCATGGTTTGGCCACTTGTAGAAGCAGAGACGCCATGCCATCTGTGTACTCGAGGAAAATGCTCAACCCTAAGACACTACTTACCACCAAAACAATAGATCTAAGTGCGGCTGGTGCGATGCAATTCCAAGCTCATTTCTTTTAGCATCAAGCGAGATCCTAAAAAGTTTTTCTTGCACATTGCCAATGATGGAAAACCCTTGATCCTCACGGATCTTTAGCTCCCGCGATAAGTAGGATGTCAAGTGGTTGGCCTTGTTGAAGTTTCTCTTCCAAAATGCACCACGGGTTTTCAACCCATTGTTTTGAGGCATGGTGTTAGAATAGATCAAGTTGAGCTACTCTAGTTTTCTTTGAGTTCATTCGCCAAAGCTCATAAATCCTTTTACCAGATCCTCATCATGGCAGTTAATCTATTATGGTATAGAATTAGAGCCATCGCTAAATGTCATACTCTGGATCAACACAATGCCTCGATTATTATCCAAGTATACTACCTTGCTTCTTTACTCCAAATCGCATTTTATCTCTAAAAGCGGGCATTGGCTGCCCAAAATATGATCCGAAACCATATGTCAAGTGTAGACTCGATATCTGCCATCATGTCCGTCAGGCCCTAATAAATCCGGCCCTAGTAAATCGCCCGGACAATAGGGCTTTTCACAAAATGTGTCAAGCGCCATGCATAAACTTGGCATTTTCCATAAACTCGGCTCTTATCTTGTATGTGATTGCCTTTCCTCGAGAGCTTTTGGTCATCTACTGCTATGTATAGGCGGATGAAATGGATTCATCCATTCTCATGCTTTCAAGACCAAATCGGCTATTGACCCAATGGTCTGGAACAACCGCTTAGGTAAAAACCTGCATTTCTTTGCTATAAGCTAGCGCGAGCAGGCAAGAAACCTTGTAGCATAGGTCAAAATCATCCCTTCTGGTGAGAACAACCTTCTATTGTTGTTTTTCTGAAAGTACAAAAAGCCAAGGCCTAATTCACATTTTTATAATAACACGGAACAAAATATGCAAGAAACCATGTAGCATAGGTTGCAATCATTCTCCGACATAAAGCGTGAAAACGAACTCTACCGTATTATTTATGCCATAAAAGGCTGGATCAAGATATGCAAAGAAAACCCATGTTTGCATAAGCGCAGCGACCTAGATATCAAGTTTGTAGCGGGGAAATCTTTGGCATGCGACTCTGGCTTCTATATTTGAACTAGAACCAACCATCTCGAACTAGAAAAGCCATTTGCAAACTATTTTAGTCTGCGATGCGGCTTCCCTCACTTTGAAAACCCGGTTCGGATGGCTAGATGGTTCTACGTGGTTCCGGCCGCCATAGCCGTTTGGCGCCATAGCGATGTCGCCTCCATGAATGCTTTATGTGCTAAGTGCTATCGGCGGAAAGTTGTACACCACCAAAATTTAGATCCATTTGACTTCCTTTTTATACATTTAATTTTTGCTCGGATAGGTCGGTTATGATGTTATCAAAATTGTTAAAGGATTTTAAACATTTCCATAGCCTTAATCCCCTCAATTCATTTTCTAATTAATCAATTTTCGAGGGACATTTTTTTCTTTATAATGCTCAAGTAGAAAAGTCCATGTTTGTTTAGGTGTTTTATTTTCTAAACTTACGCTTTGATTATAAGACTCACCGTACATGTTATAATGCCACGAGCTTCATTAACTCTTGCATATGCGGATCTTCCTACTCCAACACCCAACACCGCTCTTCGATTACTCCCTTGGGCAAAAAGTATGCCCGACACCGGACACCCGCACCCTTAGGACTATTTTTTTTCCACCCTTCACCAATGATAGTCTAACTTATTTGATGCACTGTCACTTCATCTGGGGCCAGGTACCGTTCTAATCATCATCATTTCTGCCCACCATAATGAATGTGACCCCAAAGGAAAGCGAAGTTTTGAATTTGTAAATTTGCAGCCGTCTGTCCCCAACTTTTTGCTACTCCGACCAAAAGACCGGCGGGAAAGCTTCGAGAATTTCCACACTTTCGAGGTCTAGCATACCAAGAATCAAGCGACTATGGTGAAGACATGTCTAAAAGTAAAAAAGCTAAAGCTTGATCGCCTATAAAAAGAGTATGACTATCCACTACATAAGAATCCACATCAATACAAACAATGTTAGAAGCAGGTTTGCATGAAAATCTACACTCCATTACGCTTATTTCTCTCAATGAGGCTTCAAAGGTGCACAAACATGTTTTTGAGGATGTGGACATGAACTAAATATATAGGCTGCTAATGCTTCCACATCAACGAGCACCCTTGTTACGTGGACAATTAATGGATATTGGCTTAGAGCATAGTTATCGTGACGTCGTTCGAGCGCATTCTGTTCAACGCAGCGTTCCCCTAGGGTTCTCGTTTACGGGCCAAGTTCGGTTCGGATGGTTTATTCACGGGAACATCATTTGTTCCAAGCGCCGTTCCATCTTTGGGAGCGGCGTTCTATTAAGTTCCCCAAAAAGTAAGAAAATCAATGGTTTATAGTTCAAAAAAAATTTTTTTTTTGAAGAATTGTGTCATCAATATATTAAAGAATGGTAATGTTACAAAGCAAGTGAGGAGGAAGGAGATTTATAGTTCATTTTTTCTCCTTCTTTGCATCTTTTGGTAGGGAAAGGAAAGAATAGTACAAGCTGGCGGTGGCTCTTTGCTCCAATGTTTTCATAAACATACACATAAAGTGCTTTCTGCCGATGGACTACACAAATGTTTTGTGACTATCTCTCTCTTGTTTGTTGTCTAATTTACGTTCCTCCTCTTGCTATATCTCGATTTGCGATCTCATTTATAATCTATCCATTTTGCATTTTGATGATGGGAATTTGATTTGTTTTCAGACTCGGTCGAGAGGACTTGCATTGGAGGAAGCCATGTGTTCTTGAAGAGCGACTTGTGGGAGACTCTAGGCGACAAAGGAGGAGTAAGTTTAAGAGCATTAAAGGCGTTAAAGAGTTGAGAAAACATCGCGGCGAGAATTATAGAACTTATTTTTGATGGAGATTTGTAGTGCTTCATTGTAACAAATTAAATGGAACTATTAATTTTGAGAAACATTATCTCTAGGAAGGGAAATATTGCGAAAGGCATTTTTTTCGGTTTATCAAAGGCCGATTACCTAAGCTTAAACCCTATCTTGTTTTATTTTAGACTTCTATTGAGTTAGAATTATAGATGTAATACTATATTTTAAGTCTTGAATATAATGTTATATAAAAAACTAAGCATCTCGGAATTGGTTTAATATATTTCTATCTACAAAGCGGTCTCTATGAATCATTTTTTAATTCTATGTGTTCCACAATTATCATTATGCAAAGCTGACGCCAAAATTTGTTTTTAGATTTTAAAAAATTCGAATGTTGGCGTTCCATTTCGATTTGTTCTTTTTAGTTCAGTTCAAATTTTAGGTCCCGTTCCCGTTCAGTTTCCGATCCCGTTCAGGATAACTATGGTTTAGAGTAGTGTTTTAGAGTTTATTGCATCATCAACCAATGGAAGAGTTGCGAATCAAGCCACAACTACTATTCTAGGGTGTAGAACTTTGGGTTTAGGATTCATGGATTTATGCTTTTAGGATTTAGGGTTTATAGATATGTTCTCATGATGCTAGAAAAGTGCCCATTGTAGCATGCAACTAATGAATAGGCATGCAATAATATATGTGAACCATGTCATCACATCGTAGATATTTCGTTGCTTATATTTGGTATCAAAATTGGACCCACATGTTGTGTGCAAAATATATACATACAAATGTGTTTAGACATGGGAATGGACAAAACATGAATGGCATGAATATGCAATAAATAAATTTATAACTTTCACAAAATGAGAATTGAGTAGCCAAGTTCTATATTTTCCAAGTACAATTTATTTATGAATGGATAACACTAGGAAACTTTCACCTATAAACTCCATTACACCCATACATTGTCCAACATCATGGGGCACATGTTTCAGTCTATACTTAATAAGTATAGATTATGATCTACAAAGGATATGGCAAAACTGTTATTCTAGGGGGAAGTCCTATGCTTGAAATGGTCATTTCCTTGGTCAATCGCCACCTTCGTCCATAGGACTCAAGTGGCCAAATTGTTGGTATGTTCCCAACCATCATATAATGAATTAGACATTCCAATCCTTTAGCTGCCGATAAAGTACTACACGCTGGTCAATTTGTACCTACCACATATCTAACTCATCCTACTCATTCCGTTTTAGGATTTTGCCAAAATAGATAATTCAGGGTCAAATGGCCAGTAAATTTTCCATTGTCCTATGGTTTTAGGTCAAGGCTAGAAGCTATTAAAATAATACTCAAGTTTCTGGATAACTCTCCAAAGATGATACGGAGACCATGTGGTTTGGCTTGGGTGCGAATGAGGGTATGCATTACTACTAGTCCCTTATCAAGATTGCAACTATCATAAAGATGTACCTTCACATGCATAGGAGACAACATCCCTAAACTTCAGATGTCACACAAAGGTCCCAAAAGGTCCCTTTGGCAAGGAGGAGCAGTAAAAAAGTACGAAGTGGACATAAATGAGGGTACATATAGACGTCATTGGTTAGAACAAGACCACCTATAATCATTAATGGCTAATATAGAGACTGTGTAACACCAAACAAGTTAGAAGTACCATAATTGAAGCCCCACTCTCCTTTAGGTTTTGGGATGAAATATGAACGATGAGAGGAGCCACAACTAAAGAATGGTGAAGCATGAAACAAGTTAATGGAGTGAAAAAATAGAGGACCTTACCTTGGCAGATTTCCAAACTATAAGAAGACCTGTTGAGGAAGGGAGATAGATGTGGAGGCAACTTGATACAGTAGACCCATGGTAGACAAGGCTTGACAACAGGTTTGTGGAAGCACAAGAGTGCTCTAGCATATGAATAAGCATCATTATTCATCTTGATTGTGATTGTCCTGACCAGTTGGTCGACCCATATTTCCATTATGTGTTGTTGGGAGTAGCCACATGGCACGAACGTAAAGATCGGCCAAGCTATTATCAGCCCTCTGGAGCCAAATACAATCATGACACAAATCAAGTATTTTTTTTTTTAGCGAGTCTATCCTATGGTTGTTGCTCCGTTTTGGTGCGAGTCTATCCTCACGGTTGTTGCTTGCTCCCCTTTGGTCTGCAGCTTGCTCCCCTTTGGTCTGCATTCTATCGTTACTCCAAATTCTACAACGATGTGATGCAATCGTCCATGTAGCAAGCATCGAATGTTAAAACTAGCCTGGACTATCATTATGTTGGGTGAATGGCCCTCTGGGCCTATATAAGAATACCTATAACGCAAAACGAAAATGAGGACCCAAACTTTGGGACATGTGTTTCCACTGGAATGGTAGGAAGTGGAAAGAATCAAGAATAATAAAAGTGAAATGGAAATGCGCCATGACAATGGAATGCAACACAAATTTCTAAAAGCAACATAAAAGTAAACCCTAAAAGTAATTCTTAGAAGTTCGACGTGGGCATCTTCTTACTTTTTACGTCTAGATATAAGGAAAGGTTCCATTGCAAAGGGAGCCAACCAGCTATGGCGAATCAAAAAGAGCAAAGCTCCGGGACATCAACCGGCGGTAACGAGAAAATGAAGGATGCATTGTGTAAGGCCAAAGTTTTGCTTCATTCTGGTAGCCGCAAGCTCAAAACTGGCAGTAAAATTACTGTCCAGTGGGTCAAGGAGAGATGGGAGAAATCTAAAATGAATGAATAAAACTGATGTTGCCTTACACGTACTACATAGGGTATATTCTGAAGCCTGTCTATTTGTTTGTCTAAAAGAGATCTGTTTAATAAAAGTTTACAGTCTGAAAGCATTGCTATATTAATGTCATCATGTAATGTAAATTGCTTATATTAATATCATTATACTCTATTCTATCTCCTTTAGTAATACATAGATATGGATGTATTATCAGCTTGATATTATCTGATTATTTGAGTTTCAGTTATATAATTATACTTGGCCTGTTTGGGATTCCAGGTTAATCACGTATGTCTTGATATAAAGGACGTCTATGAATGCGCAACTTTAACTTTTTGTACATAAGGCCAAGAAGCCTTGCATAATGCCATGCAAAAATGATGTTCAAAAGAATCTCAAAGATGTTAGGAATCTAGCCTGGTCAGACGTTTGTGCTTATATCACGTAATGCCCAATTCAAACTATCAGGTTCTATGTATACAACTTCACTGTTATGGATTAGTCTGGCATATAAGCTCATATTTCTACCTGAATGCCACAGGGAACACCTGTTTATGGCACAGTGCATATTAACACCCAATTTGCATTGTATTTGTGAACGCTTGAAACAGATCTGTTGAACAGAAAGCATGAAACTAGAAGTACGTTTTCCAGGCCAGACATAAAGTTTTCCAGACCAAGGGCGATATTATATCTTGCTTCAACTTCTTGGAAACTTATACAAAGCTTTTCCAACAGTATACCCTGAAACTGCTACTAAACCTTGACCAACCATATGTTCGATTGTTCATATATGTTATTAAAAACGGCCCCTTGCATCACCTCCTCAAGATCCTTCCATCACATCCACAAGATCCACGTGCTTGCTTTGTAACAGTCATTTCTTTGATCTTTAAATCACAGGTATTATGGTCATTTGATATGTTCAGTGGTTTGACACGAATAATATTTTACATATGGTAGGCAGAATAATCTTTGTTTAGAAAGTGGAGGCAGGCCTCCTTATTTTGGCGATGACGTGGTCTACAATTGTGTGCAATGAAAGAACATGGCACACGCTTTGAATGTTTCAACGGGTAAAGCCATGTGATTGTTTTGGGTTTGTTTGGATACGTCCAAGCAATTTGTTTGGTGCATATCGTGAGCTACGCGACAAAAAATTCATTTGTAATCCTACAAGCTTGACAACAATGCATTAAGTTTTAGTATTAAAAGATTGAACGTAAACCAAATAAAATTTTTGCCTCAAGATTACGCCGAAGGATCCAAAATGCGGCAGCATCACTTCTTTTCATGCCGCCAAAAATTTGATTCTCAGGTCAAGAAGAATGACAACCATAATCTAGAACTTTTGACATCGAAAGTGGTGTCTCTATATAAACGTTAGATAGACGTGGATAAACTAACTAAGCATACTTGAGACTTGACATTGAACTTAAAATTGAGATTGAGATAAAGAAGCCATGCAGATTCTCAATGCACGGGTTGTGTGGCCTCTGCTTTTATTCTTTTGCTATACCACTCTTGCTGATACAAAATTTTACAACTTTCAGGTTGAGCTCTATATTTCATGTCACTAAAAGCATTGACTTTGCATTTCTTTTTGATAGTCTGCTGATGATTTACTTGTAATCAGATTGACTATGCAAATTACACAGTTGGATGCCACAGCAAGCAAATGGTGGTTGTGAATGGCCAATCTCCGGGTCCGATCATTCGAATTACTAGAGGAGATAGAGTTATTATAAATGTGACCAATTTGGTTACAAGCAATATCACAATCCATTGGTAAGTCTGTTGTTTTCCCAATTTTTGTTTTTGTGAACAGAAAAGTGACGGGTTTGGTTTTTGCAGGCATGGTGTATACCAGAAGCAATCAGTGTGGTCAGATGGAGCAGCTTATATCACACAATGTCCAATCCAAACGGGAGGATCATTTATATACAATTTTACTGTGCCTGATCAACAAGGGACTTTATTCTGGCATGCTCATATAGGCTGGCTCAGGGGCACAGTCTATGGCGCATACAGATTTGTCCAATTTGGATGACATATTGGACAAATTAGATGCCAAAGGCTATGAAGAGAGGCTGGCAGAAGCATGCTTACAGGGAAATCAGCCGAGAAGCGCACTTGCTTGATGTTTGAGTATATAGGATCTGATGAAGCACAGATTGAGGATGAGGCAAAGGACAGTAACATCAAACGGTTAAAGAAGAAATGGGAGTCCTGAATTTAGCAAGCTGCTACAGCAGGAACTGTTAGGAGCAACAGATAGCATGGAGATCGAAATGTCATCAGGCTCTGAACATGTCAGAAAATTAGCTGAGGCAATGGAAGTTGACATGCCTACTGTTACTGGCTACACAGAAATGGAAATGTCACAGACTATAGCAGCAGGCCAGGCACATATTACAAGAACATCAAAGCAGCTTGGTATTGTTCCAGATTCTGTCCAGGAGACTCAGTGAAATCGCCGTGGCGATTGTTCTCACCTCTTCTCATAATTTAATATCTAATTTCTCAATGACCTAATTAACACATGTACTTATTTGCCAATGTAAATGATGGGAATGTAATACATTTTCCATGTTTTTCTACTACCGTATCTCTTCTGTTTTATCACAATCTTATCTCAATTTTATATGTTTTGTGCTTCCATAAATCGCTATGGCGATCTGTTCGAGCAATTATGTTCATATTTTAGAGGTTGAATTGCTGGTCTTCAAGCGCATATCTAACAACACAATATGGAATCTCGCGTTAAACATTTTGTTGTTCGGACTTAGCCTTCTCAGACACTGCATCTAGCTAAATTAGGACAAGTAATTGTATTTCTGATGAATACTACAACCTATTTCGTTCTCGATCGAGAAAACAAAATTTATCTAATTAATTAATTCTTGCTTTTAAACATTACAGCAAAAAAAATGAGGTACCTAATATACTTATTTCGTAACATCAAATTTTTTATTAGAATAGAATAGAATATAGAATATACATTATTGTCCCTTGTGCCCGAGGCCCTGGACTTGTGTAGCATGGGCGAGCTCCACGAAAGGGCTACTAGCACATCTATTTGTTCTTATGTAGCCTTTTACGAAGGTCGACTTTTTCTATTATTACCGGCATCGCTTTACATCGGCCGCGGGTAGATGCGGTAATCGTCGTTATCAATCAACTTTTAAGCCGAACAATTTGTGTGGGGTTTATGAGCGCCTCTTGTGCGGTTCATATTACAAACCCTCTTTAAATCTATGACACGGGCTACATTAGTGGCGCTGATTACTATCGGGGATTAAAAACCCATACGAAGGGTTTTCGAGGAAAACCCTTAATAGTAATGGGCTCAGCGATGCACGCGGTATTATTTTCGAGATCCTTTTTAGTTATTACGGCTTGGATTTTTCCCCGCCATTATTGTTAGGCTGCAAAACCCTAAACTAAACTGATTAGTCTTGATTAGAGCTCAATCAGGAGCTATGAATATGTAGCAATTCATCAACATAACATCACACATCTAAAGGTCCGTGTTTATAACCAATCTTGAGATATTCTAACTACACTATGTTAGCACAATCCCCAACTTATGTATTCGCTGCCTAATATTTCAGATTTATACTAATATAAAGCGTCTAAAGAAGAACCTTCCTAATTTCATACATAGCATGCATATACTATGCTCATAAAACTGATGCATTGTGCAGTGAATCCGTCCAATTTCATAGCTTACAATAGCATATCTATATCTATAGCTAATGATGATAAAGAATGAAAAGATCAAACATCCAGATTATGCAGATAATGGTATAACCCTTCCCTTGTTTTGTGTGTCACTAGATATTCAATTCAAATGCAAAAAAACCTGATTAGATCAACGTCCTCATCTTCGAGTTTCTGAAAGCCTGCAGCATAATTGATTGTGGTATTCCCCGCTCCACTTTGTTGAACATTCTGCAGTTTGCAAAACTTCTTGTAGAGCCCCAAACAGGGTTTTTGATTACTCTATGGATGTCTTCACATAAGCTGCAACACATCCTCAAGCACTTGATGTAAGAGCACTTGTAAGCTATTACTCATTTTCAGTCATTTTGGTGATCTGGGAACCAGTTGGAGGGTCGTGCCCTCGCTATCCTGGCCTACGGCGGGGGTTAGACCCCTCACTCCATAGCATATCCCAGTCTCCTTTTTGACTACAAATACCACACTTATATACATATGCATTATATCTTTTCATGCTGACTGTTATTCTATGGTGGACAAAATTTTGTTGTTCTCGTGATGGTTTCGAGTTTATAGTGGTCCGGATTACCAGTTGGTGGGTCCAGCCCTCGCTATCCTGGTGTACGGAGGAGGCTGAACCTCTCTATCCCGTAACTTATTTCGTCCACTTTTTACTCAAATGAATTTGCATTGCCTGTGCAGCCCCTGGCCTCTACTGTATTCCCTAATTTGTTGCTTTTCCAAAATCTGCCATAGTTTGGCCACTTGTAGAAGCAGAACTGCCATGCCATCTGTGTACTCAGAAAATGCTCAACCTAAGACACTACTTACCACCAAAACAATAGATCTAAGTGCGCTGGTCTGATGCAATTCCAAGCTCATTTCTTTTAGCATCAAACGAGATCCTAAAAGTTTGCTGCTGCACATTGCCAATGATGGAAAACCCTTGATCCTCTGGATCTTTAGCTCCCACAGTAAGTAGGATGTCAAGTCGTTGGCCTTGTTGAGAAGTTTCTCTTCCAAAATGCACCACGGGTTTTCAACCCATTGTTTCAGGCATGGACTGTTAGAATAGATCAAGTTGAGCTACTCTAGTTTTCTGCCTGAGTTCATTCCGCCAAAGCTCATAAATCCTTTTACACAGATCCTCATCATAGCAGATTAATCTATTATGGTATAGAATTAGAGCCATCTGCTAAATGTCATACTACAGATCAACACAATGCCTCAGATTATTATCCAAGTATACTACCTTGCTTCTTTACTCCAAATCGCATTTTTTATCTCTAAAACAGGCATTCGGCTGCCCAAAATATGATCCACAGAAACCATATGTCAAGTGTAGACTCAGCTATCTGCCATCATGTCCGATCCGGCCCTAATAAATCCGGCCCTAGTAAATCGTCCCAACAATAGGGCTTTTCACAAAATGTGTACAACCGCCATGCATAAACTTGGCATTTTCCATAAACTTCGGCTCTTATCTTGTATGTGATTGCCTTTTCCTCAGAGCTTTTGGTCATCTCTGCTATAGACAGATGAAATGGATTCATCCATTCTCATGCTTTCAAGACCAAATCGGCTATTGACCCAATGATTCTGGAACAACCGCTTAAGGTAAAAAACCTCTGCATTTTTACTGCTATAAGCTAGAGCAGAACAGGCAAGAAACCTTGTAGCATAGGTCAAAATCATCCTTACAGGGCAGAACAACCTTCTATTGTTGTTTACAGAAAGTACAAAAGCCAAGGCCTAATTCACAGATTTTCGCAATAACCTGGAACAAAATATGCAAGAAACCATGTAGCATAGGTTGCAATCATTCTCACAGCATAAACTGTGAAAACGAACTCTGTATTATTTATGCCATAAGCTGGATCAAGATATGCAAGAAAACCCATGTTTGCATAACTGCAACGACCTAGATATCCAAGTTTGTAGCCAGGAAATCTTTGGCATGCGAGCTCTGGCTTCTATATTTGAACTAGAACCAACCATCTCGAACTAGAAAAGCCATTGCAAACTATTTAGTGCGCATGACGGCTTCCACTCGCCACTGAAAACCCGGGCCGGATGGCTAGATGGTTCTGTGGTTCCGACCGCCATAGCCGTTTGGCGCCATAGCCGTGTCCGCCTCCATGAATGCTTTATGTGCTAAGTGCTATCGCGGAAAGTTGTACACCACCAAAGAATTTAGATCCATTTGACTTCCTTTTTTATACATTTAATTTTGCTCCAGATAGGTCAGTTATGATGTTATCAAAATTGTTAAAGGATTTTAAACATTTCCATAGCCTTAATCCCCTCAATTCATTTTCTAATTAATCAATTTTCGAGGACATTTTTTCTTTATAATGCTCAAGTAGAAAAGTCCATGTTTGTTTAGGTGTTTTATTTTCTAAACTTACGCCTGATTATAAGACTCACCGTACATGTTATAATGCCCTGAGCTTCATTAACTCTTGCATATGCAGATCTTCCTACTCCAACACCCAACACCGCTCTTCCAGTACTCCCTTGGGCAAAAGTATGCCAGCACCCAGCACCAGCACCCTTCAGACTATTTTTTTTTCCACCCTTCACCAATGATAGTCTAACTTATTTGATGCCTGTCACTTCATACAGACCGTACCCGTTCTAATCATCATCTGTTTACTGCCCACCATAATGAATGTGACCCCAAGGGAAACGAAGTTTTGAATTTGTAAATTGCAACCGTCTGTCCCCAACTTTTGCTACTCCGACCAAAAAGACCGCGGAGAAAGCTCGAGAATTTCCACACTCGGAGGTCTAGCATACCAAGAATCAAACGACTATGGTGAAGACATGTCTAAAGTGCAAAAGCTAAAGCTTGATCGCCTATAAAAAGAGTATGACTATCCACTACATAAGAATCCACATCAATACAAACAATGTTAGAAACAGTTTGCATGAAAATCTACACTCCATTCTGCTTATTTCTCTCAATGAGGCTTCAAAGGTGCACAAACATGTTTTTGAGGATGTGGACATGAACTAAATATATAGCTGCTAATGCTTCCACATCAACGAGCACCCTTGTTCTGTGGACAATTAATGGATATTGGCTTAGAGCATAGTTATCGCGAACGTCGTTCCGAACGCATTCCTGTTCCGAAACGCGTTCCCTAGGGTTCTACGTTTCTGGAACGCCAAGTTCCAGTTCCGGATGGTTTGTTACCGGGAACACTGTTCCAAGCGCCGTTCCCATCTTTGGGAACGACGTTCCTGGTAAGTTCCCCAAAAAAGTAAGAAAATCAATGGTTTATAGTTCAAAAAAATTTTTTTTTTTTGAAGAATTGTGTCATCAATATATTAAAAGAATGGTAATGTTACAAAGCAAGTGAGGAGGAAGGAGATTTATAGTTCATTTTTTCTCCTTCTTTGCATCTTTTTTTGGTAGGAAAGAATAGTGCAACTGGCAATGGCTCTTTGCTCAATGTTTTCATAAACATACACATAAAGTGCTCTGCAGTGGACTACACAAATGTTTCGCGACTATCTCTCTCTTGTTTGTTGTCTAATTTACGTTCCTCCTCTGCTATATCTCTCGATTTGCGATCTCATTTATAATCTATCCATTTTGCATTTTGATGATGGGAATTTCGATTTGTTTTCCCAGCTCAGTCAGAGGGACTTGCATTGGAGGAAGCCATGTGTTCTTGAAGAACGACTTGTGGGAGACTCTAGGCAGCAAAGGAGGAGTAAGTTTAAGAGCATTAAGGGGCGTTAAAGAGTTGAGAAAACATGCGGCAGAATTATAGAACTTATTTTTTGATGGAGATTTGTAGTGCTTCATTGTAACAAATTAAATGGAACTATTAATTTTGAGAAACATTATCTCTAAAGGGAAGGGAAATATTGCGAAAGGCATTTTTTTCAGTTTATCAAAGGCCGCAGTACCTAAGCTTAACTTCCCTATCTTGTTTATTTTAGACTTCTATTGAGTTAGAATTATAGATGTAATACTATATTTTAAGTCTTGAATATAATGTTATATAAAAAACTAAGCATCTACGGAGTGGTTTAATATATTTCTATCTACAAAGCGGTCTCTATGAATCATTTTTTAATTCTATGTGTTCCACAATTATCATTATGCAAAGCGAACGCCAAAGCTGTTTTTAGATTTTAAAAATTCGAATGTTGGCCGTTCCCATTTCGATTTGTTCCTGTTTCCGTTCCCGTTCCAAATTTTAGGTCCACGTTCCCGTTCCCGTTCCCGTCCCGTTCCGGATAACTATGGTTTAGAGTAGTGTTTTAGAGTTTATTGCATCATCAACCAATGGAAGAGTTGCCGAATCAAGCCACAACTACTATTCTAGGGTGTAGAACTTTGGGTTTAGGATTCATGGATTTATGCTTTTAGGATTTAGGGTTTATAGATATGTTCTCATGATGCTAGAAAAGTGCCCATTGTAGCATGCAACTAATGAATAGGCATGCAATAATATATGTGAACCATGTCATCACATCGTAGATATTTCGTTGCTTATATTTGGTATCAAAATTGGACCCACATGTTGTGTGCAAAATATATACATACAAATGTGTTTAGACATGGGAATGGACAAAACATGAATGGCATGAATATGCAATAAATAAATTTATAACTTTCACAAAATGAGAATTGAGTAGCCAAGTTCTATATTTTCCAAGTACAATTTATTTATGAATGGATAACACTAGGAAACTTTCACCTATAAACTCCATTACACCCATACATTGTCCAACATCGCGGGGCACATGTTTCGAGTCTATACTTAATAAGTATAGATTATGATCTACAAGGATATGGCAAAACTGTTATTCTCTAGGGGAAGTCCTATGCTTGAAATGGTCATTTCCTTGGTCAATCGCCACCTTCGTCCATAGGACTCAAGTGGCCAAATTGTTGGTATGTTCCCAACCATCATATAATGAATTAGACATTCCAATCCTTTAGCTGCCGATAAAGTACTACACGCTGGTCAATTTGTACCTACCACATATCTAACTCATCCTACTCATTCCGTTTTAGGATTTTGCCAAAATAGATAATTCAGGGTCAAATGGCCAGTAAATTTTCCATTGTCCTATGGTTTTAGGTCAAGGCTAGAAGCTATTAAAATAATACTCAAGTTTCTGGATAACTCTCCAAAGATGATACGGAGACCATGTGTGGTTTGGCTTGGGTGCGAATGAGGTATGCATTACTACTAGTCCCCTTATCAAGATTGCAACTATCATAAAGATGTACCTTCACATGCATAGGAGACAACATCCCTAAACTTCAGATGTCACACAAAGGTCCCAAAAAGGTCCCTTTGGCAAGGAGGAGCAGTAAAAAAAGTACGAAGTGGACATAAATGAGGGTACATATAGACGTCATTGGTTAGAACAAGACCACCTATAATCATTAATGGCTAATATAGAGACTGTGTAACACCAAACAAGTTAGAAGTACCATAATTGAAGCCCCACTCTCCTTTAGGTTTTGGGATGAATATGAACGATGAGAGGAGCCACAACTAAAGAATGGTGAAGCATGAAACAAGTTAATGGAGTGAAAAAAAATAGAGGACCTTACCTTGGCAGATTTCCAAACTATAAGAAGACCTGTTGAGGAAGGGAGATAGATGTGGAGGCAGCTTGATACAGTAGACCCATGGTAGACAAGGCTTGACAACAGGTTTGTGGAAGCACAAGAGTGCTCTAGCATATGAATAAGCATCATTATTCATCTTGATTGTGATTGTCCTTGACCAGTTGGTCGACCCATATTTCCATTATGTGTTGTTGGGAGTAGCCACATGGCACGAACGTAAAGATCGGCCAAGCTATTATCAGCCCTCTGAGCCAAATACAATCATGACACAAATCAAGTATTTTTTTTAGCGAGTCTATCCTATGGTTGTTGCTCCGTTTTGGTCTGAGTCTATCCTACAGTTGTTGCTTGCTCCCCTTTGGTCTGCAGCTTGCTCCCCTTTGGTCTGCATTCTATCGTTACTCCAAATTCTACAACGATGTGATCGCAATCGTCCATGTAGCAAGCATCGAATGTTAAAACTAGCCTGGACTATCATTATGTTGGGTGAATGGCCCTCTGGGCCTATATAAGAATGCCTATAACGCAAAACGAAAATGAGGACCCAAACTTTGGGACATGTGTTTCCACTGGAATGGTAGGAAGTGGAAAGAATCAAAGAATAATAAAAGTGAAATGGAAATGCGCCATGACAATGGAATGCAACACAAATTTCTAAAAGCAACATAAAAGTAAACCCTAAAAGTAATTCTTAGAAGTTCGACGTGGGCATCTTCTTACTTTTTACGTCTAGATATAAGGAAAGGTTCCATTGCAAAGGGAGCCAACCAGCTATGGCGAATCAAAAAGAGCAAAGCTCGGGACATCAACCGGCGGTAACGAGAAAATGAAGGATGCATTGTGTAAGGCCAAAGTTTTGCTTCATTCTGGTAGCCGCAAGCTCAAAACTGGCAGTAAAATTACTGTCCAGTGGGTCAAGGAGAGATGGGAGAAATCTAAAATGAATGAATAAAACTGATGTTGCCTTACGTACTACATAGGGTATATTCTGAAGCCTGTCTATTTGTTTGTCTAAAAGAGATCTGTTTAATAAAAGTTTACAGTCTGAAAGCATTGCTATATTAATATCATCATGTAATGTAAATTGCTTATATTAATATCATTATACTCTATTCTATCTCCTTTAGTAATACATAGATATGGATGTATTATCAGCTTGATATTATCTGATTATTTGAGTTTCAGTTATATAATTATACTTGGCCTGTTTGGGATTCCAGGTTAATCACGTATGTCTTGATATAAAGGACGTCTATGAATGCGCAACTTTAACTTTTGTACATAAGGCCAAGAAGCCTTGCATAATGCCATGCAAAAATGATGTTCAAAGAATCTCAAAGATGTTAGGAATCTAGCCTGGTCAGACGTTTGTGCTTATATCACGTAATGCCCAATTCAAACTATCAGGTTCTATGTATACAACTTCACTGTTATGGATTAGTCTGGCATATAAGCTCATATTTCTACCTGAATGCCACAGGGAACACCTGTTTATGGCACAGTGCATATTAACACCCAATTTGCATTGTATTTGTGAACGCTTGAAACAGATCTGTTGAACAGAAAGCATGAAACTAGAAGTACGTTTTCCAGGCCAGACATAAAGTTTTCCAGACCAAGGGCGATATTATATCTTGCTTCAACTTCTTGGAAACTTATACAAAGCTTTTCCAACAGTATACCCTGAAACTGCTACTAAACCTTGACCAACCATATGTTCGATTGTTCATATATGTTATTAAAAACGGCCCCTTGCATCACCTCCTCAAGATCCTTCCATCACATCCACAAGATCCACGTGCTTGCTTTGTAACAGTCATTTCTTTGATCTTTAAATCACAGGTATTATGGTCATTTGATATGTTCAGTGGTTTGACACGAATAATATTTTACATATGGTAGGCAGAATAATCTTTGTTTAGAAAGTGGAGGCAGGCCTCCTTATTTTGGCGATGACGTGGTCTACAATTGTGTGCAATGAAAGAACATGGCACACGCTTTGAATGTTTCAACGGGTAAAGCCATGTGATTGTTTTTGGGTTTGTTTGGATACGTCCAAGCAATTTGTTTGGTGCATATCACGTGAGCTACGCGACAAAAAAAATTCATTTGTAATCCTACAAGCTTGACAACAATGCATTAAGTTTTAGTATTAAAAGATTGAACGTAAACCAAATAAAATTTTTGCCTCAAGATTACGCCGAAGGATCCAAAATGCGGCAGCATCACTTCTTTTCATGCCGCCAAAATTTGATTCTCAGGTCAAGAAGAATGACAACCATAATCTAGAACTTTGACATCGAAAGTGGTGTCTCTATATAAACGTTAGATAGACGTGGATAAACTAACTAAGCATACTTGAGACTTGACATTGAACTTAAAATTGAGATTGAGATAAAAGAAGCCATGCAGATTCTCAATGCACGGGTTGTGTGGCCTCTGCTTTTATTCTTTTGCTATACCACTCTTGCTGATACAAAATTTTACAACTTTCAGGTTGAGCTCTATATTTCATGTCACTAAAAGCATTGACTTTGCATTTCTTTTTGATAGTCTGCTGATGATTTACTTGTAATCAGATTGACTATGCAAATTACACAGTTGGATGCCACAGCAAGCAAATGGTGGTTGTGAATGGCCAATCTCCGGGTCCGATCATTCCGAATTACTAGAGGAGATAGAGTTATTATAAATGTGACCAATTTGGTTACAAGCAATATCACAATCCATTGGTAAGTCTGTTGTTTTCCCAATTTTGTTTTTGTGAACAGAAAAGTGACGGGTTTTGTTTTTGCAGGCATGGTGTATACCAGAAGCAATCAGTGTGGTCAGATGGAGCAGCTTATATCACACAATGTCCAATCAAACGGGAGGATCATTTATATACAATTTTACTGTGCCTGATCAACAAGGGACTTTATTCTGGCATGCTCATATAGGCTGGCTCAGGGGCACAGTCTATGGCGCATTTGTCATAGATCCCAAGCCTCTTGCGAAACTTCCATATCCAAAACCTCATGGAGACCATGTTTTGTTTTGGGTAATAATTGAAGAAACTGTTCCTAATTTTATTATACCTTCTTTTTACATTCTATAGCTAAGATGAAAATGGTTGTTTAATTGCAGGAGAATGGTGGAATGATGACGTTGAAGAGGTTGATAAGAATGCCAATATTATAGGTGTAGCCCCTGCTCTGTCCAATGCTTATCTGATAAATGGTCATCCTGGCCCTCTTTACAACTGCTCTGCTAATGGTGGTAAGTTACCATATAAGACATTGTGGATATGGGAAACAAATCATAAGAAATATGCATGTCTCATCAAGCTTTATTACATTCGTTTGCAGGTACAGAGATTGTGAATGTGGAGAAGGGTAAAAGGTATCTTCTCAGATTCATCAATGCTGCTCTGGAAACAGACCTCTTCGTCACAATAGCAAACCATAATCTTACAGTGGTAGAAGCAGATGCATCCTACACAAAGCACATAACCAATACCAGTTTTTCTGATCTCTTCAGGCCAGACCTACAATTTCCTCATCACTGCAAATCAACCAATAGGTCAATACGACATAGTAGTTTCACCCTATCAGAGAAATATACAAGGAGTGCAGGAAACACCAGCACTAGCAATTTTGAGATACAAGGGAGCAAATATGGCAAAAGTCCAGTTTATCCAAGCAAAGTGCCTTGAAAAATGATAGCGCACTTTTTACACAATCCCAAGAGCAAATCAGGAGTTTAAATTCAAGGAGATATCCAGCAAAGGTTCCAAAGACAGTAGATGTGAGTCTGTATCAGGTGGTGTCACTGAATGTAGAGCCTTGCACTGTAACCCCCACCAGCTATGCCAGGGACCTAACTATACTACAGCAGGAAACAAAACAATATTAACTAGTTTTGCAAGCTCCATTAACAATGTCACTTTTCAGGCACCACAGACTGCTGTACTGCAAGCTTACTATTATAACACCACTGGAGTTTACACTACAAATTTTCCAGCAAAACCTTTAACTAGTTATGACTACACTGGCCAACAGCTTGCCACTAGCAGTCTGGCAACAGAAAAGGCTACCATGGTTACAGAGATCCCTTTTGGAGCTAATGTTGAGTTGGTAATGCAAGGGACTGTAAATTTCCAAGCTCAGGGACATCCCTTCCACTTGCATGGAACTGACTTTTATGTGGTTGGTTATGGAGCTGGGAATTATAATTCCTCTTCTGATCCTGCCAAGTTTAACCTGATTGATCCTGCACGAAGAAATACTGCCATGTTGAAGAGTTCTGGATGGACTGCACTGCGCTGGAGAGCTGAAAACCCAGGTATATGGTCTCATCTTCTATTATGCCATAAGGCCTCTGTTATATGATAATGGTAGTAGGATCTGATGATATTTCTCTGTTTGTTTCTGTTATGCAGGTGTTTGGATTTTGCATTGCCACTTTGAAGGACATGTGTCTTGGGGAATGGCCACCGTATTTATTGTTAAGAATGGAGCTAAACCTGGCCAGATTGTTCCTGCACCTCCTCCAGATCTTCCTACCTGCTAAAATATCTGAAGATACTTCAACTCTTCCTATCACAGGCTGTATTTTAGCGATTGATTATTCCTTTCCTCCAACCCGTCCCCTACATCAAACTGATTGATTATTCTTTTCCCAAGCAATAGTTTTTTGATCCCGATACCCTAACTAAATATGTGGCTTGGGCAGCCAAATAAAACCCTCCAACTAGGGAAGGCAACCAACTTCGAGGCCACCTCATCTAGCATGTTATTTTGCTTGCCATTGAATTGAATTGTTCCACAAAAATTTGCAAACTTGCACAACTTTAAAACAAGAATACTAAGAGTATGTATTAAAGATCAACAGTTCAAATAGAAGAACTGAACCTTTGTGTGAGAAAATAAGAACTCGAAACTTTGCATTGTAACTTAGAATAAAACAAGGAACCCTTTAATTAAGCACAACCGAGGAGTAAACTTAAGCGTAAACAAAAATAGATGTTTCCAAGCGTAAATCTTTTGATATCCAACACGCCTCCTCAAAAGGTCACGGAACCAATTTGAAACGTTTAAAACATTCCAAGCCGCTTCATATTTTTGTCCATCTTGATTGGCAAGAGCTTTGGTCGTAACATCCGCGACCATATCATTTGTGCAAAGAATAATCAATCTTGATCTTTCCTTCCTCAACCAACCCTAACCACGTGGAAACTTAATATCAACATGTGTTTCATTCGAGCATCCATCCTTTGGATTTTTAGAAATGGCAATTGCTCCCCTGGTTGTCACAGAAGATAATCGGTGGGACATCAATGTGTATGCCCAAATCCTGTGAGACAATTGTAGCCATACTACCTCATTACTTGCATTAGCAAGTGCTATATATCGGCCTCGGTTGTGGATGGGCCACACATTTCTACTTAGTGCTTTTTCGACATGATACCTCATGCAATGATGAATGATTAGCCGAAGTTGAGGTTCTATCATGTAAGTTTCTGTCCATTCGTAATCGGGATAGCCAAGAAGATCGTAGTGTCCTTTGCATTGTACATGATGCCATTATCAATTGTGCCATCAAGGTACTCCGTGACATGTTTTGAGAACAAATTGCAATTAGTTTGTTTTGAGGAGACAGAGAATTGATCGAGTTTGGTGCCAAGAAAGCACAATTTCATTATAATGGGAAAATTTTTAGTAAACCCGATTTTTTTATTATGGGGTTGTATAGACCTTATAGGGGGTTGTATACACGCATTAATACAAAGACTCTCGTATCATAGACCTTATGCGAGGGTTGTATACACGCGGTACAGTACCTGTATCATAGATCTTATCTCGGGGTTGTATACACGTGCGTACGGATTTATCATACATACATGAATATTTAGAGAACATAATAACACGGTATCATATACCAACTTCCAAACACAATAGAGACCGAAGTATGAACTATGTATGTCCCTAGTAACCTTCTCCCCAGGTTCCTAACCCCTTCCCTTCCCCTTTCCCTTGGTTTGCGAGGTCTAACCCCCCATGACGGGTTAGGAGTCAAGAGCTCACGCTCCTTCGACTGATTCTTCCCACCATATGGGGTACCTAGTCATTAGAAAAAGTAATTCCACGGGATGATACTCACGGAAGAAGAGCGGACCCAACTCCACAAAACCGTTGTACTCGTTGTAGTACACCCTAATAAGGCCATACATCTGTCCCCGGTTAATTTCATGAATGAACTCTGATATGTATGCATCCAGAGAGTGTGCTAAATATCCAGCACGAAGAAGAGGCCTCAATTTTTGTAGCATCTCGTCCGAGATAAGGAGGGGTTCAAGAATTCCCCTCATTGCAAGTCTCCTATAACATTCGATGGATTAATTTTCATCCGGTGGCTCATGACCACAATCAAATCGCCTCGAATGAAGTTGATCAACTCCATTGTAAGCTCCTTGGTGGGACCGGGTGGGCGCAACCTCCACTCAAGAAATGGTCCCATAGCTCATCCATTCCAGCCGCATTGAATGCAGGGCATGCTTGCGGGCCTTCGGAGTAGCCCGGGGAGGATAGGGTCCAATCATTTGCAAAAGCAAGCAAGGATCACCAAGGAGCAAGGAACACGGAAGCCGAGCAAGTAGCAAGTTCAAGAGCAAGCAACAAGATCAAGTAGCAGGGAGCAGGGAATGAAGTAGCAAGGAACAAGGATCAAGATCAAGTAGCAAGATGCAATGAACAAGGAAGATCAAGTAGCAAGAAGATCAAGGAACAAGGAAGATCAAGGAGCAAGAAGCAAGGATCAAGATCAAGTAGCAAGGAACAAGATCAAGTAGCAAGATCAAGAGCAAGCAACAAGATCAAGTAGCAAGGAGCATGGGAATGAAGTAGCAAGGAACAAGGATCAAGATCAAGTAGCAAGAAGCAATGAACAAGGAAGATCAAGTAGCAAGAAGATCAAGGAACAAGGAAGATCAAGTAGCAAGAAGATCAAGGAACAAGGAAGATGAAGGAGCAAAAGCAAGGATCAAGATCAAGTAGTGAAGGTGAAAAGTGAGAAGTGAAAACAAGGTAAAAGAATTTATAGCTCTGAATCTAATAATGTTGAAGTATAATACCAATAATGCTGACGTATAATACCAATAATGCTCACGATAATACCAATAATCTTTGAAGTATTATACCAATAATTCTACAACGACTATAAAAGCAGCTCCATATTCTAAGTCATTCATCTCCCATGGCTTATAATATTTATGAAGATCGGTTTGAGACCATTCTTTGCTCCATGAGCTACAATGATATTAATCGCTGCATACATAAAGGTGTTGTTTGGATCCTTACTTACAATCCAAAGCAGGAAGGTCGTGAGTGTGATTGCCCCGGCCTTACTCGTGTTGTGATCCATCTTCTTTGAGTTCCCAGGCGCCATGCCACTGGTGAATGCGCATCACAATAGCGGGGATTGATGATGAGTGAATCATCGACTCTATAATGCCATCAATAATATGTGCATCTAAATTATATGTATGCCATCAATAATGTGTGCATCAAATGTAATGATGTGTATTAAACACCTATTATATAAAAGATGTAAGGATGTTAGTATAAGCATAATGGAAGCTAATTGATGTATCGACAACGATTAATGTCGTCCAAAATGCTTAAGTATTATAGCAAAAGAAATTACATACATGATTATCGAGAACATGATCGAGATTGAGAGCTTTTTAGCTAATGCTATGTCCCCCACATGTCAACAATGTATTTTGGAATCTGAGCAGGTCTTGGTCTTTTGCCATTTGCATCCCATGCATAATGTATGGCATCTAACTTCTCATACCTTGATGGATCGATGGATTGGGTCGCGTAGCGTTTAGTTAAACCGTATAGTCGACCAACGGGCATCCACCATGATACATAAATGTGACCATAATTGGTAGACTCGGATCTAGGATGGCATCTTCTTCAGAAAAGCCCAACCACGTTGGAGTTTCATCGCCTCCGGTCGGACTAAAGCTAACATACCTTCGTAACATGTGCATGAGGATCAAACTCATCCATAGGCAACACCTTTGGGCCATCTGGCGGCCCACAATACGAGGGCAAAGGTCTTACAAGCCAATGGCTTCATCGACCTCCGGAGTAAATGCGACTTGTAGAGGTTCTTGCCTTGTCACGCAAACCAAAAAGTTGTCATTTTGAGGTCGCCCCGAGATACATCTTCCAAACACAAAAGAATCTCGTTCGGTAATCCATAGTTGCTTTGTCTTTGTCGTTGCAAACACACTATCTTCTTGATTTTTGCGAAGGAATTCCATAATGCTATGTACTTGTCTTGATGCCGTCACAAAGCCGGGGAGATCTTTCTATGTCTTCCTTGGGAGGGATATTTTTAGGCACCCCTGTTGGTAACGTTGGCTCACCATTTTCATCCTCCTTCCACATTCTTATTCCTTTTTACGGAATCCACTCTTTATGGGTTGGCCGCGATCTTATATTGCATAATGGGCCATTTCCCATCCATTTTAAATCGGAATAGCAATGGGACGTCGGTATGGCTGTTAGGCGTTGGCCTTTATCGGGATATATCCCTTGACAAAGCCTTTCCAATCTGGAACTTCATCCACAAAATATGGAGCAGGGGAGACTTTGCATTGCACTTGCTAAACAAGTAAAGCAACTCGGGCAAAGTTAGAGCATCCGATGAACTCATTAACGTCGAAAAGTTCCCAAACAATGCATCAATATCGCCATGAGTATGCCCAACCATCATGAAGCCAACCCTGAATCTCATGAATACCTTAAGCCATGTCAAATAAAGAGGTAGGAGAACACATATCTATTTTTATTTTGACCCGATGCATTATCCGGTTGTAAGTAGAGATTTCGAGGAAGAGGATTGAAGCCTTCTAAGTTGGCAAGAGAAGATGAAGGCATCTTCTCTTGTGTATCAAGGCTAGCTTATCCGCAGATGGTCGAGTATCTTTTAGGGCTTGCATCAATTTGCAATCTGTAGTTTACGCTTCCCACACAGATCCGCGACTTGTCTTCTTCAAGCAACTCAAGATAGTGTAGGATCCTAGAGAGTGATCCAACATGAAAGTTTGAGTCATCCTTCCAAAGATCAAGAGAGAAATGGCCATAAGCCCGCCCACCATGACCATGTGTCAATGCTCGCTAATCAAAGCTGCTCTTCAAGCGATCTCCTCTCCAAAACAGATTTTGCGAGATGGTGACTTCTTGGTGTGAGTGTTTTGACCTGATCCATCTTATCATGTATTATGCAAAGGTGACTTTACGGGTGAACGATGTGATAATGCACGCCAATGCCAATATTGACTCCCTACAGAACGCGTTGTTCCAACATATGTGCCCGGCCGTTGAATTGAAAGGTGGCCTCTCCCTTTGTATCTTTTGTTCTTTCAATTTTACGCTTTGATGACTACACATATGTTACACTTGGAGAATCTTTGTATTTTTGCTATCGGCGCCCTGAAACTCTTTCTTCCAAATATTGTAAAAAAGAGGGCAAGGTTACACTCTTTCTGTCAATTCTTCCACCACGGCACCCACTTCCTTATGTATGCTCTTCTTATTAAGGATGGAAGGAAGTTGCGAACATTCTCCCTTATATCATCCTTTCCTTTTTGCTTCTATGTGGAATGCTCTCCGCATTCTCACTAATGAAGGTATCAAGCACACTTTCAGAGCTAGTGTCACAGATCTAGGCTTCTTAGAGCTCAGATTACCATGTTCACCCGTTTTCCACCTAACTCGAACCTCTTCCTCCAACTATAAAACGTGATCGAAAGCAACTCCTAGAGCCACGCGCCATGCGGGTGTGACCTCCCTCCGGAGACCACTACTTTCGCCTCATTTGCCACTCATATAAGTTACACTCAACACATCAAAAACAAGCGTAATCCACGGCACCGCTTGATTGAGAATAAAATTCTTTTCTTAAGGCACATACTTGCTCGCTCGGTTTTTGACACATTTCGCCTTGCAGCATGTTGATTTTAGAGCACTCTTGATTGACTTGAAGCGCACATCCTCTCTCGCTTGCTATCCCCCTTTGGTTCCTCCCTGACCCTCTTCACATATGTATATTTCCTTTTCCTCTTGAATTGCTTCTCAACATCGCCTTCCAAGCACTCAACTTCGAGTCATCCCTGTTCGAGAGCGGCTCGAGCTTGTAAATGTTGTGAAATTGTCCTACCATCATGAAGCAAAACATCATGGGTCTCCTGGGTTACTAAATCATAGCTATAGGCCTCAAAGACAAGCATGACATGACTGATATTTTGGTTTCCCGTTGGATCTATTATGTTACCCAATCGAAAAAGCCCGACCTTTGATACACCCAAGAACTCATCGTCTATAGCATCCCGAGGATCACTAAAGACTATATTCGCCTCGAATATTTAGATCAAATGCGAGGAGTGAAGAATGTAGCATGGCAAACCTAGTAGATCCGTTCGAGTAGTAGATCATCTCATCTTGGGGGCTTAAACAACCTCGAGACCAAGACGGGCGGCCTAGATTCTCATGACCTCCAATCTCCTCTACTATCTCGTCTTCTTCATTTGTTTCTTTGTGTTGCTTGGTTCACCACAAAGGAGCAAAGTGAAACCGATGTCCGGCGGGCTCTTGGCGGATGGTGGACTACTAGATGAATCCCTCTTGTGAAGAGAGCAAATTGAGGGATCTCAAGACGATATCTTCACTTGAGGGCCACTCATTTTGTTTTACATCCCTCTTAGGCCTTTGAATGAATGTGCCTACCGCTTCACCAATGTTATCCCCCCTCCGCTAGGGGACTCACACTTGACCTCAATTTTGGTCCACAGCTTGTTTTTTTCTTGTACCTGGAAGTGTTGTTTTATGCCAAAAACAACACCAAAATGGCCCAAAAGTCCACGCGGCCCGCTTATCGGATTTGCACAAAGAGACAAGGGTTTTTGGCAAAAATCCCACAAAGGGTTTTTCTCGCACTTTTTGTTTTTTGTCAACGTGTCCTTTTTGTCGGTGTTGTTTTTACCAGAACTTTTTCGACGATGTGGTTTTTTCCCCCGATTTGTTGTTTTTAAGGAGTGACGTGTTGTTTGTCTTCCAAATAACACGTGTAGGTTTAAATATTAGTACTCGTGGAAAAGTGATAAAAGACCGTTCTTTTTCCCTTTTCTATGTGTGTGTTTTTTTTTATCTACTTGTAGTTTTTAGCGAAACGATGAATTGTTTTGCTTCAGGTTTAGATATTACTACATGTGAAAAATAAAATTACAACATCAAAGTAAGATGGTTTTATAAAAATGTACATATTATTTAACGAAATACTATGTGTGTTACTTAAATCCAGCTATTGCTTTTAATGCTCCTAACTATTGTTTTTCTAAAGTAAGGACATATAGAAAAGAATGATTATAACACATAGAAAAATCTAAGTGTTGTTTCTAATGCGTATTTTGACCAATTAAATATCGACACGTGGCATATTTAAAAAAAAAAAACTATTATTTTAACCAATTATATACTAACACGTGGCATACATTTAAATAAAAAAAACATGCCTTCCAAATTTAATTTAAAATAAGAAAGCCTTTGGGAATCGAACCCAAACAAGTCCATACGGCAATCCAAATACCAACGTTAAGATTAAAACATTGAATATTGAATGATTTTATGCGTTCAAAACATTAAAACATTAAAGTAATCAAAGTAATCGTTAAGACTCAAACAATTAAATGTCTTGTATAAGGTTCAAAGCATGAAGTAAAACAAGTAAATTTAATGTTTAAGGTTCAGCACATTAAATTAATGTGATTTCAATGGTTAAAGTTGAAAACAATGTAGCCACCGTATTCATCAAGTTTCTTGAGTACGCTTTTGGTAATGGGCTTAGGGTAATGCAACCATCGGCTTTCTTTGTTTTTTCGGGTTCCAAGAGCCCAAAAATCCAATTTAAAAAGGATGAGAAATGCACGATGATAAAGAAAAGGGAAAAAAAAATAGATTTCGTTGCTTACTTCATTTCACGGCATCAATTGTTCCCCGTAAATAATTTGAAACATAAAATGAGAAGTAAAACTATAATCCGAAATTTAGAGAGGTATTTTACCTCATCCATCGGTGTTTGCTTAAAAATACTTGGAAGAATCACATCAATATGAGGTCAATATTGAGGCCAAGAGCAAGGAGTTTCGGGAATCGCATAGCGGATGCATAGATAAAATAGATATGATTTATGGCCATCTCCTACTGCTCCTCGGGTTAACATTGATAGTGATGAGAAAGGCATGTAAACCGGTAAACAAAGATGGGGTTGGGGTTTGGGGCCTTAGGTTTCATAGACATGCAAATGGCAAAGGCTTAATCACGGAATGCGAAAAAAGCTTACCTAATGATCTAAGTGAGTATACTTGGGCTATAAAACCGTGACAGAGTTGTCTATGATTTCCAAGCGCCTACCATCGTGATTGTTTCCTCGCCTATGATTTCCAAGCGACCATCGAATCGAATCGTCCAATATCACCATATAAAACCAAGGCATCAAAAAAGCAAGAAGGAAGAAGTAAGAAGTGAGCTGCGATAAAAAGCCAGCAAGCACTACGACAAAGCTTAAAAATAATATAAAGCAATCTTGTATTTACCCGATGCCATGCTCGAGACAATAAAGCTCCCAAAGAAGCTTTGCCGACCACACCCATTTCCTTTTTGCTTAAGCTTCATTTCTACAAAGGATGCGATTTCAGCAAAATAGATGCAAGGTTTGGGCCGAAATGCTTCATTTTTTGACTTAATTGATAGGTTTTTTTCTGGCGGTGGCTTGAAATGAAGGGTCAAAAGGAATCCCATTGATCAGATCTAAAGGAGGAGATGAGGAAAAAGTACAAACACCAAGGCAGCTCGGTTTGGGGAATCAAGGAATGTCCGCGGATTCGCCACCTCGCCGCCGCCATAGCCATAGAAAGCATAGAAAGAATAACATGGGAAACGACCATCGCCATACGCCGACGCCATAGCCAGAAAGCACAAGGAAAGCGCAAGGAAAGGGGCCAAAGCGAAAGAAGGGAAAGAAACACAAGTCGCTCCCAACCAATAGGGGATGATAATGACGGATCAAAATCCAGGCCGTTCATCTCGGCCCATCTCGGCCATTGAATGGTTTTTACATTTATCAAATCATTAATTTATTACATGGGTCCTAAATGTACACATAATTTTTTTGAGGAGGGCCATTGCAGGGGATAATGGTGAGGCTGCTTTTAGTTGAGGCAGAGGACCCGAGAGCCCTTTGTGGGTGGCACCATCGGAGCATTTTGCCATGCAATGGCCTGAGGCATATAAATTATGGCTTTTTTTTTTTGACAAACATAAAAAGGGATAGGTGAAGTAACTTCAGTTGACCACTATGTTTTCGGTGGCAGTCGCCTCCGCTGGAACAATTGCTCCCATCTGGCTCACTAATATTCCACAAAATTTTGTAAATATAGGTATAATGATCTATATAACCCGCCAAATTTCTAGCACTTGATCTGTAGAAAAACTTTATTGGGATACATCACTCCACAAGGGTTCACTATTTTATAGTCAAATCCTGGGATCTCGGATAGTAAGCATCCCACAATCTGCAAAATGTTGGCATGGAATATGATGATGTGGCACTTCAACCGCTTGACATGTCATGTCGAGAGTAAGCAAGACCAACTAGGCTCCAAATGCCACGCTACGGACTCCAACCTGCAGACCGCAAGTAGCACAAAAGACGCCAAGGACCAAAGAAGCGACTTTGCAAGTTCCATTAATAATGTAACCTTCCAAATCCACCCCTCCAGCCATTCTTGAGTCATACTCTACAACGTTTCGGGTCTATACAAGTGATTTTCCTAGAAATCCTTTAACTACATATGACTACACCGGTTTATAGCTTGACATCTCTAGTTTGGCATATGTAAATCGCGACCAAGGTCACAAAATCCCTTATGGATCTAATGTTCAGATTGTAATCTTAGAAACCATCAATTTCCAAGTTAAAGCCCACCCCTTTCGCTTGCATGGTCATGACTTTTATGGGGTGATATGCCAACGTTTGGGCAACATGTCAAGATATGAGGCATTTTTGCAAGAAATGGATAACATAAGAAATAGGACAACTTTTTAGGGTTTTGTATAGGGATTTTGCAAGGACAAAACAAAGGAAACTTTAAGAACTTAGAGCAATTTTTTGTTACCTTTTGTTGACATGCGCATGATGATGTGGCATGCCATTGGTGACATGTCATGCCAAGTAAGCAATGCCAACTTTTGACTAGGCCAAAAATAAAATAAAAATGTGCAACTCCGGTTTTCCATGGGTTGATGTGGCTGGGCCGACATGGCAAGATATGGGTGATGTGGACATGATGATGACCTTATGCACACTCGGGCACATTTATCTCCATCCCGATGCAAAAATATAGGGTTCACGTTATGGGTCACGCCTTGCCACAAGTGGTCGTGGATTTGGCCGCATGTCGCTACCTTTATGGCACTAAAAAATAGCATGGAAAAGATGATGTGGCACTCCAAGTGGTGACATCGCATGCCAAGCAAGCAAGTTCAAGTTTTGACTAGGCCAAAATGAATAGATGTACATCTTTTATCTTTTCATTGGGTGATGTTGGCAAATTTTGGATGACATGACGAGATGTTGGTGGACGTGGACGTGATGGCTAGGACTTTATGCAAGAAATATGACAACCTTTGGATTTTTGGTAGAGGAGTTTGGCAAGGAGCCTAGGTGGCATGTTGGAACCACCTTGGCATGTTGGAGCCTAGGTGGCATGTTGGAGCCACCTTGACATGTTGGAGCCCTAGGTGGCATGTTGGAGTGTAGGTGGCATGTTGGAGCCTAGGTGGCATGTTAGAGCTCACGTGGCATGTTGGAGCCTGGGTGGCATGTTGCGCCCTCGTGGCATGTTGGGCCGATGGTGGCATATTTGAGCCACCTTGGCATGCTTGAGCCTAGTTGGCATGTTGGAGCCACCTTGGCATGTTGGAGTCTAGGTGGCATGTTGGAGCCCTGGGTGGCACGTTGGAGCCTAGGTGGCATGCTAGAGCTCCGGAGCCCGAGGCATGTTGGAGCCTAGGTGGCATGTTGGAGCCACATTGGCATGTTGAAGCCTTGGTGGCATGTTGGAGCCTAGGTGGCATATTTGAGCCACCTTGGCATGCTTGAGCCCAGGTGGCACGTTGGAGCCAACTTGGCACGTTGGAGCCTATGTGGCATGTTTGGAGCCGGTGGCATGTTGGAGCCTAGGTGGCATGCTAGGTGGCATGTTGGAGCCCACGCGGGCATGTTGGAGCCGCAGGGTGGCATGTTGGAGCCTAGGTGGCATGTTGGAGCCACGTGGCATGTTGGAGCCTAGGTGGCATGTTTGGAGCCACCTTGGCGCTTTGAGCCTAGGTGGCATGTTGGAGCCTAGGTGGCATGTTGGGGCCTAGGGTGGCACGTTGGAGCCCAGGTGGCATGCCAGAGTTCACGAGGCATGTTGGAGCCTAGGTGGCATGTTGGAGCCCACGCGGGCATGTTGAAGCCTTGGTGGCATGTTGGAGCCCTGGGTGGCATATTTGAGCCACCTTGCATGCTTGAGCCTGGGTGGCACGTTGGAGCCAACTTGGCATGTTGGAGCCTATGTGGCATGTTGGAGCTCCGTGGCATGTTGGAGCCTGGGTGGCATGTTGGAGCCTGGGTGGCATGCTGGGTGGCATGTTGGAGCCCACGTGGCATGTTGGAGCATAGGTGGCATGTTGGGCCTAGGTGGCATGTTGGAGCCCCACGGGCATGTTGGAGCCTAGGTGGTATATTTGAGCCACCTTGGCACGCTTTGAGCCTAGGGGTGGTATGTTGGAGCCACCTTGGCATGTTGAGCCCAGGTGGCATGTTGGAGCCTAGGTGGCACGTTGGAGCCTAGGTGGCATGCTAGAGCTCACGAGGCATGTTGGAGCCTATGTGGCATGTTGGAGCTCACGTGGCATGTTGGAGACGCCCGCACCCGTGAGTGAGGACATCACAAAGGTTACCGAGGCGTGCTTTCCTACTAGTATCCTCCGGGAGGGCAAATGCCAATGCCTCCCTTCCCCGAGCCCGGCTTCCCCATTCGATCGCTGAATCCAATTTTTCAAGTAACCTCGCTTCAAGCAGGTTCAAAAAATTCAAGATCTGTCGAGAGAACATATCAAACCGCAGTGTCCCGCAAGGGCCGATCATGTAGAAAGCCACGTGCTTTGTCGTCGCAGCACAAAAAGTCGAATGGAGATTTGACTTCGCCATGTCGCTCAAACAGCAAAATTACCCTAGGGACCAAGTTACACGGTCATTTTCGCAGCAAAAGAAGCACGAACTCTACATGGCAAAAAGATAATGCACACCTCCGCTTAAGGCCAATTCACTACTAACGTGTTGGACATGAGCTACTTTGGCGCTTTCGGAGGGGGTGGTCTTCCGCCTAACCAAACTTGGTCTCCGTGGTAATGTCGATGTTTCGAAGTTCGTTGGCAGTCGATCACAGCTCCGGGTGGGAGAGTTGCGTCTGCGGGCTGTGGACCTTCCAGAGAGGACGTTTTTGGGTCGAATCGCCTCGAAGGTTTTAGGGCTCCTTCTTCAAGGCCAACGCCCCACTACCTCATGACATTGTGCAAGATCCTGGTCCAATGCGTTAGGGTATGGCCTCCAAAACATAAACCCCGTGCCTTGCCAAAGTTAGTGTAGGGTTTACGCTATGGAGGCCAAAACGTGGTCGGGCTGCAATTTGGGACCCGTGTACCTTTTTCAAACATGCGGGAGCCATGGCAACTAAAATAACAGAGTTTGATCTATTACATCCTTAATCATTCCAAAAAAATTTGCTACTACAAAATGTGTTCTTGACTTCTAATTGCGATTAACGAGGAGGGTAAATCCAAACCCCATTTCGCCGGGCTTATTGCTTGTTTTCAATCGCAGCTTCTCGACCATGTCTCGCGCAACCGAATAAAACTCGACTTCCATAACGAAACCCTACAATAACCTAGCAATGCATTGTGGTTTACGCTTTGGAGACCAAAACATGGTCGACTTCTTTGATAACTAGGTGGACCATTTCTAAACATGCATGGGGAGCCATGAACTGAAATAACAGTAGTTTCGACTATTGGCCAACCCGAAGTGATCCCAAACAATTTTGCTACCGTGATAAGGCGCTTAGACTTTTAATTGCAAAACTAGGAGGAGATTAAATCCAAACCCCATTCGCAGCTTCAATCGCGGTTTTCAAACGCACTGTTCGACCATGTGCGTAACGGACTAAAGTCCGAACCCCATAACGTAAAACCCTACAATAACTTGGCAAGGCATGTGGTTTCACGTTTTGAGGCCATACCCTAGTCAAATTGGACCAGGATCTTGCACAATGTCATGAGGTAATGGGAGGGCATTGACGCTTTAAGATTCGGAGCCCTAAAACCTTCCGTATAATTCACCCAAAGGTCCTCTCGAAGGTCCTTGGCCACTTGACGGCAACTCTCCCACCCCGAACGCGTGATCCGACCGCCAACGGACTCAAACACTCGACATTACCACCGAGACCAAGTTTCATGGGCAGAAGACCACCCCGCCTGTGAAGCACCAAAGTAGCTCATGTCCAACACGTCGTGGTGAATTGGCCTTAGCGAGGGTGCGCACACCGCCATGTAGAGGGTTCGTGTTTCTTTTGCTGCAAAATTACCGCGGTAACTTGGATCTCTAGGGTAATTTTGCTATTTTGACCGACATATGGCGAAGTCAAATCTCCATTCCGAGCCTTTATATCGCCTCGAACGACAAAACACTTGGGTTTCTACACTACGCCGACCGGCAGGACACTTTGCGGCTTGATATGTTCTCCCGTATTTATCTTGAATTTTTGAACCCGCTTTCGGCAAGTTACTTGAATGGAGAATTCAACGGCCCGGATAGGGAACCGGCCCGAAGGCATGCATTGGCATTTACCCTCCTGAGGAGCACCGGTAGGAAAGCCTCGCCGGTAAATCCAAACCCCATTTCGCCAGTTTTTGTTTTTAACCGGCAATTTTCTGCGACCATGTCTCAAGTGTAACGGAATAAACTCGACTTCCATAACGTAAACCCTACAATAACCTAGCAACGCACAAGGTGTTTACGTTTTGGAGGCCATACCCTAGTCGATTGGACCAGGATCTTTGCAACAACGTCATGAGGTAGTGGGAGGCGTTGGACGTAAGATCGAGCCCTAAAAACCTTCCGGCGATTCGACCCAAAAGGTCCTCTCTAGAAGGTCCTTGGCCACGACGCAACTAACTCTCCCACCCTAACCGGGTGGATCCGACTCTGCAAACGGACTCAAACATCGACATATTACCCTCGAGACCAAGTTTCGTGGGCGAAGACCACCCCGCCTCCAGGGCGCCAAAGTTAGCTCATGTCCAACACGTCAGTGGAATTGGCCTTAGCGGAGGGCGTAATCTCGCCATGTAGAGGGTTCGTGCTTCTTTGTCGCAAAAATGGACCGTAACTTGGTCTCTAGGGTAATTTCGCTGTTTCGGACGACATGGCTAAGTCAAATCTCCATTCAAGCCTTTATCTTTGCCTTTAACGACAAAACAATTTGGTTTTCTACACGATTAATCGCGATGACACGGCGGGTTTGATATGTTCTCCCAGACAGTGAATTTGTTTTGAACTCCTTTCGAGCCAGCAAGTGCTTACTTGAATGGAGAATTCAACGGCCGGATAGGCAAACCGGCTCCGGGAAGGAGGCATTGGCATTTTCTCCGGAGGAGCACCGTAGGAAAGCCCGCCTCGGTAAATCCAAACCCCATTTCGTTAGTTTCTATTGCTTTTTGTTTTCAATCGCAGCCTTTCTCGACCATGTCTCAAGTGCAATCAATAAAACTCGACCTTCATAACGTAAACCCTACAATAACCTAGCAACGACAGGTTCACGCGTTTTTGAGGCCAAAACGGGTCGATTTCTTTGATAACTAGGTGGACCATTTCTAAACATGCATGGGGAGCCATGAGAACCTGAAATAACAGAGTTTCATCTATTCGCCAATCGAAAGTGACCCCAAACAATTTTGCTACTGCGCATAAGGCTTCTACACTTTTAATTGTAAAACTAGGAGGAGAATAAATCCAAACCCCATTCTTGCAATTTCATCGCCTGCGTGTTTTCAAACGCAACCGCCAACCATGTCCCAAGTTGCAACGGACCAAAGCCCGACCTCCATAACGTAAACCCTACAATAACCCGGCAAGGCCGCAATGTGGTTTGCGTTTTGGAGCCCATACCCCAGCCGGATTGGACCAGGAGCTTGCATAATGTCATGAGGTAGTGGAGGGCGCTGACGCTGTAAGACCTGAGCCCTAAAACCTTCCGTAAGGTCGACCCAAAAGGTCCTCTCCGAAGGTCCTTGGCCACGGACGGGCAACTCTCCCACCCCGAACCGGGTGGATCGGCCGACGCCAACGGACTCAAACATCGACATTACCCCCGAGACCAAGTTTCGTGGGCAGAAGACCACCCCCGCCCGTGAAGCGCCAAAGTAGCTCGTGCCCAACACGCTCAGAGTGAATTGGCCTTAGCGAGGGTGCGTATCATCGCCATGTAGAGGGTTTGTGTTTTTTTGCTGCAAAAAATGACGCGGTAACTTGGTCCCTAGGGTAATTTTACTGTTTCGCATAAATATGGCTAAGTCAAATCTCAATTCGAGCCTTTGTACGCCCAACGACAAAACACTTGGGTTTCTACACTACCGACCGCAGACACTTCCTTTGTTTGATATGTTCTTAGTGCAAATCGCCTAAGTGCAATAAGTTATCTTGTTTTTCAAAGAACCATTGCATTCTTAGAAAGAACCATTGGATAAGATAAATTAGATACAAATAAAACCATTGGATGACGTGGATAACTATTGGATCGCCTATAGCTTAACCTTAGTACCAATTAGATGTAGGCATGGTTTAATGGTGTTCCACTAATGATATCCAAAAATGGGGGATAATGTTAGGATATTGCATAGTCTTGCCATTTTATAATGCTTGGGGATTTGTTGCAATGGTCCTATTCCCCATAAACAATTACATCTCAAATTTTAATGGTCTAAATTATACCAAGATGTAGGAACGGTTTAATGGTGTTCCACCAACTATATCCAAAATGGGGAATAATGTTAGGATATTGCATGGTCTTGCCATTTTAATGCTTGGGGATTTGTTGCAATGGTCCTATCCTCCATAAAGAAATACATCTCACAATTCTTAATGGTTTGTTATGCAAAAATGTAGGCTGGTTTAATGGTCTTTCTCTAACAATTTCCAAAATGTTAGGATATTGTTAGGATTTTATGTGGTCCTATGACATTAATGCTTAGGATTTGTTGGCAAGAAACTCAAGACTCCCTCAAGGAATACAAATCAAATTCTTGATGGTTTTGTTATGCAAAAATAGGGTGTTAAGTAATTGAAGTAGTTGAAGTAACTTGTCTTACATGGAATACTAGTATAAGGACATAGATGGATACGTGCATCACATGTAGCAAATCAAGTACTATGTCCTACCACTAAAAACCCGATATGGAAGGCGATAGGACATGTAGAGAATCAAGTATTCTTCCCTACTTATAAAGACACGTGACAATAGAAGTATTACACATGTCGTAATTCATGTATTCTTTCCTACAATGCCTTAGCAAATAAAGTACTCTGTCTACTACTATAAAGACATGTGACATGGAAGCATTACGACATGTAGAGAATCAAAAGTATTCTTTCCTACTTCTATAAAGACATGTGACAATAGAAGTATTACATATGTCGTAATTCATGTATTCTTTCCTACAACGCCTTAGCAACAAAGCACTGGTCCTACTACTATAAAGACATGTGAATGGAAGTATAGGACATGTAGAGAATCAAATATTCTTTCCTACATCTATAAAAGACATGACAATAGAATTATTAGATATGTAGAAATTCAAGTATTCTTTCCTACAGTGGATTGTATTATAAAATGACATGTCACAATAGAAGAAACTATAAAACAACATTGGATGTTTTAGTCCACCAAAAAAGAACACCATTATCGAACAAAACCATACCTCCACAAATCCACATGTAGGATTCTTTGAAAACAGACATGTAGACCTACCAAAACCGGACATGTTTCAAACAAAGGACCAAAAGGGGTGAGTGTGACTGAAGCTCGTCATGGGATCACGGACTTGCGGACCTCAATTGCTACATTTGAAGGATCTATTCCTCCCATGAAGAAAGTGGTTCTATTCAAAATATGTCCCCAGGCGTATTGTCCAGAGCGAACAGGTTGTCAGGGGAAAATCAACCTCGCTTCAATCAAGCAAGGCGTAAACTTTTAGAACATATGAATTAGACTTAAAAATAAGCAATAAACAAGTAAAAGTTAAGCCATTTAGTACGAAGACAAAAATTTGGTCTAACTTTGAGCCTAAATGGTTATTTGGTCTAAACAGAGAACTTGGATCAATGTATTAATGGCCATTTGATCCCAAATTCACACCCATGGCACCGGATAGGGTGAATTTGGAACAATAGCGCCATGGCGCCATTTGGATCGGTGTGCAGATTTAGGTCAAATGGCGCCATGGCGCTCATTAGCTCCAAATTCACACTTTCAACCTTGCACCATTTTCAATCGAATGGCTTATGGCCATTGACCAATACACCATTTTAAGGGTATTTGAATAGAATTCCGCCATTTGATCCAAGTGGGTGACATGAAGCGATTTGGCTTAGCTCCATCCACAAAATCAACACGAGGTGCCTATATTTATGCATTCTTGCTCCCATTCTTTGTATATGTGTCAATAAGAGAATAGCAGGATGACGGTCCGGGGAATATAAGTTTTATAAATAACGTATATTCACGGATTCACACCATACAAGTCTATCTTCAGCCTTGTATACCATAGATTGTGGCACTAGGGGCATGGCTAAGTTATTCATAACTTAGCCAACCATAGGTTAGCCATTATCCACGTGGCCTTAACCTGTGGGCACCGCCTACGGGACTCAATCCGGATTGGTGCCACGTGGCATCCTAGGTGGACCTAACTCATATAGGCATAAACCCTAAATCCTAGACCTCTTTTCCAGCCCTAGCACGGGGAGACTCACCTACCAAGTTCAAACCGTTTCAACATCGTTCTCGGTGGCATAGATGCGCAAGGGCAGCCCCAAAGCAGGTAGATTCGTTCTTGGGTAGGAGCCGCATCTGTGGTGGAGACCATGGAGGCAATACCGGATCTGGAGGGAGAGCTTGGGGAGGCGGTATGTAGGATAGTAGTTGTGATAGCTCATCTCGAAATTAGCATTCGGATATGCTATTTTTTATCTAGAGTAGAGCCGCCCTAGAACCATATTCAACATCTTGAACCTAATCAAGGAACCCTAACTATTAGTTAGATTTGTATGATTAGGTTAAGATGTTCTTCTTATGATTATTCTCGTGATGTGATGATTGCTCTTGATGATGGT